>JAKSZU010000080.1:0-600000 GCA_026018925.1 Tupaia tana
CTCAACCCCAACCCTAACCTGACCCTCACGCTAACTCCAACCGTAACACTGAACCGAAAACTAACAGTAGCCCTAAACTTACTCCCCCAAACTAAGTTCAAACCTCACCTAACCTGAAGCCTAACTCAAACAATAGACCTAACCATAACCTTAGGCGGACACCATAAGCTTGACCCCAACCCTAACCTGACCCTGAGGCTAAATCCAACCGGAACACTGAACCGAAAAATAACAGTAGCCCTAAACTTACTCCCTCAAACTAAGTTCATTCCAAACCTAACCTGAAGCCTAAATGAAAACATAGACCTAACCCTAACCCTAGGCTGACACCTGAAACTCAACCACAACCCTAACCAGACCCTGACGCTATCTCCAACCGTAACACTGAACCGAAAACTAACAGTAGCCCTAAACTTACTCCCTCAAACTAAGTTCAAACCTAACCTAACCTGAAGCCTAACTCAAACCATAGACCTAACCCTAACCCTAGGCGGACACCTGAAGCTCAACCACAACCCTAACCTGACCCTGACGCTATCTCCAACCGTAACACTGAACCAAAAACTAACAGTAGCCCTAAACTTACTCCCTCAAACTAAGTTCAAACCTAACCTAACCTGAAGACTAACTCAAACCACAGACCTAACCCTAACCCTAGGCGGACACCTTAAGCTCAACCCCAACCCTAACGTGACCCTCACGCTAACTCCAACCGTAACACTGATCCGAAAACTAACAGTAGCCCTAAACTCACTCCCTCCAACTAAGTTCAAACCTAACCTAACCTGAAGCCTAAATCAAACCATAGACCTAACCGTAACCCTAGGCGGACACCTCAAGCTAACCCCAACCCTAACCTGACCCTGACGCTTTCTCCAACCATAATACTGAACAGAAAACTAACAGTAGCCCTAAACTTCCGCCCTCAAACTAAGTTCAAACCTAACCTAACCTGAGGCCTAAATCAAACCATACACCTAACCCTAACCCTAGGCGGACACCTTAAACTCAACCCCAAACCTAACCTAACCCTGACGCTTACTCCAACCGTAACAGTTAACCGAAAACTAACAGTAGCCCTAAAATTACTCCCTCTAACTAAGTTCAAACATAACCTAACCTGAAGACTAAATCAAACCTTACACATAACCGTAACCCTAGGCGGACACCTTAAGCTCAACCCCAACCATAACCTGGCCCTGACGCTAACTCCAATCGTAACAGTTACCCGAAAACTAACAGTAGCCCTAATCGTACTCCCTCAAACTAAGTTCAAACCTAAACAAACCTGAAGCCTAAATCAAACCATACACCTAACCCTAACCCTAGACGGACACCTGAAGCTCAACCCCAACCATAACCGGACCCTCACGCTAAGTCCAACCGTAACACTGAACCGAAAACTAACAGTAGCCCTAAACTTACTCCCTCAAACTAAGTTCAAACCTAACCTAACCTGAAGCCTAACTCAAACAATAGACCTAACCCTATCCCTAGGCGGACACCTGAAGCTCAACCCCAACCCTAACCTGACCCTGACGCTAACTCCAACCGTAACAGTTTCCCGAAAACTGACAGTAGGCCTAAACTTACTCCCGCAAACTAAGTTCAAACCTAACCTAACCTGAAGCCTAACTCAAACAATAGACCTAACCCTAACCCTAGGCGGACACCTTAAGCTTAACCCCAAACCTAACCTGACCCTGAGGCTAAATCCAACCGGAACACTGAACCGAAAACTAACAGTAGCCCTAAACTTACTCCCTCAAACTAAGTTCAATCCTAACCTAACCTGAAGCCTAAATGAAACCATAGACCTAACCCTAACCCTAGGCGGACCCCTTATGCTTAACCCCCACCCTAACCTGACCCTGACGCTTACTCCAACCATAACAGTTAAATGAAAAAAAAAAACAGTAGCCCTAAACTTACTCCCTCAAACTAAGTTCAAACCTAACCTAACCTGAAGCCTAAATTAAACCATACACCTAACCCTAACCCTAGGCGGACACCTGAAGCTCAAACCCAACCCTAACCTGACCCTCACGCTAACTCCAACCGTAACACTGAACCGAAAACTAACGGTAGCTCTAAACTTACTCCCTCAAACTAAGTTCAATCCTAACCTAACCTGAAGTCTAATTTAAACCATAGACATAATCCTAAACCTAGGCGGACACCTTAAGCTCAACCCCAACCCTAACCTGACCCTCACGCTAACTCCAACCGTAACACTGAACCGAAAACTAACAGTAGCCCTAATCTTACTCCCTCAGACTAAGTTCAAACCTAACCTAACCTGAAGCCTAACTCAAACCATAGACCTAACCTAACCCTAGGCGGACACCTGAATTTCAAACCCAACCCTAACCTGACCCTCACACTAACTCCAACCGTAACACTGAACCGAAAACTAACAGTAGCCCTAAACTTACTCCCTCAAACTAAGTTCAAACCTAACCTAACCTGAAGCCTAAATCAAACCATACACCTAACCCTAACCCTTGGCGGACACCATAAGCTCAACCCCACACCTAACCTGACCCTGACGCTTACTCCAACCGTAACACTTAACCGAAAACTAACAGTAGCCCTAAACTTACTGCCTCAAACTAAGGTCAAACCTAACCTAACCTGAAGCCTAAATCAAAACATACACCTAACCCTAAGCCTAGGCGGACACCTGAAGTTCAAACCCAACACTAACCTAACCCTCACGCTAACTCCAACCGTAACACTGAACCGAAAACTAACAGTAGCCCTAAACTTACTCCCTCAAACTAATTTCAAACCTAACCTAACCTGAATCCTAACACAAACCATAGACCTAACCCTAACCCTAGGCGTACACCTGAATTTTAATCCCATCCCTAACTTGACCATGACGCTATCTCCAACCGTAACACTGAACCGAAAACTAACAGTAGCCCTATACGTACTCCCTCAAACTAAGTTCAAACCTAACCTAACGTGAAGCCTAACTCAAACCACAGACCTAACCCTAAGCCTAGGCGGACACCTTAAGCTCAACCCCAACCCTAACCTGACCCTCACGCTAACTCCAACCGTAACACTGAACCGAAAACTAACAGTAACCCTAAACTTACTCCCCCAAACTAAGTTCAAACCTAACCTAACCTGAAGCCTAACTCAAACAATAGACCTAACCCTAACCCTAGGCGGACACCTTAAGCTTAACCCCAAACCTAACCTGACCCTGAGGCTAAATCCAACCGGAACACTGAACCGAAAACTAACAGTAGCCCTAAACTTACTCCCTCAAACTAAGTTCAATCCTAACCTAACCTGAAGTCTAAATGAAACCATAGACCTAACCCTAACCCTAGGCGGACACCTGAAGTTCAAACCCAATACTAACCTAACCCTCACGCTAACTCCAACCGTAACACTGAACCGAAAACTAACAGTAGCCCTAAACTTACTCCCTCAAACTAAGTTCAAACCTAACCTAACCTGAAGCCTAACTCAAACCATAGACCTAACCCTAACCCTAGGCGGACACCTGAAGCTCAACCCCTACCCTAACCTGACCCTGATGCTATATCCAACCGTAACACTGAACCGAAAACTAACAGTAGCCCTAAACTTACTCCCTCAAACTAATTTCAAACCTAACCTAATGTGAAGCCTAACTCAAACCACAGACCTAACCCTAACCCTAGGCGGACACCTTAAGCTCAACCCCAACCCTAACCTGACCCTCACGCTATCTCCAACCGTAACACTGAACATAAAACTAACAGTAGCCCTAAACTTACTCCCTCAAACTAAGTTCAAACCTAACCTAACCTGAAGCCTAACTCAAACAATAGACCTAACCCTAACCCTAGGCGGACACCTTAAGCTTGACCCCAACCCTAACCTGACCCTGAGGCTAAATTCAACCGTAACACTGAACCGAAAAATAAAATAGGCCTAAACTTACTCCCTCAAACTAAGTTCAAACCTAACCTAACCTGAAGCCTAACTCAAACCATAGACCTAACCCTAACCCTAGGTGGACACCTGAATATTAATCCCAACCCTAACTTGACCATGACGATATCTCCAACCGTAACACTGAACCGAAAACTAACAGTAGCCCTAAACTTACTCCCTCAAACTAAGTTCAAACCTAACCTAATGTGAAGCCTTACTCAAACCACAGACCTAACCCTAACCCTAGGCGGACACCTTAAGCTCAACCTCAACCCTAAGCTGACCCTCACGCTAACTCCAACCGTAACACTGAACCGAATACTAACAGTAGTCCTAAACTTACTCCCTCAAACTAAGTTCAAACCTAACCTAACCTGAAGCCTAACTCCAACAATAGACCTAACACTAACCCTAAGCGGACACCTTAAGCTTAACCCCAACCCTAACCTGATCCTGAGTCTAAATCCAACCGGAACACTGAACCGAAAAGGAACAGTAGCCCTAAACTTACTACCTCAAACTAAGTTCAAACCTAATCTAACCTGAAGCCTAAATCAAACCATACACCTAACCCTAACCCTAGGCGGACACCTTAAGCTCAACCCCAAACCTAACCTGGCCCTGACGTTAACTCCAACAGTAACAGTTACCCGAAAACTAACAGTAACCCTAAACTTACTCCCTCAAACTAAGTTCAAACCTAACCTCACCTGAAGCCTAACTCAAACCATAGACCTAACCCTAACCCTAGGCGGACACCTGAAACTCAACCACAACACTAACCAGACACTGACGCTATCTCCAACCGTAACACTAAACCGAAAACTAACAGTAGCCCTAAACTTACTCCCTCAAACTAAGTTCAAACTTAACCTAACCTGAAGCCTAACTCAAACCATAGAACTAACCCTAACCCTAGGCGGACACCTGAAGCTCAACCACAACCCTAACCTGACCTTGACGCTATCTCCAACCGTAACACTGAACCGAAAACTAACAGTAGCCCTAAACTTACTCCCTCAAACTAAGTTCAAACCTAACCTAACCTGAAGCCCAACTCAAACCACAAACCTAACCCTAGGCGGACACCTTAAGCTCAACCCCAACCCTAAGCTGACCCTCACGCTAACTCCAACCGTAACACTGAACCGAAAACTAACAGTAGCCCTAAACTCACTCCCTCAAACTAAGTTCAAACCTAACCTAACCTAAAGCCTAACTCAAACCACAGACCTAACCCTAACCCTAGACGGACACCTTAAGCTCAACCCCAACCCTAACCTGACCCTCACGCTAACTCCAACCATAACACTGAACCGAAAACTAACAGTAGCCCTAAACTTACTCCCTCAAACTAAGTTCAAACGTAACCTAACCTGAAGCCTAACTCAAACCACAGACCTAACCCTAACCCTAGGCGGACACCTTAAGCTTAACCCCAACCCTAACCTGATCCTGAGGCTAAATCCAACCTTACCACTGAACCGAAAACTAACAGTAGCCCTAAACTTACTCCCTCAAACTAAGTTCAAACCTAACCTAACCTGAAGCCTAACTCAAACAATAGACCTAACCCTAACCCTAGGCGGACACCTTAAGCTTAACCCCAACCCTAACCTGATCCTGAGGCTAAATCCAACCGTAACACTGAAAAGAAAACTAACAGTAGCCCTAAACTTACTTCCTCAAACTAAGTTCAATCCTAACCTAACCTGAAGCCTAAATGAAACCATAGACCTAACCCTAACCCTAGGCGGACACCTTATGCTTAACCCCCACCCTAACCTGACCCTGACGCTTACTCCAACCGTAACACTGAACCGAAAAATAAAATAGGCCTAAACTTACTCCCTCAAACTAAGTTCAAACCTAACCTAACCTGAAGCCTAACTCAAACCATAGACCTAACCCTAACCCTAGGCGTACACCTGAATCTTAATCCCATCCCTAACTTGACCATGACGCTATCTCCAACCGTAACACTGAACCGAAAACTAACAGTAGCCCTAAAGTTACTCCCTCAAACTAAGTTCAAACCTAACCTAACGTGAAGCCTAACTCAAACCACAGACCTAACCCTAACCATAGGCGGACACCTTAAGCTCAACCCCAACCCTAACCTGACCCTCACGCTAACTCCAACCATAACACTGAACCAAAAACTTACAGTAGCCCTAAACTTACTCCCTCAAACTAAGTTCAAACCTAACCTAACTTGAAGCCTAACTCAAACAATAGACCTAACCCTAACGCTAGGCGGACACCTTAAGCTTAACCCCAACCCTAACCTGACCCTGAGGCTAAATCCAACCGGAACACTGAACCTAAAACTAACAGTAGCCCTAAACTTACTCCCTCAAACTAAGTTCAATCCTAACCTAACCTGAAGCCTAAATGAAACCATAGACCTAACCCTAACCCTAGGCGGACACCTTATGCTTAACCCCCACCCTAACCTGACCCTGACGCTTACTCCAACCGTAACAGTTAAACGAAAAATAACAGTAGCCCTAAACTTACTCCCTCAAACTAAGTTCAAACAACCTAACCTGAAGCCTAAATCAAACCATACACCTAACCCTAACCCTAGGCGGACACCTTAAGCTCAACCCCAAACCTAACCTGGCCCTGACGCTAACTCCAACAGTAACATTTACCCGAAAACTAACAGTAGCCCTAAACTTACTCCCTCAAACTAAGTTCAAACCTAACCTAACCTGAAGCCTAAATTAAACCATAGACCTAACCCTAACCCTAGGCAGACAGCTTAAGCTCAACCCCAACACTAACCTGACCCTCCCGCTAACTCCAACCGTAACACTGAACTGAAAACTAACAGTAGACCTAATCTTACTCCCTCAGATTAAGTTCAAACCTAACCTAACCTGAAGCCTAACTCAAACCATAGACCTAACCTAACCCTAGGCGGACACCTGAATTTCAAACCCAACCCTAACCTGACCCTCACGCTAACTCCAAACGTAACACTGAACAGAAAACTAACAGTAGCCCTAAACTTACTCCCTCAAACTAAGTTCAAACCTGACCTAACCTGAAGCCTAAATCAAACAATAGACCTAAACCTAACCCTAGGCGGACACCTTAAGCTTAACCCCAAACCTAACCTGTCCCTGAGGTTAAATGCAACCGTGACACTGAACCAAAAACTAACAGTAGCCCTAAACTTACTCCCTCAAACTAAGTTCAATCCTAACCTAACCTAAAGCCTAAATGAAACCATAGACCTAACCCTAACCCTAGGCGGACACCTTATGCTTAACCCCCACCCTAACCTAACCCTGACGCTTACTCCAACCGTAACACTTAAACGAAAACTAACAGTAGCCCTAAACTTACTCCCTCAAACTAAGTTCAAACCTAACCTAACCTGAAGCCTAAATCAAACCTTACACCTAACCCTAACCCTAGGCGGACACCTTAAGCTCAACCCCAAACCTAACCTGACCCTGACGCTTACTCCAACCGTAACACTAAACCGAAAACTAACAGTAGCCCTAAACTAACTGCCTCAAACTAAGTTCAAACCTAACCTAACCTGAAGTCTAAATCAAACCATACACCTTACCCTAACCCTAGGCGGACACCTGAAGTTCAAACCCAACCCTAACCTAACCCTCACGCTAACTCCAACCGTAACACTGAACCGAAAAATAACAGTAGCCCTAAACTTACTCCCTCAAACTAAGTTCAAACCTAACCTAACCTGAAGCCTAACTCAAACCATAGACCTAACCCTAACCCTAGGCGGACACATCAAGCTAACCCCAACCCTAACCTGACCCTGACGCTAACTCCAACCATAATACTGAACAGAAAACTAACAGTAGCCCTAAACTTACGCCCTCAAACTAAGTTCAAACCTAACCTAACCTGAGGCCTAAATCAAACCATACACCTAACCCTAACCCTTGGCGGACACCTTAAACTCAACCCCAAACCTAACCTGACCCTGACGCTTACTCCAACCGTAACAGTTAACCGAAAACTAACAGTAGCCCTAAACTTACTCCCTCTAACTAAGTTCAAACATAACCTAACCTGAAGACTAAATCAAACCTTACACATAACCGTAACCCTAGGCGGACACCTTAAGCTCAACCCCAACCATAACCTGGCCCTGACACTAACTCCAACCGTAACAGTTACCCGAAAACTAACAGTAGCCCTAAACTTACTCCCTCAAACTAAGTTCAAACCTAAACTAACCTGAAGCCTAAATCAAACCATAGACCCAACCCTAACCCTAGACGGACACCTGAAGCTCAACCCCCACCCTATCCTGACCCTCACGCTAACTCCAACCGTAACACTGAACCGAAAACTAACAGTACCTCTAAACTTACTCCCTCAAACTAAGTTCAATCCTAACCTAACCTGAAGCCTAAATGAAACCATAGACCTAACCCTAACCCTAGGCGGAAACCTTATGCTTAACCCCCACCCTAACCTGACCCTGACGCTTACTCCAACCATAACAGTTAAACGAAAACTAACAGTAGCCCTAAACTTACTCCCTCAAACTAAGTTGAAACCTAACCTAACCTGAAGCCTAAATCAAACTATACACCTAACCCTAACCCTAGGCGGACACCTTAAGCTCCACCCGAAACCTAACCTGAACCTGGCGCTTACTCCAACCGTAACAGTTAACCGAAAACTGACAGTAGCCCTAAACTTACTCCCTCAAACTAAGTTCAAACCTAACCTAACCTGAAGCCTAACTCAAACCACAGACCTAACCCTAACCCTAGGCGGACACGTTAAGCTGAACCCCAACCCTAACCTGACCCTCACGCTAACTCCAACCATAACACTGAACCGAAAACTAACAGTAGCCCTAAACTCACTCCCTAAAACTAAGTTCAAACCTAACCTAACCTGAAGCCTAACTCAAACCACAGACCTAACCCTAACCCTAGGCGGACACCTTAATCTCAACCCCAACCCTAACCTGACCCTCACGCTAACTCCAACCGTAACACTGAACCGAAAACTAACAGTAGCCCTAAACTTACTCCCTCAAACTAAGTTCAAACCTAACCTAACTTGAAGCCTAACTCAAACCATAGACCTAACCCTAACCCTAGGCGGACACATCAAGCTAACCCCAACCCTAACCTGACCCTGACGCTAACTCCAACCATAATACTGAACAGAAAACTAACAGTAGCCCTAAACTTACGCCCTCAAACTAAGTTCAAACCTAACCTAACCTGAGGCCTAAATCAAACCATACACCTAACCCTAACCCTAGGCGGACACCTTAAACTCAACCCCAAACCTAACCTGACCCTGACGCTTACTCCAACCGTAACAGTTAAACGAAAACTAACAGTAGCCCTAAACTTACTCCCTCTAACTAAGTTCAAACATAACCTATCCTGAAGACTAAATCAAACCTTACACATAACCGTAACCCTAGGCGGACACCTTAAGCTCAACCCCAACCATAACCTGGCCCTGACACTAACTCCAATCGTAACAGTTACCCGAAAACTAACAGTAGCCCTAAACTTACTCCCTCAAACTAAGTTCAAACCTAAACTAACCTGAAGCCTAAATCAAACCATAGACCCAACCCTAACCCTAGACGGACACCTGAAGCTCAACCCCCACCCTAACCTGACCCTCACGCTAAGTCCAACCGTAACAGTTTCCCGAAAACTAACAGTAGCCCTAAACTTACTCCCTCAAACTAAGTTCAAACCTAACCTAACCTGAAGCCTTAAGTAAACCATACACCTAAAGCTAACACTAGGCGGACACCTGAAGCTCAAACCCAACCCTAACCTGACCCTCACGCTAACTCCAAACGTAACACTGAACCGAAAACTAACAGTACCTCTAAACTTACTCCCTCAAACTAAGTTCAATCCTAACCTAACCTGAAGCCTAAATGAAACCATAGACCTAACCCTAACCCTAGGCGGAAACCTTATGCTTAACCCCCACCCTAACCTGACCCTGACGCTTACTCCAACCATAACACTTAAACGAAAACTAACAGTAGCCCTAAACTTACTCCCTCAAACTAAGTTCAAACCTAACCTAACCTGAAGCCTAAATCAAACCATACACCTAACCCTAACCCTAGGCGGACACCTTAAGCTCAACCCGAAACCTAACCTGAACCTGGCGCATACTCCAACCGTAACAGTTAACCGAAAACTGACAGTAGCCCTAAACTTACTCCCTCAAACTAAGTTCAAACCTAACCTAACCTGAAGCCTAAGTCAAACCACAGACCTAACCCTAACCCTAGGCGGACACCTTAAGCTCAACCCCAACCCTAACCTGACCCTCACGCTATCTCCAACCGTAACACGGAACCGAAAACTAACAGTAGCCCTAAACTTACTCCCTCAAACTAAGTTCAAACCTAACCTAACCTGAAGCCTAAATTAAACCATAGACCTAACCCTAACCCTAGGCGGACAGCTTAAGCTCAACCCCAACACTAACCTGACCCTCACGCTAACTCCAACCGTAACACTGAACCGAAAACTAACAGTAGCCCTAATCTTACTCCCTCAGATTAAGTTCAAACCTAACCTAACCTGAAGCCTAACTCAAACCATAGACCTAACCTAACCCTAGGCGGACACCTGAATTTCAAACCCAACCCTAACCTGACCCTCACGCTAACTCCAAACGTAACACTGAACAGAAAACTAACAGTAGCCCTAAACTTACTCCCTCAAACTAAGTTCAAACCTGACCTAACCTGAAGCCTAAATCAAACAATAGACCTAAACCTAACCCTAGGCGGACACCTTAAGCTTAACCCCAAACCTAACCTGTCCCTGAGGTTAAATGCAACCGTGACACTGAACCAAAAACTAACAGTAGCCCTAAACTTACTCCCTCAAACTAAGTTCAATCCTAACCTAACCTAAAGCCTAAATGAAACCATAGACCTAACCCTAACCCTAGGCGGACACCTTATGCTTAACCCCCACCCTAACCTAACCCTGACGCTTACTCCAACCGTAACACTTAAACGAAAACTAACAGTAGCCCTAAACTTACTCCCTCAAACTAAGTTCAAACCTAACCTAACCTGAAGCCTAAATCAAACCTTACACCTAACCCTAACCCTAGGCGGACACCTTAAGCTCAACCCCAAACCTAACCTGACCCTGACGCTTACTCCAACCGTAACACTAAACCGAAAACTAACAGTAGCCCTAAACTAACTGCCTCAAACTAAGTTCAAACCTAACCTAACCTGAAGTCTAAATCAAACCATACACCTAACCCTAACCCTAGGCGGACACCTGAAGTTCAAACCCAACCCTAACCTAACCCTCACGCTAACTCCAACCGTAACACTGAACCGAAAAATAACAGTAGCCCTAAACTTACTCCCTCAAACTAAGTTCAAACCTAACCTAACCTGAAGCCTAACTCAAACCATAGACCTAACCCTAACCCTAGGCGGACACCTTAAACTCAACCCCAAACCTAACCTGACCCTGACGCTTACTCCAACTGTAACAGTTAACCGAAAACTAACAGTAGCCCTAAACTTACTCCCTCTAACTAAGTTCAAACATAACCTAACCTGAAGACTAAATCAAACCTTACACATAACCGTAACCCTAGGCGGACACCTTAAGCTCAACCCCAACCATAACCTGGCCCTGACACTAACTCCAATCGTAACAGTTACCCGAAAACTAACAGTAGCCCTAAACTTACTCCCTCAAACTAAGTTCAAACCTAAACTAACCTGAAGCCTAAATCAAACCATAGACCCAACCCTAACCCTAGACGGACACCTGAAGCTCAACCCCCACCCTAACCTGACCCTCACGCTAAGTCCAACCGTAACAGTTTCCCGAAAACTAACAGTAGCCCTAAACTTACTCCCTCAAACTAAGTTCAAACCTAACCTAACCTGAAGCCTTAATTAAACCATACACCTAACCCTAACCCTAGGCGGACACCTGAAGCTCAAACCCAACCCTAACCTGACCCTCACGCTAACTCCAACCGTAACACTGAACCGAAAACTAACAGTACCTCTAAACTTACTCCCTCAAACTAAGTTCAATCCTAACCTAACCTGAAGCCTAAATGAAACCATAGACCTAACCCTAAACCTAGGCGGAAACCTTACGCTTAACCCCCACCGTAACCTGACCCAGATGCTTACTCCAACCATAACAGTTAAACGAAAACTAACAGTAGCCCTAAACTTACTCCCTCAAACTAAGTTCAAACCTAACCTAACCTGAAGCCTAAATCAAACCATACACCTAACCCTAACCCTAGGCGGACACCTTAAGCTCAACCCGAAACCTAACCTGAACCTGGCGCTTACTCCAACCGTAACAGTTAACCGAAAACTGACAGTAGCCCTAAACTTACTCCCTCAAACTAAGTTCAAACCTAACCTAACCTGAAGCCTAAGTCAAACCACAGACCTAACCCTAACCCTAGGCGGACACCTTAAGCTCAACCCCAACCCTAACCTGACCCTCACGCTATCTCCAACCGTAACACGGAACCGAAAACTAACAGTAGCCCTAAACTTACTCCCTCAAACTAAGTTCAAACCTAACCTAACCTGACGCCTAACTCAAACAATAGACCTAAACCTAACCCTAGGCGTACACCTTAAGCTTGACCCCAACCCTAACCTGACCCTGAGGCTAAATTCAACCGTAACACTGAACCGAAAAATAAAATAGGCCTAAACTTACTCCCTCAAACTTAGTTCAAACCTAACCTAACCTGAAGCCTAACTCAAACCATAGACCTAACCCTAACCCTAGGCGTACACCTGAATCTTAATCCCAACCCTAACTTGACCATGACGCTATCTCCAACCGTAACACTGAACCGAAAACTAACAGTAGCCCTAAAGTTACTCCTTCAGACTAAGTTCAAACCTAACCTATCCTGAAGCCTAACTCAAACCATAGACCTAATCTAACCCTATGCGGACATCTGAATTTCAAACCCAACCCTAACCTGACCCTCACACTAACTCCAACCGTAACACTGAACCGAAAACTAACGGTAACCCTAAACTTACTCCCTCAAACTAAGTTCAAACCTAACCTAACCTGAAGCCTAAATAAAACAATAGATATAACCCTAACCCTAGGCGGACACCTTAAGCTTAACCCCAAACCTAACCTGACCCTGAGGTTAAATGCAACCGTAACACTGAACCAAAAACTAACAGTAGCCCTAAACTTACTCCCTCAAACTAAGTTCAATCCTAACCTAACCTAAAGCCTAAATGAAACCATAGACCTAACCCTAACCATATGCGGACACCTTATGCTTAACCCCCACCCTAACCTAACCCTGACGCTTACTCCAACCGTAACACTTAAACGAAAACTAACAGTAGCCCTAAACTTACTCCCTCAAACTAAGTTCAAACCTAACCTAACCTGAAGCCTAAATAAAACAATAGATATAACCCTAACCCTAGGCGGACACCTTAAGCTTAACCCCAAACCTAACCTGACCCTGAGGTTAAATGCAACCGTAACACTGAACCAAAAACTAACAGTAGCCCTAAACTTACTCCCTCAAACTAAGTTCATTCCAAACCTAACCTGTAGCCTAAATGAAACCATAGACCTAACCCTAACCCTAGGCGGACACCTGAAACTCAACCACAACCCTAACCAGACCCTGACGCTATCTCCAACCGTAACACTGAACCGAAAACTAACAGTAGCCCTAAACTTACTCCCTCAAACTAAGTTCAAACCTAACCTAACCTGAAGCCTAACTCAAACCATAGACCTAACCCTAACCCTAGGCGGACACCTGAAGCTCAACCACAACCCTAACCTGACCCTGACGCTATCTCCAACCGTAACACTGAACCGAAAACTAACAGTAGCCCTAAACTTACTCCCTCAAACTAAGTTCAAACCTAACCTAACCTGAAGCCTAACTCAAACCACAGACCTAACCCTAACCCTAGGCGGACACCTTAAGCTCAACCCCAACCCTAACCTGACCCTCACGCTAACTCCAACCGTAACAGTGAACCGAAAACTAACAGTAGCCCTAAACTCACTCCCTCAAACTAAGTTCAAACCTAACCTAACCTGAAGCCTAACTCAAACCATAGACCTAACCCTAACCCTAGGCGGACACCTCAAGCTAACCCCAACCCTAACCTGACCCTGACGCTAACTCCAACCATAATACTGAACAGAAAACTAACAGTAGCCCTAAATTTACGCCCTCAAACTAAGTTCAAACCTAACCTAACCTGAGGCCTAATTCAAACCATACATCTAACCCTAAACCTAGGCGGACACCTTAAACTCAACCCCAAACCTAACCTGACCCTGACGCTTACTCCAACCGTAACAGTTAACCGAAAACTAACAGTAGCCCTAAACTTACTCCCTCTAACTAAGTTCAAACATAACCTAACCTGAAGACTAAATCAAACCTTACACATAACCGTAACCCAATGCGGACACCTTAAGCTCAACCCCAACCATAACCTGGCCGTGACGCTAACTACAATCGTAACAGTGACCCAAAAACTAACAGTAGCCCTAAACTTACTCCCTCAAACTAAGTTCCAACCTAAACTAACCTGAAGCCTAAATCAAACCATAGACCCAACCCTAACCCTAGACGGACACCTGAAGCTCAACCCCCACCCTAACCTGACCCTCACGCTAAGTCCAACCGTAACACTGAACCGAAAACTAACAGTAGCCCTAAACTTACTCCCTCAAACTAAGTTCTAACCTAACCTAACCTGAAGCCTAACTCAAACAATAGACCTAACCCTAACCCTAGGCGGACACCTTAAGCTCAACCACAAACCTAACCTGAACCTAGCGCTTACTCCAACCGTAACAGTTAACCGAAAACTGACAGTAGCCCTAAACTTACTCCCTCAAACTAATTTCAAACCTAACCTAACCTAAAGCCTAAGTCAAACCACAGACCTAACCCTAACCCTAGGCGGACACCTTAAGCTCAACCCCAACCCTAACCTGACCCTCACGCTAACTCCAACCGTAACACTGAACCGAAAACTAACAGTACCTCTAAACTTACTCCCTCAAACTAAGTTCAATCCTAACCTAACCTGAAGCCTAAATGAAACCATAGACCTAACCCTAACCCTAGGCGGACACCTGAATCTTAATCCCAACCCTAACTTGACCATGACGCTATCTCCAACCGTAACACTGAACCGAAAACTAACAGTAGCCCTAAACTTACTCCCTCAAACTAAGTTCAAACCTAACCTATCATGATGCGTAACTCAAACCACAGACCTAACCCTAACGCTAGGCGGACACCTTAAGCTCAACCCCAACCCTAACCTGACCCTCACGCTAACTCCAACCGTAACACTGAACCGAAAACTAACAGTAGCCCTAAACTTACTCCCCCAAACTAAGTTCAAACCTCACCTAACCTGAAGCCTAACTCAGACAATAGACCTAACCCTAACCCTAGGCGGACACCTTAAGCTTGACCCCAACCCTAACCTGACCCTGAGGCTAAATCCAACCGGAACACTGAACCGAAAAATAACAGTAGCCCTAAACTTACTCCCTCAAACTAAGTTCATTCCAAACCTAACCAGAAGCCTAAATGAAACCATAGACCTATCCCTAACCCTAGGCGGACACCTGAAACTCAACCACAACCCTAACCAGACCCTGACGCTATCTCTAAACCGTAACACTGAACCGAAAACTAACAGTAGCCCTAAACTTACTCCCTCAAACTAAGTTCAAACCTAACCTAACCTGAAGCCTAACTCAAACCACAGACCTAACCCTAACCCTAGGCGGACACCTTAAGCTCAACCCCAACCCTAACCTGACCCTCACGCTAACTCCAACCGTAACACTGAACCGAAAACTAACAGTAGCCCTAAACTCACTCCCTCCAACTAAGTTCAAACCTAACCTAACCTGAAGCCTAACTCAAACCACAGACCTAACCCTAAACCTAGGTGGACACCTTAAGCTCAACACCAAACCTAACCTGACCCTCACGCTAACTCCAACCATAACACTGAACCGAAAACTAACAGTAGCCCTAATCTTACTCCTTTAGACTAAGTTCAAACCTAACCTATCCTGAAGCCTAACTCAAACCATAGACCTAATCTAACCCTATGCGGACATCTGAATTTCAAACCCAACCCTAACCTGACCCTCACACTAACTCCAACCGTAACACTGAACCGAAAACTAACGGTAGCCCTAAACTTACTCCCTCAAACTAAGTTCAAACCTAACCTAACCTGAAGCCTAAATAAAACAATAGATATAACCCTAACCCTAGGCGGACACCTTAAGCTTAACCCCAAACCTAACCTGACCCTGAGGTTAAATGCAACCGTAACACTGAACCAAAAACTAACAGTAGCCCTAAACTTACTCCCTCAAACTAAGTTCAATCCTAACCTAACCTAAAGCCTAAATGAAACCATAGACCTAACCCTAACCATATGCGGACACCTTATGCTTAACCCCCACCCTAACCTAACTCTGACGCTTACTCCAACCGTAACACTTAAACGAAAACTAACAGTAGCCCTAAACTTACTCCCTCAAACTAAGTTCAAACCTAACCTAACCTGAAGCCTAAATAAAACAATAGATATAACCCTAATCCTAGGCGGACACCTTAAGCTTAACCCCAAACCTAACCTGACCCTGAGGTTAAATGCAACCGTAACACTGAACCAAAAACTAACAGTAGCCCTAAACTTACTCCCTCAAACTAAGTTCATTCCAAACCTAACCTGTAGCCTAAATGAAACCATAGACCTAACCCTAACCCTAGGCGGACACCTGAAACTCAACCACAACCCTAACCAGACCGTGACGCTATCTCTAAACCGTAACACTGAACCGAAAACTAACAGTAGCCCTAAACTTACTCCCTCAAACTAAGTTCAAACCTAACCTAACCTGAAGCCTAACTCAAACCACAGACCTAACCCTAACCCTAGGCGGGACACCTTAAGCTCAACCCCAACCCTAACCTGACCCTCACGATAACTCCAACCGTAACACTGAACCGAAAACTAACAGTAGCCCTAAACTCACTCCCTCCAACTAAGTTCAAACCTAACCTAACCTGAAGCCTAACTCAAACCACAGACCTAACCCTAAACCTAGGTGGACACCTTAAGCTCAACACCAAACCTAACCTGACCCTCACGCTAACTCCAACCATAACACTGAACCGAAAACTAACAGTAGCCCTAATCTTACTCCTTCAGACTAAGTTCAAACCTAACCTATCCTGAAGCCTAACTCAAACCATAGACCTAATCTAACCCTATGCGGACATCTGAATTTCAAACCCAACCCTAACCTGACCCTCACACTAACTCCAACCGTAACACTGAACCGAAAACTAACGGTAGCCCTAAACTTACTCCCTCAAACTAAGTTCAAACCTAACCTAACCTGAAGCCTAAATAAAACAATAGATATAACCCTAACCCTAGGCGGACACCTTAAGCTTAACCCCAAACCTAACCTGACCCTGAGGTTAAATGCAACCGTAACACTGAACCAAAAACTAACAGTAGCCCTAAACTTACTCCCTCAAACTAAGTTCAATCCTAACCTAACCTAAAGCCTAAATGAAACCATAGACCTAACCCTAACCATATGCGGACACCTTATGCTTAACCCCCACCCTAACCTAACCCTGACGCTTACTCCAACCGTAACACTTAAACGAAAACTAACAGTAGCCCTAAACTTACTCCCTCAAACTAAGTTCAAACCTAACCTAACCTGAAGCCTAAATAAAACAATAGATATAACCCTAACCCTAGGCGGACACCTTAAGCTTAACCCCAAACCTAACCTGACCCTGAGGTTAAATGCAACCGTAACACTGAACCAAAAACTAACAGTAGCCCTAAACTTACTCCCTCAAACTAAGTTCATTCCAAACCTAACCTGTAGCCTAAATGAAACCATAGACCTAACCCTAACCCTAGGCGGACACCTGAAACTCAACCACAACCCTAACCAGACCCTGACGCTATCTCCAACCGTAACACTGAACCGAAAACTAACAGTAGCCCTAAACTTACTCCCTCAAACTAAGTTCAAACCTAACCTAACCTGAAGCCTAACTCAAACCATAGACCTAACCCTAACCCTAGGCGGACACCTGAAGCTCAACCACAACCCTAACCTGACCCTGACGCTATCTCCAACCGTAACACTGAACCGAAAACTAATAGTAGCCCTAAACTTACTCCCTCAAACTAAGTTCAAACCTAACCTAACCTGAAGCCTAACTCAAACCACAGACCTAACCCTAACCCTAGGCGGACACCTTAAGCTCAACCCCAACCCTAACCTGACCCTCACGCTAACTCCAACCGTAACAGTGAACCGAAAACTAACAGTAGCCCTAAACTCACTCCCTCAAACTAAGTTCAAACCTAACCTAACCTGAAGCCTAACTCAAACCATAGACCTAACCCTAACCCTAGGCGGACACCTCAAGCTAACCCCAACCCTAACCTGACCCTGACGCTAACTCCAACCATAATACTGAACAGAAAACTAACAGTAGCCCTAAATTTACGCCCTCAAACTAAGTTCAAACCTAACCTAACCTGAGGCCTAATTCAAACCATACATCTAACCCTAACCCTAGGCGGACACCTTAAACTCAACCCCAAACCTAACCTGACCCTGACGCTTACTCCAACCGTAACAGTTAACCGAAAACTAACAGTAGCCCTAAACTTACTCCCTCTAACTAAGTTCAAACATAACCTAACCTGAAGACTAAATCAAACCTTACACATAACCGTAACCCTATGCGGACACCTTAAGCTCAACCCCAACCATAACCTGGCCGTGACGCTAACTACAATCGTAACAGTGACCCAAAAACTAACAGTAGCCCTAAACTTACTCCCTCAAACTAAGTTCCAACCTAAACTAACCTGAAGCCTAAATCAAACCATAGGCCCAACCCTAACCCTAGACGGACACCTGAAGCTCAACCCCCACCCTAACCTGACCCTCACGCTAAGTCCAACCGTAACACTGAACCGAAAACTAACAGTAGCCCTAAACTTACTCCCTCAAACTAAGTTCTAACCTAACCTAACCTGAAGCCTAACTCAAACAATAGACCTAACCCTAACCCTAGGCGGACACCTTAAGCTCAACCACAAACCTAACCTGAACCTAGCGCTTACTCCAACCGTAACAGTTAACCGAAAACTGACAGTAGCCCTAAACTTACTCCCTCAAATTAATTTCAAACCTAACCTAACCTAAAGCCTAAGTCAAAGCACAGACCTAACCCTAACCCTAGGCGGACACCTTAAGCTCAACCCCAACCCTAACCTGACCCTCACGCTAACTCCAACCGTAACACTGAACCGAAAACTAACAGTACCTCTAAACTTACTCCCTCAAACTAAGTTCAATCCTAACCTAACCTGAAGCCTAAATGAAACCATAGACCTAAACCTAACCCTAGGCGGACACCTGAATCTTAATCCCAACCCTAACTTGACCATGACGCTATCTCCAACCGTAACACTGAACCGAAAACTAACAGTAGCCCTAAACTTACTCCCTCAAACTAAGTTCAAACCTAACCTATCATGATGCGTAACTCAAACCACAGACCTAACCCTAACCCTAGGCGGACACCTTAAGCTCAACCCCAACCCTAACCTGACCCTCACGCTAACTCCAACCGTAACACTGAACCGAAAACTAACAGTAGCCCTAAACTTACTCCCCCAAACTAAGTTCAAACCTAACCTAACCTGAAGCCTAACTCAAACAATAGACCTAACCCTAACCCTAGGCGGACACCTTAAGCTTAACCCCCACCCTAACCTGACCCTGAGGCTAAATCCAACCAGAACACTGAACCGAAAACTAACAGTAGCCCTAAACTTACTCCCTCAAACTAAGTTCAATCCTAACCTAACCTGAAGCCTAAATGAAACCATAGACCTAACCCTAACCCTAGGCGGGCACCTTATGCTTAACCCCCACCCTAACCTGACCCTGACGCTTACTCCAACCGTAACAGTTAAACGAAAACTAACAGTAGCCCTAAACTTACTCCCTCAAACTAAGTTCAAACCAAACCTAACCGTAAGCCTAAATCAAACCATACACCTAACCCTAACCCTAGGTGGACACCTTAATCTCAACCCCAACCCTAACCTGACCCTCACGCTAACTCCAACCGTAACACTGAAACGAAAACTAACAGTAGCCCTAAACTTACTCCCTCAAACTAAGTTCAAACCTAACCTAACCTGAAGCCTAACTCAAACCATAGACCTAACCCTAACCCTAGGCGGACACATCAAGCTAACCCCAACCCTAACCTGACCCTGACGCTAACTCCAACCATAATACTGAACAGAAAACTAACAGTAGCCATAAACTTACGCCCTCAAACTAAGTTCAAACCTAACCTAACCTGAGGCCTAAATCAAACCATACACCTAACCCTAACCCTTGGCGGACACCTTAAACTCAACACCAAACCTAACCTGACCCTGACGCTTACTCCAACCGTAACAGTTAACCGAAAACTAACAGTAGCCCTAAACTTACTCCCTCTAACTAAGTTCAAACATAACCTAACCTGAAGACTAAATCAAACCTTACACATAACCGTAACCCTAGGCGGACACCTTAAGCTCAACCCCAACCATAACCTGGCCCTGACACTAACTCCAACCGTAACAGTTACCCGAAAACTAACAGTAGCCCTAAACTTACTCCCTCAAACTAAGTTCAAACCTAAACTAACCTGAAGCCTAAATCAAACCATAGACCCAACCCTAACCCTAGACGGACACCTGAAGCTCAACCCCCACCCTAACCTGACCCTCACGCTAACTCCAACCGTAACACTGAACCGAAAACTAACAGTACCTCTAAACTTACTCCCTCAAACTAAGTTCAATCCTAACCTAACCTGAAGCCTAAATGAAACCATAGACCTAACCCTAACCCTAGGCGGAAACCTTATGCTTAACCCCCACCCTAACCTGACCCTGACGCTTACTCCAACCATAACAGTTAAACGAAAACTAACAGTAGCCCTAAACTTACTCCCTCAAACTAAGTTGAAACCTAACCTAACCTGAAGCCTAAATCAAACCATACACCTAACCCTAACCCTAGGCGGACACCTTAAGCTCAACCCGAAACCTAACCTGAACCTGGCGCTTACTCCAACCGTAACAGTTAACCGAAAACTGACAGTAGCCCTAAACTTACTCCCTCAAACTAAGTTCAAACCTAACCTAACCTGAAGCCTAACTCAAACCACAGACCTAACCCTAACCCTAGGCGGACACGTTAAGCTGAACCCCAACCCTAACCTGACCCTCACGCTAACTCCAACCATAACACTGAACCGAAAACTAACAGTAGCCCTAAACTCACTCCCTAAAACTAAGTTCAAACCTAACCTAACCTGAAGCCTAACTCAAACCACAGACCTAACCCTAACCCTAGGCGGACACCTTAATCTCAACCCCAACCCTAACCTGACCCTCACGCTAACTCCAACCGTAACACTGAACCGAAAACTAACAGTAGCCCTAAACTTACTCCCTCAAACTAAGTTCAAACCTAACCTAACCTGAAGCCTAACTCAAACCATAGACCTAACCCTAACCCTAGGCGGACACATCAAGCTAACCCCAACCCTAACCTGACCCTGACGCTAACTCCAACCATAATACTGAACAGAAAACTAACAGTAGCCCTAAACTTACGCCCTCAAACTAAGTTCAAACCTAACCTAACCTGAGGCCTAAATCAAACCATACACCTAACCCTAACCCTAGGCGGACACCTTAAACTCAACCCCAAACCTAACCTGACCCTGACGCTTACTCCAACCGTAACAGTTAAACGAAAACTAACAGTAGCCCTAAACTTACTCCCTCTAACTAAGTTCAAACATAACCTATCCTGAAGACTAAATCAAACCTTACACATAACCGTAACCCTAGGCGGACACCTTAAGCTCAACCCCAACCATAACCTGGCCCTGACACTAACTCCAATCGTAACAGTTACCCGAAAACTAACAGTAGCCCTAAACTTACTCCCTCAAACTAAGTTCAAACCTAAACTAACCTGAAGCCTAAATCAAACCATAGACCCAACCCTAACCCTAGACGGACACCTGAAGCTCAACCCCCACCCTAACCTGACCCTCACGCTAAGTCCAACCGTAACAGTTTCCCGAAAACTAACAGTAGCCCTAAACTTACTCCCTCAAACTAAGTTCAAACCTAACCTAACCTGAAGCCTTAATTAAACCATACACCTAAACCTAACCCTAGGCGGACACCTGAAGCTCAAACCCAACCCTAACCTGACCCTCACGCTAACTCCAAACGTAACACTGAACCGAAAACTAACAGTACCTCTAAACTTACTCCCTCAAACTAAGTTCAATCCTAACCTAACCTGAAGCCTAAATGAAACCATAGACCTAACCCTAACCCTAGGCGGAAACCTTATGCTTAACCCCCACCCTAACCTGACCCTGACGCTTACTCCAACCATAACACTTAAACGAAAACTAACAGTAGCCCTAAACTTACTCCCTCAAACTAAGTTCAAACCTAACCTAACCTGAAGCCTAAATCAAACCATACACCTAACCCTAACCCTAGGCGGACACCTTAAGCTCAACCCGAAACCTAACCTGAACCTGGCGCTTACTCCAACCGTAACAGTTAACCGAAAACTGACAGTAGCCCTAAACTTACTCCCTCAAACTAAGTTCAAACCTAACCTAACCTGAAGCCTAAGTCAAACCACAGACCTAACCCTAACCCTAGGCGGACACCTTAAGCTCAACCCCAACCCTAACCTGACCCTCACGCTATCTCCAACCGTAACACGGAACCGAAAACTAACAGTAGCCCTAAACTTACTCCCTCAAACTAAGTTCAAACCTAACCTAACCTGACGCCTAACTCAAACAATAGACCTAAACCTAACCCTAGGCGGACACCTTAAGCTTGACCCCAACCCTAACCTGACCCTGAGGCTAAATTCAACCGTAACACTGAACCGAAAAATAAAATAGGCCTAAACTTACTCCCTCAAACTAAGTTCAAACCTAACCTAACCTGAAGCCTAACTCAAACCATAGACCTAACCCTAACCCTAGGCGTACACCTGAATCTTAATCCCATCCCTAACTTGACCATGACGCTATCTCCAACCGTAACACTGAACCGAAAACTAACAGTAGCCCTAAAGTTACTCCCTCAAACTAAGTTCAAACCTAACCTAACGTGAAGCCTAACTCAAACCACAGACCTAACCCTAACCATAGGCGGACACCTTAAGCTCAACCCCAACCCTAACCTGACCCTCACGCTAACTCCAACCATAACACTGAACCAAAAACTTACAGTAGCCCTAAACTTACTCCCTCAAACTAAGTTCAAACCTAACCTAACTTGAAGCCTAACTCAAACAATAGACCTAACCCTAACGCTAGGCGGACACCTTAAGCTTAACCCCAACCCTAACCTGACCCTGAGGCTAAATCCAACCGGAACACTGAACCTAAAACTAACAGTAGCCCTAAACTTACTCCCTCAAACTAAGTTCAATCCTAACCTAACCTGAAGCCTAAATGAAACCATAGACCTAACCCTAACCCTAGGCGGACACCTTATGCTTAACCCCCACCCTAACCTGACCCTGACGGTTACTCCAACCGTAACAGTTAAACGAAAAATAACAGTAGCCCTAAACTTACTCCCTCAAACTAAGTTCAAACAACCTAACCTGAAGCCTAAATCAAACCATACACCTAACCCTAACCCTAGGCGGACACCTTAAGCTCAACCCCAAACCTAACCTGGCCCTGACGCTAACTCCAACAGTAACATTTACCCGAAAACTAACAGTAGCCCTAAACTTACTCCCTCAAACTAAGTTCAAACCTAACCTAACCTGAAGCCTAAATTAAACCATAGACCTAACCCTAACCCTAGGCGGACAGCTTAAGCTCAACCCCAACACTAACCTGACCCTCACGCTAACTCCAACCGTAACACTGAACCGAAAACTAACAGTAGCCCTAATCTTACTCCCTCAGATTAAGTTCAAACCTAACCTAACCTGAAGCCTAACTCAAACCATAGACCTAACCTAACCCTAGGCGGACACCTGAATTTTAAACCCAACCCTAACCTGACCCTCACGCTAACTCCAAACGTAACACTGAACAGAAAACTAACAGTAGCCCTAAACTTACTCCCTCAAACTAAGTTCAAACCTGACCTAACCTGAAGCCTAAATCAAACAATAGACCTAACCCTATCCCTAGGCGGACACCTTAAACTTAACCCCAAACCTAACCTGTCCCTGAGGTTAAATGCAACCGTGACACTGAACCAAAAACTAACAGTAGCCCTAAACTTACTCCCTCAAACTAAGTTCATTCCAAACCTAACATGAAGCCTAAATGAAACCATAGACCTAACCCTAACCCTAGGCGGACACCTGAAACTCAACCACAACCCTAACCAGACCCTGACGCTATCTCTAAACCGTAACACTGAACCGAAAACTAACAGTAGCCCTAAACTTACTCCCTCAAACTAAGTTCAAACCTAACCTAACCTGAAGCCTAACTCAAACCACAGACCTAACCCTAACCCTAGGCGGACACCTTAAGCTCAACCCCAACCCTAACCTGACCCTCACGCTAACTCCAACCGTAACACTGAACCGAAAACTAACAGTAGCCCTAAACTCACTCCCTCCAACTAAGTTCAAACCTAACCTAACCTGAAGCCTAACTCAAACCACAGACCTAACCCTAAACCTAGGTGGACACCTTAAGCTCAACACCAAACCTAACCTGACCCTCACGCTAACTCCAACCATAACACTGAACCGAAAACTAACAGTAGCCCTAATCTTACTCCCTCAGACTAAGTTCAAACCTAACCTATCCTGAAGCCTAACTCAAACCATAGACCTAATCTAACCCTATGCGGACATCTGAATTTCAAACCCAACCCTAACCTGACCCTCAGACTAACTCCAACCGTAACACTGAACCGAAAACTAACGGTAGCCCTAAACTTACTCCCTCAAACTAAGTTCAAACCTAACCTAACCTGAAGCCTAAATAAAACAATAGATATAACCATAACCCTAGGCGGACACCTTAAGCTTAACCCCAAACCTAACCTGACCCTGAGGTTAAATGCAACCGTAACACTGAACCAAAAACTAACAGTAGCCCTAAACTTACTCCCTCAAACTAAGTTCAATCCTAACCTAACCTAAAGCCTAAATGAAACCATAGACCTAACCCTAACCATATGCGGACACCTTATGCTTAACCCCCACCCTAACCTAACCCTGACGCTTACTCCAACCGTAACACTTAAACGAAAACTAACAGTAGCCCTAAACTTACTCCCTCAAACTAAGTTCAAACCTAACCTAACCTGAAGCCTAAATAAAACAATAGATATAACCCTAACCCTAGGCGGACACCTTAAGCTTAACCCCAAACCTAACCTGACCCTGAGGTTAAATGCAACCGTAACACTGAACCAAAAACTAACAGTAGCCCTAAACTTACTCCCTCAAACTAAGTTCATTCCAAACCAAACCTGTAGCCTAAATGAAACCATAGACCTAACCCTAACCCTAGGCGGACACCTGAAACTCAACCACAACCCTAACCAGACCCTGACGCTATCTCCAACCGTAACACTGAACCGAAAACTAACAGTAGCCCTAAACTTACTCCCTCAAACTAAGTTCAAACCTAACCTAACCTGAAGCCTAACTCAAACCATAGACCTAACCCTAACCCTAGGCGGACACCTGAAGCTCAACCACAACGCTAACCTGACCCTGACGCTATCTCCAACCGTAACACTGAACCGAAAACTAACAGTAGCCCTAAACTTACTCCCTCAAACTAAGTTCAAACCTAACCTAACCTGAAGCCTAACTCAAACCACAGACCTAACCCTAACCCTAGGCGGACACCTTAAGCTCAACCCCAACCCTAACCTGACCCTCACGCTAACTCCAACCGTAACAGTGAACCGAAAACTAACAGTAGCCCTAAACTCACTCCCTCAAACTAAGTTCAAACCTAACCTAACCTGAAGCCTAACTCAAACCATAGACCTAACCCTAACCCTAGGCGGACACCTCAAGCTAACCCCAACCCTAACCTGACCCTGACGCTAACTCCAACCATAATACTGAACAGAAAACTAACAGTAGCCCTAAACTTACGCCCTCAAACTAAGTTCAAACCTAACCTAACCTGAGGCCTAAATCAAACCATACACCTAACCCTAACCCTTGGCGGACACCTTAAACTCAACCCCAAACCTAACCTGAACCTGACGCTTACTCCAACCGTAACAGTTAACCGAAAACTAACAGTAGCCCTAAACTTACTCCCTCTAACTAAGTTCAAACATAACCTAACCTGAAGACTAAATCAAACCTTACACATAACCGTAACCCTAGGCGGACACCTTAAGCTCAACCCCAACCATAACCTGGCCCTGACACTAACTCCAACCGTAACAGTTACCCGAAAACTAACAGTAGCCCTAAACTTACTCCTTCAAACTAAGTTCAAACCTAAACTAACCTGAAGCCTAAATCAAACCATAGACCCAACCCTAACCCTAGACGGACACCTGAAGCTCAACCCCCACCCTAACCTGACCCTCACGCTAACTCCAACCGTAACACTGAACCGAAAACTAACAGTACCTCTAAACTTACTCCCTCAAACTAAGTTCAATCCTAACCTAACCTGAAGCCTAAATGAAACCATAGACCTAACCCTAACCCTAGGCGGAAACCTTATGCTTAACCCCCACCCTAACCTGACCCTGACGCTTACTCCAACCATAACAGTTAAACGAAAACTAACAGTAGCCCTAAACTTACTCCCTCAAACTAAGTTGAAACCTAACCTAACCTGAAGCCTAAATCAAACCATACACCTAAGCCTAACCCTAGGCGGACACCTTAAGCTCAACCCGAAACCTAACCTGAACCTGGCGCTTACTCCAACCGTAACAGTTAACCGAAAACTGACAGTAGCCCTAAACTTACTCCCTCAAACTAAGTTCAAACCTAACATAACCTGAAGCCTAACTCAAACCACAGACCTAACCCTAACCCTAGGCGGACACGTTAAGCTGAACCCCAACCCTAACCTGACCCTCACGCTAACTCCAACCATAACACTGAACCGAAAACTAACAGTAGCCCTAAACTCACTCCCTAAAACTAAGTTCAAACCTAACCTAACCTGAAGCCTAACTCAAACCATAGACCTAACCCTAACCCTAGGCGGACACATCAAGCTAACCCCAACCCTAACCTGACCCTGACGCTAACTCCAACCATAATACTGAACAGAAAACTAACAGTAGCCCTAAACTTACGCCCTCAAACTAAGTTCAAACCTAACCTAACCTGAGGCCTAAATCAAACCATACACCTAACCCTAACCCTAGGCGGACACCTTAAACTCAACCCCAAACCTAACCTGACCCTGACGCTTACTCCAACCGTAACAGTTAAACGAAAACTAACAGTAGCCCTAAACTTACTCCCTCTAACTAAGTTCAAACATAACCTATCCTGAAGACTAAATCAAACCTTACACATAACCGTAACCCTAGGCGGACACCTTAAGCTCAACCCCAACCATAACCTGGCCCTGACACTAACTCCAATCGTAACAGTTACCCGAAAACTAACAGTAGCCCTAAACTTACTCCCTCAAACTAAGTTCAAACCTAAACTAACCTGAAGCCTAAATCAAACCATAGACCCAACCCTAACCCTAGACGGACACCTGAAGCTCAACCCCCACCCTAACCTGACCCTCACGCTAAGTCCAACCGTAACAGTTTCCCGAAAACTAACAGTAGCCCTAAACTTACTCCCTCAAACTAAGTTCAAACCTAACCTAACCTGAAGCCTTAATTAAACCATACACCTAAACCTAACCCTAGGCGGACACCTGAAGCTCAAACCCAACCCTAACCTGACCCTCACGCTAACTCCAAACGTAACACTGAACCGAAAACTAACAGTACCTCTAAACTTACTCCCTCAAACTAAGTTCAATCCTAACCTAACCTGAAGCCTAAATGAAACCATAGACCTAACCCTAACCCTAGGCGGAAACCTTATGCTTAACCCCCACCCTAACCTGACCCTGACGCTTACTCCAACCATAACAGTTAAACGAAAACTAACAGTAGCCCTAAACTTACTCCCTCAAACTAAGTTCAAACCTAACCTAACCTGAAGCCTAAATCAAACCATACACCTAACCCTAACCCTAGGCGGACACCTTAAGCTCAACCCGAAACCTAACCTGAACCTGGCGCTTTCTCCAACCGTAACGGTTAACCGAAAACTGACAGTAGCCCTAAACTTACTCCCTCAAACTAAGTTCAAAACTAATCTAACCTGACGCCTAACTCAAACAATAGACCTAAACCTAACCCTAGGCGGACACCTTAAGCTTGACCCCAACCCTAACCTGACCCTGAGGCTAAATTCAACCATAACACTGAACCGAAAACTAAAATAGGCCTAAACTTACTCCCTCAAACTAAGTTCAAACCTAACCTAACCTGAAGCCTAACTCAAACCATAGACCTAACCCTAACCCTAGGCGTACACCTGAATCTTAATCCCAAACCTAACTTGACCATGACGCTATCTCCAACCGTAACACTGAACCGAAAACTAACAGTAGCCCTAAAGTTACTCCCTCAAACTAAGTTCAAACCTAACCTAACGTGAAGCCTAACTCAAACCACAGACCTAACCCTAATCCTAGGCGGACACCTTAAGCTCAACCCCAACCCTAACCTGACCCTCACGCTAACTCCAACCGTAACACTGAACCGAAAACTTACAATAGCCCTAAACTTACTCCCTCAAACTAAGTTCAAACCTAACCTAACTTGAAGCCTAACTCAAACAATAGACCTAACCCTAACGCTAGTTGGACACCTTAAGCTTAACCCCAACCCTAACCTGACCCTGAGGCTAAATCCAACCGGAACACTGAACCGAAAACTAACAGTAGCCCTAAACTTACTCCCTCAAACTAAGTTCAATCCTAACCTAACCTGAAGCCTAAATGAAACCATAGACCTAACCCTAACCCTAGGCGGACACCTTATGCTTAACCCCCACCCTAACCTGACCCTGACGCTTACTCCAACCGTAACAGTTAAACGAAAAATAACAGTAGCCCTAAACTTACTCCCTCAAACTAAGTTCAAACAACCTAACCTGAAGCCTAAATCAAACCATACACCTAACCCTAACCCTAGGCGGACACCTTAAGCTCAACCCCAAACCTAACCTGGCCCTGACGCTAACTCCAACAGAAACATTTACCCGAAAACTAACAGTAGCCCTAAACTTACTCCCTCAAACTACGTTCAAACCTAACCTAACCTGAAGCCTAAATTAAACCATAGACCTAACCCTAACCCTAGGCGGACACCTGAAGCTCTATCCCAATGCTAACCTGACCCTGATGCTAACTCCAACCATAATACTGAACCGAAAAATAACAGTAGCCCTAAACTTGCTCCCTCAAACTAAGTTCAAACCTAACCTAACCTGAAGCCTAACTCAAACCATAGACCTAACCCTAACCCTAGGCGGACACCTGAAGATCTATCCCAACGCTAACCTGACCCTGATGCTATCTCCAGCCGTAACACTGAACCTAAAACTAACAGTAGCCCTAAACTTACTCCCTCAAACTAATTTCAAACCTAACCTAACGTGAAGCCTTACTCAAACCACAGACCTAACCCTAACAATAGGCGGACACCTTAAGCTCAACCCCAACCCTAACCTGACCCTCACGCTAACTCCAACCGTAACACTGAACCGAAAACTAACAGTAGCCCTAAACTCACTCCCTCCAACTAAGTTCAAACCTAACCTAACCTGAAGCCTAAATAAAACAATGGACATAACCCTAACCCTAGGTGGACACCTTAAGCTTAACCCCAAACCGAACCTGACCCTGAGGGTAAATGCAACCGTAACACTGAACCCAAAACTAACAGTAGCCTTAAACTTACTCCCTCAAACTAAGTTCAATCCTAACCTAACCTAAAGCCTATATGAAACCATAGACCTAACCCTAACCCTAGACGGACACCTTATGCTTAACCCCCACCCTAACCTAACCCTGACGCTTACTCCAACCGTAACACTTAAACGAAAACTAACAGTAGCCCTAAACTTACTCCCTCAAACTAAGTTCAATCCTAACCTAACCTGAAGCCTAAATCAAACCTTACACCTAACCCTAACCCTTGGCGGACACCTTAAGCACCACCCCAAACCCAACCTGACCCTGACGCTTACTCCAACCGTAACACTTAACCGAAAACTAACAGTAGCCCTAAACTAACTGCCTCAAACTAAGTTCAAACCTAACCTAACCTGAAGCCTAAATCAAACCATACACCTAACCCTAACCCTAGGCGGACACCTGAAGTTCAAACCCAACCCTAACCTAACCCTCACGCTAACTCCAACCGTAACACTGAACCGAAAAATAACAGTAGCCCTAAACCTACTCCCTAAAACTAAGTTCAAACCTAACCTAACCTGAAGCCTAACTCAAACCATAGACCTAACCCTAACCCTAGGCGGACACCTGAAGCTCAACCCCAACCCTAACCTGACCCTGATGCTATCTCCAACCGTAACACTGAACCGAAAACTAACAGTAGCCCTATACTTACTCCCTCAAACTAATTTAAAACCTAACCTAACGTGAAGCCTTATTCAAACCACAGACCTAACCCTAACCCTAGGCGGACACCTTAAGCTCAACCCCAACCCTAACCTGACCCTCACGCTAACTCCAACCGTAACACTGAACCGAAAACTAACAGTAGCCCTAAACTTACTCCCCCAAACTAAGTTCAAACCTCACCTAACCTGAAGCCTAACTCAAACAATAGACCTAACCATAACCTTAGGCGGACACCATAAGCTTGACCCCAACCCTAACCTGACCCTGAGGCTAAATCCAACCGGAACACTGAACCGAAAAATAACAGTAGCCCTAAACTTACTCCCTCAAACTAAGTTCATTCCAAACCTAACCTGAAGCCTAAATGAAAACATAGACCTAACCCTAACCCTAGGCTGACACCTGAAACTCAACCACAACCCTAACCAGACCCTGACGCTATCTCCAACCGTAACACTGAACCGAAAACTAACAGTAGCCCTAAACTTACTCCCTCAAACTAAGTTCAAACCTAACCTAACCTGAAGCCTAACTCAAACCATAGACCTAACCCTAACCCTAGGCGGACACCTGAAGCTCAACCACAACCCTAACCTGACCCTGACGCTATCTCCAACCGTAACACTGAACCAAAAACTAACAGTAGCCCTAAACTTACTCCCTCAAACTAAGTTCAAACCTAACCTAACCTGAAGACTAACTCAAACCACAGACCTAACCCTAACCCTAGGCGGACACCTTAAGCTCAACCCCAAACCTAACGTGACCCTCACGCTAACTCCAACCGTAACACTGATCCGAAAACTAACAGTAGCCCTAAACTCACTCCCTCCAACTAAGTTCAAACCTAACCTAACCTGAAGCCTAAATCAAACCATAGACCTAACCGTAACCCTAGGCGGACACCTCAAGCTAACCCCAACCCTAACCTGACCCTGACGCTTTCTCCAACCATAATACTGAACAGAAAACTAACAGTAGCCCTAAACTTCCGCCCTCAAACTAAGTTCAAACCTAACCTAACCTGAGGCCTAAATCAAACCATACACCTAACCCTAACCCTAGGCGGACACCTTAAACTCAACCCCAAACCTAACCTAACCCTGACGCTTACTCCAACCGTAACAGTTAACCGAAAACTAACAGTAGCCCTAAAATTACTCCCTCTTACTAAGTTCAAACATAACCTAACCTGAAGACTAAATCAAACCTTACACATAACCGTAACCCTAGGCGGACACCTTAAGCTCAACCCCAACCATAACCTGGCCCTGACGCTAACTCCAATCGTAACAGTTACCCGAAAACTAACAGTAGCCCTAATCGTACTCCCTCAAACTAAGTTCAAACCTAAACAAACCTGAAGCCTAAATCAAACCATACACCTAACCCTAACCCTAGACGGACACCTGAAGCTCAACCCCAACCATAACCGGACCCTCACGCTAAGTCCAACCGTAACACTGAACCGAAAACTAACAGTAGCCCTAAACTTACTCCCTCAAACTAAGTTCAAACCTAACCTAACCTGAAGCCTAACTCAAACAATAGACCTAACCCTATCCCTAGGCGGACACCTGAAGCTCAACCCCAACCCTAACCTGACCCTGACGCTAACTCCAACCGTAACAGTTTCCCGAAAACTGACAGTAGGCCTAAACTTACTCCTGCAAACTAAGTTCAAACCTAACCTAACCTGAAGCCTAACTCAAACAATAGACCTAACCCTAACCCTAGGCGGACACCTTAAGCTTAACCCCAAACCTAACCTGACCCTGAGGCTAAATCCAACCGGAACACTGAACCGAAAACTAACAGTCGCCCTAAACTTACTCCCTCAAACTAAGTTCAATCCTAACCTAACCTGAAGCCTAAATGAAACCATAGACCTAACCCTAACCCTAGGCGGACACCTTATGCTTAACCCCCACCCTAACCTGACCCTGACGCTTACTCCAACCATAACAGTTAAATGAAAAAAAAACAGTAGCCCTAAACTTACTCCCTCAAACTAAGTTCAATCCTAACCTAACCTGAAGCCTAATTTAAACCATAGACATAATCCTAAACCTAGGCGGACACCTTAAGCTCAACCCCAACCCTAACCTGACCCTCACGCTAACTCCAACCGTAACACTGAACCGAAAACTAACAGTAGCCCTAATCTTACTCCCTCAGACTAAGTTCAAACCTAACCTAACCTGAAGCCTAACTCAAACCATAGACCTAACCTAACCCTAGGCGGACACCTGAATTTCAAACCCAACCCTAACCTGACCCTCACACTAACTCCAACCGTAACACTGAACCGAAAACTAACAGTAGCCCTAAACTTACTCCCTCAAACTAAGTTCAAACCTAACCTAACCTGAAGCCTAAATCAAACCATACACCTAACCCTAACCCTTGGCGGACACCATAAGCTCAACCCCACACCTAACCTGACCCTGACGCTTACTCCAACCGTAACACTTAACCGAAAACTAACAGTAGCCCTAAACTTACTGCCTCAAACTAAGGTCAAACCTAACCTAACCTGAAGCCTAAATCAAAACATACACCTAACCCTAAGCCTAGGCGGACACCTGAAGTTCAAACCCAACACTAACCTAACCCTCACGCTAACTCCAACCGTAACACTGAACCGAAAACTAACAGTAGCCCTAAACTTACTCCCTCAAACTAATTTCAAACCTAACCTAACCTGAATCCTAACACAAACCATAGACCTAACCCTAACCCTAGGCGTACACCTGAATTTTAATCCCATCCCTAACTTGACCATGACGCTATCTCCAACCGTAACACTGAACCGAAAACTAACAGTAGCCCTATACGTACTCCCTCAAACTAAGTTCAAACCTAACCTAACGTGAAGCCTAACTCAAACCACAGACCTAACCCTAAGCCTAGGCGGACACCTTAAGCTCAACCCCAACCCTAACCTGACCCTCACGCTAACTCCAACCGTAACACTGAACCGAAAACTAACAGTAACCCTAAACTTACTCCCCCAAACTAAGTTCAAACCTAACCTAACCTGAAGCCTAACTCAAACAATAGACCTAACCCTAACCCTAGGCGGACACCTTAAGCTTAACCCCAAACCTAACCTGACCCTGAGGCTAAATCCAACCGGAACACTGAACCGAAAACTAACAGTAGCCCTAAACTTACTCCCTCAAACTAAGTTCAATCCTAACCTAACCTGAAGCCTAAATGAAACCATAGACCTAACCCTAACCCTAGGCGGACAACTTATGCTTAACCCCAACCCTAACCTGACCCTGACGCTTACTCCAACCGTAACAGTTAACCGAAAACCTACAGTAGCCCTAAACTTACTCCCTCAAACTAAGTTCAATCCTAACCTAACCTGAAGCTTAAATGAAACCATAGACCTAACCCTAACCCTAGGCGGACACCTGAAGTTCAAACCCAATACTAACCTAACCCTCACGCTAACTCCAACCGTAACACTGAACCGAAAACTAACAGTAGCCCTAAACTTACTCCCTCAAACTAAGTTCAAACCTAACCTAACCTGAAGCCTAACTCAAACCATAGACCTAACCCTAACCCTAGGTGGACACCTGAAGCTCAACCCCTACCCTAACCTGACCCTGATGCTATATCCAACCGTAACACTGAACCGAAAACTAACAGTAGCCCTAAAGTTACTCCCTCAAACTAAGTTCAAACCTAACCTAATGTGAAGCCTAACTCAAACCACAGACCTAACCCTAACCCTAGGCGGACACCTTAAGCTCAACCCCAACCCTAACCTGACCCTCACGCTATCTCCAACCGTAACACTGAACATAAAACTAACAGTAGCCCTAAACTTACTCCCTCAAACTAAGTTCAAACCTAACCTAACCTGAAGCCTAACTCAAAAAATAGACCTAACCCTAACCCTAGGCGGACACCTTAAGCTTGACCCCAACCCTAACCTGACCCTGAGGCTAAATTCAACCGTAACACTGAACCGAAAAATAAAATAGGCCTAAACTTACTCCCTCAAACTAAGTTCAAACCTAACCTAACCTGAAGCCTAACTCAAACCATAGACCTAACCCTAACCCTAGGTGGACACCTGAATATTAATCCCAACCCTAACTTGACCATGACGATATCTCCAACCGTAACACTGAACCGAAAACTAACAGTAGCCCTAAACTTACTCCCTGAAATTAAGTTCAAACCTAACCTAATGTGAAGCCTTACTCAAACCACAGACCTAACCCTAACCCTAGGCGGACACCTTAAGCTCAACCTCAACCCTAAGCTGACCCTCACGCTAACTCCAACCGTAACACTGAACCGAATACTAACAGTAGTCCTAAACTTACTCCCTCAAACTAAGTTCAAACCTAACCTAACCTGAAGCCTAACTCCAACAATAGACCTAACACTAACCCTAAGAGGACACCTTAAGCTTAACCCCAACCCTAACCTGATCCTGAGGCTAAATCCAACCGGAACACTGAACCGAAAAGGAACAGTAGCCCTAAACTTACTACCTCAAACTAAGTTCAAACCTAATCTAACCTGAAGCCTAAATCAAACCATACACCTAACCCTAACCCTAGGCGGACACCTTAAGCTCAACCCCAAACCTAACCTGGCCCTGACGTTAACTCCAACAGTAACAGTTACCCGAAAACTAACAGTAACCCTAAACTTACTCCCTCAAACTAAGTTCAAACCTAACCTCACCTGAAGCCTAACTCAAACCATAGACCTAACCCTAACCCTAGGCGGACACCTGAAACTCAACCACAACACTAACCAGACACTGACGCTATCTCCAACCGTAACACTAAACCGAAAACTAACAGTAGCCCTAAACTTACTCCCTCAAACTAAGTTCAAACTTAACCTAACCTGAAGCCTAACTCAAACCATAGAACTAACCCTAACCCTAGGCGGACACCTGAAGCTCAACCACAACCCTAACCTGACCTTGACGCTATCTCCAACCGTAACACTGAACCGAAAACTAACAGTAGCCATAAACTTACTCCCTCAAACTAAGTTCAAACCTAACCTAACCTGAAGCCCAACTCAAACCACAAACCTAACCCTAGGCGGACACCTTAAGCTCAACCCCAACCCTAAGCTGACCCTCACGCTAACTCCAACCGTAACACTGAACCGAAAACTAACGGTAGCCCTAAACTCACTCCCTCAAACTAAGTTCAAACCTAACCTAACCTAAAGCCTAACTCAAACCACAGACCTAACCCTAACCCTAGACGGACACCTTAAGCTCAACCCCAACCCTAACCTGACCCTCACGCTAACTCCAACCATAACACTGAACCGAAAACTAACATTAGCCCTAAACTTACTCCCTCAAACTAAGTTCAAACGTAACCTAACCTGAAGCCTAACTCAAACCACAGACCTAACCCTAACCCTAGGCGGACACCTTAAGCTTAACCCCAACCCTAACCTGATCCTGAGGCTAAATCCAACCTTAACACTGAACCGAAAACTAACAGTAGCCCTAAACTTACTCCCTCAAACTAAGTTCAAACCTAACCTAACCTGAAGCCTAACTCAAACAATAGACCTAACCCTAACCCTAGGCGGACACCTTAAGCTTAACCCCAACCCTAACCTGATCCTGAGGCTAAATCCAACCGTAACACTGAAAAGAAAACTAACAGTAGCCCTAAACTTACTTCCTCAAACTAAGTTCAATCCTAACCTAACCTGAAGCCTAAATGAAACCATAGACCTAACCCTAACCCTAGGCGGACACCTTATGCTTAACCCCCACCCTAACCTGACCCTGACGCTTACTCCAACCGTAACACTGAACCGAAAACTAACAGTAGCCCTAAACTTACTCCCTCAAACTAAGTTCAAACCTAACCTATCCTGAAGCCTAAATCAAACCATACACCTAACCCTAACCCTAGACATACAACTTAATCTCAACCCCAACTCTAACCTGACCCTGACGCTAACTCCAACCGTAACAGTTTCCCGAAAACTAACAGTAGCCAAAAACTTACTCCCTCAAACTAAGTTCAAACCTAACCTAACCTGAAGTCTAAATTAAACCATACACCTAACCCTAACCCTAGGCGGACACCTTAAGCTCAACCCCCACCCTAACCTGACCCTCACGCTATCTCCAACCGTAACACTGAACCGAAAACTAACAGTAGCCCTAAACTTACTCCCTCAGACTAAGTTCAAACCTAACCTAACCTGAAGCCTAACTCAAACCATAGACCTAACCCTAACCCTAGGCTGACACCTGAATTTCAAACCCAACCCTAACCTGAACCTCACGCTAACTCCAACCGTAACACTGAACCAAAACCTAAAAGTAGCCCTAAACTTAGTCCCTCAAACTAAGTTCATTCCTAACCTAACCTAAAGCCTAAATCAAACCATACACCTAACCCTAACCCTCGGCGGACACCTTAAGCTCAACCCCAAACCTAACCTGACCCTGAAGCTTACTCCAACCGTAACACTTAACCGAAAACTAACAGTAGCCCTAAACTTACTGCCTCAAACTAAGTTCAAACCTAACCTAACCTGAAGCCTAAATCAAACCATACACCTAACCCTAACCCTAGGCGGACACCTGAAGTTCAAACCCAACCCTAACCTAACCCTCATGCTAACTCCAACCGTAACACTGAACCGAAAACTAACAGTAGCACTAAACTTACTCCCTAAAACTAAGTTCAAACCTAACCTAACCTGAAGCCTAACTCAAACCATAGACCTAACCCTAACCCTAGGCGGACACCTGAAGCTCAACCCCAACCCTAGCCTGACCCTCACGCTATCTCCAACCGTAACACTGAACCGAAAACTAACAGTAGCCCTAAACTTACTCCCTCAAACTAAGTTCAAACCTAACCTAACCTAAAGCCTAACTCAAACAATAGACCTAACCCTAACCCTAGGCGGACACCTTAAGCTTGACCCCAACCCTAACCTGACCCTGAGGCTAAATTCAACCGTAACACTGAACCGAAAAATAAAATAGGCCTAAACTTACTCCCTAAAACTAAGTTCAAACATAACCAAACCTGAAGCCTAAATCAAACCTTACACCTAACCGTAACCCTAGGCGGACACCTTAAGCTCAACCCCAACCATAACCTGGCCCTGACGCTAACTCCAATCGTAACAGTTACCCGAAAACTAACAGTAGCCCTAAACTTACTCCCTCAAACTAAGTTCAAACCTAAACTAACCTGAAGCCTAAATCAAACCATACACCTAACCCTAACCCTAGACGGACACCTGAAGCTCAACCCCAACCCTAACCTGACCCTCACGCTAAGTCCAACCGTAACACTGAACCGAAAACTAACAGTAGCCCTAAACTCACTCCCTCAAACTAAGTTCAAACCTAACCTAACCTGAAGCCTAACTCAAACCAGAGACCTAACCCTAACCCTAGGCGGACACCTTAAGCTTAACCCCAAACCTAACCTGACGCTGTGGCTAAATCCAACCGTAACACTGAAACGAAAACTAACAGTAGCCCTAAACTTATTCCCTCAAACTAAGTTCAATCCTAACCTAACCTGAAGCCTAAATGAAACCATAGACCTAACCCTAACACTAGGCGGACACCTTATGATTAAGCCCCACCCTATCCTGACCCTGAGGCTTACTCCAACCGTAACAGTTAAACGAAAACTAACAGTAGCCCTAAACTTACTCCCTCAAACTAAGTTCAAACCTAACCTAACCTGAAGCCTAAATCAATCCATACACCTAACCATAACCCTAGGCGGACACCTTAAGCTCAACCCCAAACCTAACCTGACCCTGAGGCTTACTCCAACCGTAACAGTTATCCGAAAACTAAGAGTAGCCCTAAACTGACTCCCTCAAACAAGGTTCAAACCTAACCTAACCTGAAGCCTAAATCAAATCATAGACCTACCCCTAAACCTAGGCGGACACCTTATGCTTAAACGCCACCCTACCCTGACACTGACGCTTACTCCAACTGTAACAGTTAACCGAAAACTAACAGTAGCCCTAAACTTACTCCCTCAAACTAACTTCAAACCTAACCTAACCTGAAGCCTAAATCAAACCATACACCTTACCCTAAACCTAGGCGGACACCTTAATCTCAACCCCAACCCTAACCTGGCCCTCACGCTAACTCCAACCGTAAGAGTTTCCCGAAAACTAACAGTAGACCTAAACTTACTCCCTCAAACTAAGTTCAAACCTAACCTAACCTGAAGCCTAAATCAAACCATACACCTAACCCTATCCCTAGGCGGACACCTTAAGCTCAACCCCAACCCTAACCTGACCTCCAGGCTATCTCCAACCATATCACTGAACCGAAAACTAAGAGTAGCCCTAAACTTACTCGCTCAAATTAAGTTCAAACCTAACATAACCTGAAGCCTAACTCAAATCATAGACATAACCCTAACAACAGGCTGAAACCTGAAGCTCAACCCCAACCCTAACCTGACCCTGACGCTATCTCCAACCGTAACACTGAACCGAAAACTAACAGTAGCCCTAAACTTACGCACTCAAACTAAGTTCAAACGTAACCAAACCTGAAGCCTAAATCAAACCACAGACCTAACCCTAACCCTAGGCGGACACCTTAAGCTCAACCCCAAACCTAGCCTGACCCTGATGATATCTCCAACCGTAACACTGAACCGAAAACTAACAGTAGCCCTAAACTTACTCCCTCAAACTAATTTCAAACCTAACCTAATGTGAATCCTAACTCAAACCACAGACCTAACCCTAACCGTAGGCGGACACCTTAAGCTCAACCCCAACCCTAACCTGACCCTCACGCTATCTCCAACCGTAACACTGAACCGAAAACTAACAGTAGCCCTAAACTTACTCCCTAAAACTAAGTTCAAACCTAACCTAACCTGAAGCCTAACTCAAACAATAGACCTTACCCTAACCCTAGGCGGACACCTTAAGCTTGACCCCAACCCTAACCTGACCCTGAGACTAAATTCAACCGTAACACTGAACCGAAAAATAAAATAGGCCTAAACTTACTCCCTCAAACTAAGTTCAAACATAACCAAACCTGAAGGCTAAATCAAACCTTACACCTAACCGTAACCCTAGGCGGACACCTTAAGCTCAACCCCAACCATAACCTGGCCCTGACGCTAACTTCAATCGTAACAGTTACCCGAAAACTAACAGTAGCCCTAAACTTACTCCCTCAAACTAAGTTCAAACCTAAACCAACCTGAAGCCTAAATCAAACCATACACCTAACCCTAACCCTACACGGACACCTGAAGCTCAACCCCAACCCTAACCTGACCCTCACGCTAAGTCCAACCGTAACACTGAACCGAAAACTAACAGTAGCCCTAAACTCACTCCCTCAAACTAAGTTCAAACCTAACCTAACCTGAAGCCTAACTCAAACCACAGACCTAACCCTAACCCTAGGCGGACACCTTAAGCTCAACCCCAACCCTAACCTGACCCTCACGCTAACTCCAACCATAACACTGAACCGAAAACTAGCGGTAGCCCTAAACTTACTCCCTCAAACTAAGTTCAAACCTAACCTAACCTGAAGCCTAACTCAAACAATAGACCTAACCCTAACCCTAGGCGGACACCTTAAGCTTAACCCCAACCCTAACCTGACGCTGTGGTTAAATCCAACCGTAACACTGAAACGAAAACTAACAGTAGCCCTAAACTTATTCCCTCAAACTAAGTTCAATCCTAACCTAACCTGAAGCCTAAATGAAACCATAGACCTAACCCTAACACTAGGCGGACACCTTATGATTAAGCCCCACCCTATCCTGACCCTGAGGCTTACTCCAACCGTAACAGTTAAACGAAAACTAACAGTAGCCCTAAACTTACTCCCTCAAACTAAGTTCAAACCTAACCTAACCTGAAGCCTAAATCAAACCATACACCTAACCCTAACCCTAGGCGGACACCTTAAGCTCAACCCCAAACCTAACCTGACCCTGAGGCTTACTCCAACCCTAACAGTTAACCGAAAACTAAGAGTAGCCCTAAACTGACTCCCTCAAACAAGGTTCAAACCTAACCTAACCTGAAGCCTAAATCAAATCATAGACCTAACCCTAAACCTAGGCGGACACCTTATGCTTAACCGCCACCCTACCTTGACACTGACGCTTACTCCAACTGTAACAGTTAACCGAAAACTAACAGTAGCCCTAAGCTTACTCCCTCAAACTAATTTCAAACCTAACCTAACCTGAAGCCTAAATCAAACCATACACCTAACCCTAACCCTAGGCGGACACCTTAATCTCAACCGAACCCTAACCTGGCCCTCACGCTAACTCCAACCGTAAGAGTTTCCCGAAAACTAAGAGTAGACCTAAACTTACTCCCTCAAACTAAGTTCAAACCTAACCTAACCTGAAGCCTAAATCAAACCATACACCTAACCCTATCCCTAGGCGGACACCTTAAGCTCAACCCCAACCCTAACCTGACCTCCAGGCTAACTCCAACCATATCACTGAACCGAAAACTAAGAGTAGCCCTAAACTTACTCGCTCAAATTAAGTTCAAACCTAACATAACCTGAAGCCTAACTCAAATCATAGACATAACCCTAACAACAGGCTGACACCTGAAGCTCAACCCCAACCCTAACCTGACCCTGACGCTATCTCCAACCGTAACACTGAACCGAAAACTAACAGTAGCCCTAAACTTACTCACTCAAACTAAGTTCAAACGTAACCTAACCTGAAGCCTAAATCAAACCACAGACCTAACCCTAACCCTAGGCGGACACCTTAAGCTCAACTCCAACCCTAACCTGACCCTGATGCTATCTCCAACCGTAACACTGAACCGAAAACTAACAGTAGCCCTAAACTTAATTACTCAAACTAAGTTCAAACGTAACCTAACCTGGAGCCTAAATCAAACCATGGACCTAACCCTAACCCTAAGCGGACACCTCAAGCTAACCCCAAACCTAACCTGACCCTGACGCAAACTCCAACCATAATACTGAACCGAAAACTACCAGTAGCCCTAAACATACTCCCTCAAACTAAGTTCAATCCGAACCTAACCTGAAGCCTAAATGAAACCATAGACCTAACCCTAACCCTAGGCGGACACCCTATGCTTAACCCCAACCCTAACCTGACCCTGATGCTTACTCCAACTGTAACAGTTTACCAAAAACTAACAGTAGCCCTAAACTTACTCCCTCAAACTAATTTCAAACCTAACCTAATGTGAATCCTAACTCAAACCACAGACCTAAACCTAACCCTAGGCGGACACCTTAAGCTCAACCCCAACCCTAACTTGAACCTCACGCTAACTCCAACCGTAACACTGAACCGAAAACTAACAGTAGCCCTAATCTTACTCCCTCAGACTAAGTTCAAACCTAACCTAACCTGAAGCCTAACTCAAACCATAGACCTAACCCTAACCCTAGGCGGACACCTGAAGTTCAAACCCAACCCTAACCTGAACCTCACGCTAACTCCAACCGTAACACTGAACCGAAAACTAACAGTAGCCCTAAACTTATTCCCTCAAACTAAGTTCGAACCTAACCTAACCTGAAGCCTAACTCAAACAATAGACCTAACCCTAACAATAGGCGAACACCTTAATTTTAACCCCAACCCTAACTTGACCCTGACGCTATCTCCAACTGTAACACTGAACCGAAAAACAACAGTAGCCCTAAACTTACTCCCTCAAACTAAGTTCAAACCTAACCTAACCTGAAGCCTAACTCAAACCACAGACCTAACCCTAACCCTAGGCGGACACCTAAAGCTCAACCCCAACCCTAACCTGACCCTTACGCTAACTCCAACCGTAACACTGAACCGAAAACTAACAGTAGCCCTAAACGTACTCCCCCAAACTAAGTTCAACCCTAACCTAACCTGAAGCCTAACTCAAACAATAGACCTAACCCTAACCCTAGGCGGACACCTTAAGCTTAACCCCAACCCTAACCTGACCCTGAGGCTAAATCCAACCGGAACACTGAACCGAAAACTAACAGTAGCCCTAAACTTACTCCCTCAAACAAAGTTCAATCCTAACCTAACCTGAAGCCTAAATGAAACCATAGACCTAACCCTAACCCTAGGCGGACACCTTATGATTAACCCCCACCCTAACCTGACCCTGAGGCTTACTCCAACCGTAACAGTTAAACGAAAACTAAGAGTAGACCTAAACTTACTCCTTCAAACTAACTTCAAACCTAACCTAACCTGAAGCCTAAATCAAACCATACACCTAACCCTAACCCTAGGCAGACACCTTAAGCTCAACCCCAAACCTAACCTGACCCTGGCGCTTACTCCAACCGTAACAGTTAACCGAAAACTAACAGTAGCCCTAAACTTACTCCCTCAAACTAAGTTCAAACATAACCTAACCTGAAGCCTATATCAAACCATACACCTAAACCTAACCCTAGTCAGACACGTTAAGCTCAACCTCAACCCTAACTTGGCCCTGAAGCTAACTCAAACCGTAACAGTTACCCGAAAACTAACAGTATCCCTAAACTTACTCCCTCAAACTAAGTTCAAACCTAACCTAACCTGAAGCCTAAATCAAACCATACACCTAACCCTAACCCTAGGCGGACACCTGAAGCTCAAACCCAACCTTAACCTGACCTTCACGCTAACTCCAACCGTAACACTGAACCTAAAACTAACAGTAGCCCTAAACTCACTCCCTCAAACTAAGTTCAAACCTAACCTAACCTGAAGCCTAACTCAAACCACAGACCTAACCCTAACCCTAGGCGGACACCTTAAGCTCAACCCCAACCCTAACCTGACCCTCACGCTAACTCCAACCATAACACTGAACCGAAAACTAGCGGTAGCCCTAAACTTACTCCCTCAAACTAAGTTCAAACCTAACCTAACCTGAAGCCTAACTCAAACAATAGACCTAACCCTAACCCTAGGCGGACACCTTAAGCTTAACCCCAACCCTAACCTGACGCTGTGGTTAAATCCAACCGTAACACTGAAACGAAAACTAACAGTAGCCCTAAACTTATTCCCTCAAACTAAGTTCAATCCTAACCTAACCTGAAGCCTAAATGAAACCATAGACCTAACCCTAACACTAGGCGGACACCTTATGATTAAGCCCCACCCTATCCTGACCCTGAGGCTTACTCCAACCGTAACAGTTAAACGAAAACTAACAGTAGCCCTAAACTTACTCCCTCAAACTAAGTTCAAACCTAACCTAACCTGAAGCCTAAATCAAACCATACACCTAACCCTAACCCTAGGCGGACACCTTAAGCTCAACCCCAAACCTAACCTGACCCTGAGGCTTACTCCAACCCTAACAGTTAACCGAAAACTAAGAGTAGCCCTAAACTGACTCCCTCAAACAAGGTTCAAACCTAACCTAACCTGAAGCCTAAATCAAATCATAGACCTAACCCTAAACCTAGGCGGACACCTTATGCTTAACCGCCACCCTACCTTGACACTGACGCTTACTCCAACTGTAACAGTTAACCGAAAACTAACAGTAGCCCTAAGCTTACTCCCTCAAACTAATTTCAAACCTAACCTAACCTGAAGCCTAAATCAAACCATACACCTAACCCTAACCCTAGGCGGACACCTTAATCTCAACCCAACCCTAACCTGGCCCTCACGCTAACTCCAACCGTAAGAGTTTCCCGAAAACTAAGAGTAGACCTAAACTTACTCCCTCAAACTAAGTTCAAACCTAACCTAACCTGAAGCCTAAATCAAACCATACACCTAACCCTATCCCTAGGCGGACACCTTAAGCTCAACCCCAACCCTAACCTGACCTCCAGGCTAACTCCAACCATATCACTGAACCGAAAACTAAGAGTAGCCCTAAACTTACTCGCTCAAATTAAGTTCAAACCTAACATAACCTGAAGCCTAACTCAAATCATAGACATAACCCTAACAACAGGCTGACACCTGAAGCTCAACCCCAACCCTAACCTGACCCTGACGCTATCTCCAACCGTAACACTGAACCGAAAACTAACAGTAGCCCTAAACTTACTCACTCAAACTAAGTTCAAACGTAACCTAACCTGAAGCCTAAATCAAACCACAGACCTAACCCTAACCCTAGGCGGACACCTTAAGCTCAACTCCAACCCTAACCTGACCCTGATGCTATCTCCAACCGTAACACTGAACCGAAAACTAACAGTAGCCCTAAACTTAATTACTCAAACTAAGTTCAAACGTAACCTAACCTGGAACCTAAATCAAACCATGGACCTAACCCTAACCCTAGGCGGACACCTCAAGCTAACCCCAAACCTAACCTGACCCTGACGCAAACTCCAACCATAATACTGAACCGAAAACTACCAGTAGCCCTAAACATACTCCCTCAAACTAAGTTCAATCCGAACCTAACCTGAAGCCTAAATGAAACCATAGACCTAACCCTAACCCTAGGCGGACACCCTATGCTTAACCCCAACCCTAACCTGACCCTGATGCTTACTCCAACTGTAACAGTTTACCAAAAACTAACAGTAGCCCTAAACTTACTCCCTCAAACTAATTTCAAACCTAACCTAATGTGAATCCTAACTCAAACCACAGACCTAAACCTAACCCTAGGCGGACACCTTAAGCTCAACCCCAACCCTAACTTGAACCTCACGCTAACTCCAACCGTAACACTGAACCGAAAACTAACAGTAGCCCTAATCTTACTCCCTCAGACTAAGTTCAAACCTAACCTAACCTGAAGCCTAACTCAAACCATAGACCTAACCCTAACCCTAGGCGGACACCTGAAGTTCAAACCCAACCCTAACCTGAACCTCACGCTAACTCCAACCGTAACACTGAACCGAAAACTAACAGTAGCCCTAAACTTATTCCCTCAAACTAAGTTCGAACCTAACCTAACCTGAAGCCTAACTCAAACAATAGACCTAACCCTAACAATAGGCGAACACCTTAATTTTAACCCCAACCCTAACTTGACCCTGACGCTATCTCCAACTGTAACACTGAACCGAAAAACAACAGTAGCCCTAAACTTACTCCCTCAAACTAAGTTCAAACCTAACCTAACCTGAAGCCTAACTCAAACCACAGACCTAACCCTAACCCTAGGCGGACACCTAAAGCTCAACCCCAACCCTAACCTGACCCTTACGCTAACTCCAACCGTAACACTGAACCGAAAACTAACAGTAGCCCTAAACGTACTCCCCCAAACTAAGTTCAACCCTAACCTAACCTGAAGCCTAACTCAAACAATAGACCTAACCCTAACCCTAGGCGGACACCTTAAGCTTAACCCCAACCCTAACCTGACCCTGAGGCTAAATCCAACCGGAACACTGAACCGAAAACTAACAGTAGCCCTAAACTTACTCCCTCAAACAAAGTTCAATCCTAACCTAACCTGAAGCCTAAATGAAACCATAGACCTAACCCTAACCCTAGGCGGACACCTTATGATTAACCCCCACCCTAACCTGACCCTGAGGCTTACTCCAACCGTAACAGTTAAACGAAAACTAAGAGTAGACCTAAACTTACTCCTTCAAACTAACTTCAAACCTAACCTAACCTGAAGCCTAAATCAAACCATACACCTAACCCTAACCCTAGGCAGACACCTTAAGCTCAACCCCAAACCTAACCTGACCCTGGCGCTTACTCCAACCGTAACAGTTAACCGAAAACTAACAGTAGCCCTAAACTTACTCCCTCAAACTAAGTTCAAACATAACCTAACCTGAAGCCTATATCAAACCATACACCTAAACCTAACCCTAGGCAGACACGTTAAGCTCAACCTCAACCCTAACTTGGCCCTGAAGCTAACTCAAACCGTAACAGTTACCCGAAAACTAACAGTATCCCTAAACTTACTCCCTCAAACTAAGTTCAAACCTAACCTAACCTGAAGCCTAAATCAAACCATACACCTAACCCTAACCCTAGGCGGACACCTGAAGCTCAAACCCAACCTTAACCTGACCTTCACGCTAACTCCAACCGTAACACTGAACCTAAAACTAACAGTAGCCCTAAACTTACTCCCTCAAACTAAGTTCAAACCTAACCTAACCTGAAGCCTAACTCAAACCATAGACCTAACCCTAACACTAGGCCGACACCTGAAGCTCAACTCCAACCCTAACCTGACCCTGACGCTATCTCCAACCGTAACACTGAACCGAAAACTAACAGTAGCCCTAAACTTACTCCCTAAAACTAAGTTCAAAACTAACCTAACCTGAAGCCTAACTCAAATCACAGACCTAACCCTAAACCTAGGCGGACACCTTAAGCTCAACACCAACCCTAACCGGACCCTAACGCTAACTCCAAACGTAACACTGAACTGAAAACTAACAGTAGCACTAAACTTACTCCCTCAAACCAAGTTCAATCCTAACCTAACCTGAAGCCTAAATGAAACCATAGGCCTAACCCTAACCCTAGGCGGACACCTTATGCTTAACCCCCACCCTAACCTGACCCTGACGCTTACTCCAACCGTTACAGTTAACCGAAAACTAACAGTTGCCCTAAACTTACTCCCTCAAACTAAGTTCAATCCTAACCTAACCTGAAGCCTAAATGAAACCATAGACCTAACCCTAACCCTAGGCGGAAACCTTATGCTTAACCCCCACCCTAACCTGACCCTGACGCTTACTCTAACCGTAACAGTTAAACGAAAACTAACAGTAGCCCTAAACTTACTCCCTCAAACTAAGTTCAAACCTAACCTAACCTGAAGCCTAAATCAAACCATACACCTAACCCTAACCCTAGGCAGACAACTTAAGCTCAACCCCAAACCTAACCTGACCCTGGCGGTTACTCTAACCGTAACAGTTAACCGAAAACTAACAGTAGTCCTAAACTGACTCCCTCAAACTAAGTTCAAACCTAACCTAACCTGAAGCCTAACTCAAACCATAGACCTAAACCTAAGCCTAGGCGGATCGGACACCTGAAGCTCAACCACAAACCTATCCTGACCCTGACGCGTACTCCAACCGTAACAGTTAACCGAAAACTGACAGTAGCCCTAAACTTACTCCCTCAAACTAAGTTCAAACCTAACCTAACCTGAAGCCTAAATCAAACCACAGACCTAACCCTAACCCTGTGCGGACACCTTAAGCTCAACTCCAACCCTAACCCGACCCTGACGCTATCTCCAACCGTATCACTGAACGGAAAACTAACAGTAGCCCTAAACTTACTCCCTCAAACTAAGTTCAATCGTAACCTAACCTGGAGCCTAAATCAAACCATGGACCTAACCCTAACCCTAGGCGGACACCTCAAGCTAACCCCAACCCTAACCTGACCCTGACGCTAACTCAAACCATAATACTGAGCCGAAAACTAACAGTAGCCCTAAACTTACTCCCTCAAACTAAGTTCAAACCTAACCTAACCTGAAGCCTAAATCAAACCATACACCTAACCCTAACCCTAGGCGGACACCTTAAGCTTGACCCCAACCCTAACCTGACCCTGAGGCTAAATTCAACCGTAACACTGAACTGAAAAATAAAATAGGCCTAAACTTACTCCCTCAAACTAAGTTCAAACCTAACCTAACCTGAAGCCTAACTCAAACCATAGACCTAACCCTAACCCTAGGCGGACAGCTGAATCTTAATCCCAACCCTAACTTGACCATGACGCTACCTCCAACCGTATCACTGAACCGAAAACTAACAGTAGCCCGAAACTTACTCCCTCAAACTAAGTTCAAACCTAACCTAACATGAAGCCTAACTCAAACCACAGATCTAACCCTAACCCTAGGCGGACACCTTAAGCTCAACCCCAACCCTAACCTGACCCTCAAGCTAACTCCAACCGTAACACTGAACCGAAAACTAACAGTAGCCCTAAACTTACTCCTTCAAACTAAGTTCAAACCTAACCTAACCTGAAACCTAACTCAAACCACAGACCTAACCCTAACCCTAGGCGGACACCTTAACCTCAACCCCAACCCTAACCTGACCCTCACGCTAACTCCAACCGTAACACTGAACCGAAAACTAACAGTAGCCCTAAACTCATTCCCTCAAACTAAGTTCAAACTAACCTAACCTGAAGCCTAACTCAAACCACAGACCTAACCATAACCCTAGGCGGACACCTTAAGCTCAACCCCAACCCTAACCTGACCCTCACGCTAACTCCAACCGTAACACTGAACCGAAAACTAACAGTAGCCCTAAACTTACTCCCTCCAACTAAGTTCAAACCTAACCTAACCTGAAGCCTAACTCAAAACATAGACCTAACCCTAACCCTAGGCGGACACCTCAAGCTAACCCCAACCCTAACCTGACCCTGACGCTAACTCCAACCATAATACTGAACAGAAAACTAACAGTAGCCCTAAACTTACTCCCTCAAAATAAGTTCAAACCTAATCTAACCTGAAGCCTAAATCAAACCATACACCTAACCCTAACCCTAGGCGGACACCTTAAACTCAACCCTAAACCTAACCTGACCCTGACGCTTACTCCAACCGTAACTGTAAACCGAAAACTAACAGTAGCCCTAAACATACTCCCTCTAACTAAGTTCAAACATAACCTAACCTGAAGCCTAAATCAAACCTTACACCTAACCGTAACCCTAGCGGACACCTTAAGCTCAACCCCACCCATAACCTGGCCCTGACGCTAACTCCAATCGTAACAGTTACCCGAAAACTAACAGTAGCCCTAAACTTACTCCCTCAAACTAAGTTCACACATAAACTTACCTGAAGCCTAAATCAAACCATACACCTAACCCTAACCCTAGACGGACACCTGAAGCTCAACCTCAACACTAACCTGACCCTCACGCTAAGTCCAACCGTAACACTGAACCGAAAACTAACAGTAGCCCTAAACTCACTCCCTCAAACTAAGTTCAAACCTAACCTAACCTGAAGCCTAAATCAAACCACAGACCTAACCCTAACCCTAGGCGGACACCTGAAGCTCAACCCCAACCCTAACCTGACCCTCACGCTAATTCCAACCATAACACTGAACCGAAAACTAAAAGTAGCCCTAAACTTACTCCCTCAAACTAAGTTCAAACCTAACCTAACCTGAAGCCTAACTCAAAAAATAGACATAACCCTAACCCTAGGCGGACACCTTATGCTTAAGCCCCACCCTAACCTGACCCTGAGGCTTACTCCAACCGTAACAGTTAAACGAAAACTAACAGTAGCCCTAAACTTACTCCCTCAAACTAAGTTCAAACCTAACCTAACCTGAAGCCTAAATCAAACCATACACCTAACCCTAACCCTAGGCGGAAACCTTAAGCTCAACCCCAAACCTAACCTGACCCTGACGCTTACTCCAACCGTAACAGTTAACTGAAAACTAACAGTAGCCCTAAACTGACTCCCTCAAACAAGGTTCAAACCTAACCTAACCTGAAGCCTAAATCAAACCATACACCTAACCCTAACCCTAGGCGGACACCTTAAGCTCAACCCCAACCCTAACCTGACCTCCAGGTTATCTCCAACCATATCACTGAACCGAAAACTAAGAGTAGCCCTAAACATACTCGCTCAAACTAAGTTCAAACCTAACCTAACCTGAAGCTTAACTCAAATCATAGACATAACCCTAACAGTAGGCGGACACCTGAAGCTCAACCCCAACCCTAACCTGACCCTGACGCTATCTCCAACAGTAACACTGAACCGAAAACTAACAGTAGCCCTAAACTTACTCACTCAAACTAAGTTCAAACGTAACCTAACCTGAAGACTAAATCAAACCACAGACATAACCCTAACCCTAGGCGGACACCTTAAGCTCAATTCCAACCCTAACCTGACCCCGATGCTATCTCCAACTGTAACACTGAACCGAAAACTAACAGTAGCCCTAAACTTACTTACTCAAACGAAGTTCAAACGTAACCTAACCTGGAGCCTAAATCAAACCATGGACCTAACCCTAACCCTAGGCGGACAACTCAAGCTAACCCCAACACTAAAATGACCCTGACGCAAACTCCAACCATAATACTGAACCGAAAACTAACAGTAGCCCAAAACTTACTCCCTCAAACTAAGTTCAATCCGAACCTAACCTGAAGCCTAACTCAAACCACAGACCTAACCCTAACCCAAGGCGGACACCTTAAGCTCAACCCCCACCCTAACCTGACCCTCACGCTAACTCCAACCGTAACACTGAACCGAAAACTAACAGTAGCCCTAAACTTACTCCCCCGAACTAAGTTCAAACCTAACCTAACCTGAAGCCTAACTCAAAAAATAGACCTAACCCTAACCCTAGGCGGACACCTTATGCTTAACCCCCACCCTAACCTGACCCTGACGCTTACTCCAACCGTAACAGTTAAACGAAAACTAACAGTAGCCCTAAACTTACTCCCTCAAACTAAGTTCAAACCTAACCTAACCTGAAGCCTAAATCAAACCATACACCTAACCCTAACCCTAGGTGGACACCTTAAGCTCAACCCCAAACCTAACCTGGCCCTGAAGCTAACTCCAACAGTAACAGTTACCCGAAAACTAACAGTAGCCCTAAACTTACTCCCTCAAACTAAGTTCAAACCTAACCTAACCTGAAGCCTAACTCAAACAGTAGACCTAACCCTAACCCTAGGCGGACACCTTAAGCTTAACCCCAACCCTAACCTTACCCTGAGGCTAAATCCAACCAGAACACTGAACCGAAAACTAACAGTAGCCCTAAACTTACTCCCTCGAACTAAGTTCAATCCTAACCTAACCTGAAGCCTAAATGAAACCATAGACCTAACCCTAACCATAGGTGGACACCTTATGCTTAACCCCCACCCTAACCTGACCCTGACGCTTACTCCAACCCCAGCAGTTAAACGAAAACTAACAGTAGCCCTAAACTTACTCCCTCAAACTAAGTGCAAACCTAACCTAACCTGAAGCCTAAATCAAACCATACACCTAACCCTAACCCTAGGCGGACACCTTAAGCTCAACCCCAAACCTAACCTGACCCTGGCGCTTACTCCAACCGTAACAGTTAACCGAAAACTGACAGAAGCCCTAAACTTACTCCCTCAAACTAAGTTCAAACCTAACCTAACCTGAAGCCTAAATCAAACCACAGACCTAACCCTAACCCTGGGCGGACACCTTAAACTCAACTCCAACCCTAACCCGACCCTGACGCTATCTCCAACCGTATCACTGAACCGAAAACTAACAGTAGCCCGAAACTTACTCCCTCAAACTAAGTTCAAACCTAACCTAACATGAAGCCTAACTCAAACCACAGATCTAACCCTAACCCTAGGCGGACACCTTAAGCTCAACCCCAACCCTAACCTGACCCTCAAGCTAACTCCAACCGTAACACTGAACCGAAAACTAACAGTAGCCATAAACTTACTCCCTCAAACTAAGTTCAAACCTAACCTAACCTGAAGCCTAACTCAAACAATGGACCTAACACTAACCCTAGGTGGACACCTTAAGCTTAAACCCAACCATAACCTGACCCTGAAGCTAAATCCATCCGTAACACTGAACCGAAAACTAACAATAGCCCTAAACTTAATCCCTCAAACTAAGTTCAATCCTAACCTAACGTGAAGCCTAAATGAAACCATAGACCTAACCCTAACCATAGGCGGACACCTTATGCTTAACACACACCCTAACCTGACCCTGATGCTTACTCCAACCGTAACAGTTAAACGAAAACGAACAGTAGCCCTAAACTTACTCCCTCAAACTAAGTTCAAACCTAACCTAACCTGAAGCCTAAATCAAACCAAACACCTAACCCTAACCCTAGGCGGACACCTTAAGCTCAACCCCAAACCTAACCTTGCCCTGACGCTAACTCCAACAGTAACAGTTACCCAAAAAATAACAGTAGCCCTAAACTTACTCCCTCAAACTAAGTTCAAACCTAACTTAACCTGAAGCCTAACTCAAACCATAGAACTAACCCTAACCCTAGACGGACACCTGAATCTCAACCACAACCCTAACCTGACCCTGACGCTATCTCCAACCGTAACACTGAACCAAAAACTAACAGTAGCCCTAAACTTACTCCTTCAAACTAAGTTCAAACCTAACCTAACCTGAAGCCTAACTCAAACCACAGACCTAACCCTAACCCTAGGCGGACACCTTAACCTCAAACCCAACCCTAACCTGACCCTCACGCTAACTCCAACCGTAACACTGAACCGAAAACTAACAGTAGGCCTAAACTCACTCCCTAAAACTAAGTTTAAACCTAATCTAACCTGAAGCCTAACTCAAACCATAGACCTAACCCTAACCCTAGGCGGACACCAGAAGCTCAACCCCAACCCTAACCTGACCCTGATGCTATCTCCAACCGTTACACTGAACCAAAAACTAACAGTAGCCCTAAACTTACTCCCTCAAACTAATTTCAAACCTAACCTAATGTGAAGCCTAACTCAAACCATAGACCTAACCCAAATCCTAGGCGGACACCTGAATCTTAATCCCAACCCTAACTTGACCATGACGCTATCTCCAACCGTAACACTGAACCGAAAACTAAAAGTAGCCCTAAACTCACTACCTCAAACTAAGTTCAATCCTAACCTAACCTGAAGCCTAACTCAAACCACAGACCTAACCCTAACCCTAGGCGGACACCTTAAGCTCAACCCCAACCCTAACCTGACCCTCACACTAACTCCAACCTTAACACTGAACCGAAAACTAACAGTAGCCCTAAACTTACTCCCTTTAACTAAGTTCAAACATAACCTAACCTGAAGCCTAAATCAAACCTTACACCTAACCGTAACCCTAGGCGGACACCTTAAGCTCAACCCCAACCATAACCTGGCCCTGACGCTAACTCCAATCGTAACAGTTACCCGAAAACTAACAGTAGCCCAAAACTTACTACCTCAAACTAAGTTCAAACCTAAACTAACCTGAAGCCTAAATCAAACCATACACCTAACCCTAACCCTAGACGGACACCTGAAGCTCAACCCCAACCCTAAACTGACCCTCACGCTAAGTCCAACCGTAACACTGAACCAAAAGCTAAGAGTAGCCCTAAACTTACTCCCTCAAACTAAGTTCAAACCTAACCTAACCTGAAGCCTAACTCAAACAATAGACCTAACCCTATCCCTAGGCGGACACCTGAAGCTCAACCCCAACCATAACCTGACCCTGACGCTATCTCTAACCGTAACACTGAACCGAAAACTACCAGTAGCCCTAAACTTACTCCCTCAAACTAAGTTCCATCCTAACCTTACCTGAAGCCTGAGTGAAACCATAGACCTAACCCTAACCCTAGGCGGACACCTTAAGCACAACCCCAACCCTAACCTGGCCCTGAAACTAACTCGAACAGTAACAGTTACCCGAAAACTAAGAGTAGCCCTAAACTTACTCCCTCAAACTAAGTTCAAACCTAACCTAACCTGAAGCCTAACTCAAACCACAGACCTAACCCTAACCCTAGGCGGACACCTTAAGCTCAACCCCAACCCTAACCGGACCCTCACACTAACTCCAAACGTAACACTGAACCAAAAACTAACAGTAGCCCTAAACTTACTCCCTCAAACTAATTTCAAACCTAACCTAATGTGAAGCCTAACTCAAACCACAGACCTAACCCTAACCCTAGGCGGACACCTTAAGCTCAACCCCAACCCTAACCTGACCCTCACGCTATCTCCAACCGTAACACTGAACCGAAAACTAACAGTAGCCCTAAACTTACTCCCTCAAACTAAGTTCAAACCTAACCTAACCTGAAGCCTAACTCAAACAATAGACCTAACCCTAACCCTAGGCGGACACCTTAAGCTTGACCCCAACCCTAAACTGACCCTGAGACTAAATTCAACCATAACACTGAACCGAAAAATAAAATAGGCCTAACCTTACTCCCTCAAACTAAGTTCAAACCTAACCTAACTTGAAGCCTAACTCAAGCCATATACCTAACCCAAACCCTAGGCGGACACCTGAATCTTAATCCCAACCCTAACTTGACCATGACGCTATCTCCAACCGTAACACTGAACCGAAAACTAACAGTAGCCCTAAACTTACTCCCTCAAACTAAGTTCAAACCTAACCTAACGTGAAGCCTAACTCAAACCACAGACCTAACCCTAACCCTAGGCGGACATCTTAAGCTCAACCCCCACCCTATCCTGACCCCCACGCTAACTCCAACCGTAACACTGAACCGAAAACTAACAGTAGCCCTAAACTTACTCCCCCGAACTAAGTTCAAACCTAACCTAACCTGAAGCCTAACTCAAACCACAGACCTAACCCTAACCCTAGGCGGACACCTTAAGCTCAACCCCAACCCTAACCTGACCCTCACGCTAACTCCAACCGTAACACTGAACCGAAAACTAACAGTAGCCCTAAACTCACTACCGCAAACTAAGTTCAAACCTAACCTAACCTGAAGCCTAACTCAAACCACAGACCTAACCCTAACCCTAGGCGGACACCTTATGCTTAACCCTCACCCTAACCTGACCCTGACGCTTACTCCAACCGTAACAGTAAAACGAAAACTAACAGTAGCCCTAAACTTACTCCCTCAAACTAAGTTCAAACCTAACCTAAACTGAAGCCTAAATCAAACCATACACCTAACCCTAACCCTAGGCGGACACCTTAAGCTCAACCCCAAACCTAACCAACCCTGACGCTTACTCCAACTGTAACACTTAACCGAAAACTAACAGTAGCCCTAAACTCACTACCTCAAACTAAGTTCAAACCTAACCTAACCTGAAGCCTAACTCAAACCACAGACCTAACCCTAACCCTAGGCGGACACCTTAAGCTCAACCCCAACCCTAACCTGACCCTCTCGCGAACTCCAACCGTAACACTGAACAGAAAACTAACAGTAGCCCTAAACTTACTCCCTCAAACTAAGTTCAAACCTAACCTAACCTGAAGCCTAACTCAAACCATAGACCTAACCCTAACCCTAGGCCGACACCTCAAGCTAACCCCAACCCTAACCTGACCCTGACGCTAACTCCAACCATAATACTGATCAGAAAACTAACAGTAGCCCTAAACTTACTCCCTCAAACTAAGTTCAAACCTAACCTAACCTGAAGCCTAAATCAAACCATACACCTAACCCTAACCCTAGGCGGACACCTTAAACTCAACCCCAAACCTAAACTGACCCTGACGCTTACTCCAACCGTAACAGTTAACCGAAAACTAACAGTATCCCTAAACTTACGCCCTCTAACTAAGTTCAAACATAACTTAACCTGAAGCCTAAATCAAACCTTACACCTAACCGTAACCCTAGGCGGACACCTTAAGCTCAACCCCAACCATAACCTGGCCCTGACGCTAACTCCAATCGTTACAGTTACCCGAAAACTAACAGTAGCCCTAAACTTACTACCTCAAGCTAAGTTCAAACCTAAACTAACCTGAAGCCTAAATCAAACCATAGACCTAACCCTAACCCTAAACGGACACCTGAAGCTCAACCCCTACCCTAACCTGACCCTCACGCTAAGTCCAACCGTAACACTGAACCGAAAACTAACAGTAGCCCTAAACTTACTCCCTCTAACTAAGTTCAAACCTATCCTAACCTGAAGCCTAACTCAAACAATAGACCTAACCCTATCCCTAGGCGGACACCTTAATCTCAACCCCAACCATAACCTGACCCTGACGCTATCTCTAACCGTAACACTGAACCGAAAACTACCAGTAGCCCTAAACTTACTCCCTGAAACTAAGTTCAATCCTAACCTTACCTGAAGCCTAAATGAAACCATAGACCTAACCCTAACCCTAGGCCGACACCTTAAGCTCAACCCCAACCCTAACCTGGCCCTGAAACTAACTCGAACAGTAACAGTTACCCGAAAACTAAGAGTAGCCCTAAACTTACTCCCTCAAACTAATTTCAAACCTAACCTAATGTGAAGCCTAACTCAAACCACAGACCTAACCCTAACCCTAGGCGGACACCATAAGCTCAACCCCATCCCTAACCTGACCCTCACGCTATCTCCAATCGTAACACTGAACCAAAAACTAACAGTAGCCCTAAACTTACTCCCTCAAACTAAGTTCAAACCTAACCTAACCTGAAGCCTAACTCAAACAATAGACCTAACCCTAACCCTAGGCGGACACTTTAAGCTTGACCCCAACCCTAACCTGACCCTGAGGCTAAATTCAACCGTAACACTGAACCGAAAAATAAAATAGGCCTAAACTTACTCCCTCAAACTAAGTTCAAACCTAAACTAACCTGAAGCCTAACTCAAACCATAGACCTAACCCAAACCCTAGGCGGACACCTGAATCTTAATCCCAACCCTAACTTGACCATGACGCTATCTCTAACCGTAACACTGAACCGAAAACTAACAGTAGCCCTAAACTTACTCCCTCAAACTAAGTTCAAACCTAACCTAACGTGAAGCCTAACTCAAACCACAGACCTAACCCTAACCCTAGGCGGACACCTTAAGCTCAACCCCAACCCTAACCTGACCCTCACGCTAACTCCAACCGTAACACTGAACCGAAAACTAACAGTAGCCCTAAACTTAATCCCTCAAACTAAGTTCAAACCTAACCTAACCTGAAGCCTAACTCAAACAATAGACCTAACACTAACCCTAGGCGGACACCTTAAGCTTAACCCCAACCCTAACCTGACGCTGAGGCTAAATCCAACCAGAATACTGAACCGAAAACTCACAGTAGCCCTAAACTTACTCCCTCAAACTAAGTTCAATCCTAACCAAACCTGAAGCCTAAATGAAACCATAGACCTAACCCTAACCCTAGGCGGACACCTTATTCTTAACCCCCACCCTAACCTGACCCTGACGCTTACTCCAACCGTAACAGTTAAACGAAAACTAACTGTAGCCCTAAACTTACTCCCTCAAACTAAGTTCAAACCTAACCTAACCTGAAGCCTAAATCAAACCATACACCTAACCCTAAACCTAGGCGGACACCTTAAGCTCAACCCCAAACCTAACCAACCCTGACGCTTACTCCAACCGTAACACTTAACCGAAAACTAACAGTAGCCCTAAACTTACTGCCTCAAACTAAGTTCAAACCTAACCTAATGTGAAGCCTAACTCAAACCACAGACCTAACCCTAACCCTAGGCGGACACCTTAAGCTCAACCCCAACCCTAACCTGACCCTCACGCTATCTCCAACATTAACACTGAACCGAAAACTAACAGTAGCCCTAAACTTACTCCCTCAAACTAAGTTCAAACCTAACCTAACCTGAAGCCTAACTCAAACAATAGACCTAACCCTAACCCTAGGCGGACACCTTAAGCTTGACCCCAACCCTAAACTGACCCTGAGACTAAATTCAACCGTAACACTGAACCGAAAAATAAAATAGGCCTAAACTTACTCCCTCAAACTAAGTTCAAACCTAACCTAACCTGAAGCTTAACTCAAGCCATATACCTAACCCAAACCCTAGGCGGACACCTGAATCTTAATAACAACCCTAACTTGACCATGACGCTATCTCCAACCGTAACACTGAACCGAAAACTAACAGTAGCCCTAAACTTACTCCCTCAAACTAAGTTCAAACCTAACCTAACGTGAAGCCTAACTCAAACCACAGAACTAACCCTAACCCTAGGCAGACACCTCAAGCGAACCCCAAACCTAACCTGACCATGACGCTTACTCCAACCATAATACTGAACAGAAAACTAACAGTAGCCCTAAACTTACTCCCTCAAACTAAGTTCAAACCTAACCTAACCTGAAGCCTAAATCAAACCATACACCTAACCGTAACCCTAGGCGGACACCTTAAACTCAACCCCAAACCTAACCTGACCCTGACGCTTACTCCAACCGTAACAGTTAACCGAAAACTAACAGTAGCCCTAAACTTACTCCCTCTAACTAAGTTCAAACATAACCTAACCTGAAGCCTAAATCAAACCTTACACCTAACCGTAACCCTAGGCGGACACCTTAAGCTCAAACCCAACCATACCCTGGCCCTGACGCTAACTCCAATCGTAACAGTAACCCGAAAACTAACAGTAGCCCTAAACTTACTACCTCAAACTAAGTTCAAACCTAAACTAACCTGAAGCCTAAATCAAACCCTACACCTAACCCTAACCCTAGACGGACACCTGAAGCTCAACCCCAACCCTAAACTGACCCTCACGCTAAGTCCAACCGTAACACTGAGCCGAAAACTAACAGTAGCCCTAAACTTACTCCCTCAAACTAAGTTCAAACCTAACCTAACCTGAAGCCAAACTCAAACAATAGACCTAACCCTATCCCTAGGCGGACACCTGAAGCTCAACCCCAACCATAACCTGACCCTGACGCTATCTCTAACCGTAACGCTGAACCGAAAACTACCAGTAGCCCTAAACTTACTCCCTGAAACTAAGTTCAATCCTAACCTTACCTGAAGCCTAAATGAAACCATAGACCTAACCCTAACCCTAGGCCGACACCTTAAGCTCAACCCCAACCCTAACCTGGCCCTGAAACTAACTCCAACAGTAACAGTTACCCGAAAAATAAGAGTAGCCCTAAACTTACTCCCTCAAACTAAGTTCAAACCTAACCTAACCTGAAGCCTAACTCAAACCATAGACCTAACGCTAACCCTAGGCGGAAACCTTAAGCTCAACCCCAACCCTAACCTGACCCTCACGCTATCTCCAACCGTAACACTGAACCGAAAACTAACAGTAGCCCTAAACTTACTCCCTCAAACTAAGTTCAAACCTAACCTAACGTGAAGCCTAACTCAAACCAAAGACCTAACCCTAACCCTAGGCGGACACCTTAAGCTCAAACCCCAACCCTAACCTGGCCCTGAAACTAACTCCAACAGTAACAGTTACACGAAAAATAAGAGTATCCCTAAACTTACTCCCTAAAACTAAGTTCAAACCTAACCTAACCAGAAGCCAAAATCAAACCATACACCTAAACCTAACCCTAGGCAGACACCTTAAGCTCAACCCCAACCCTAACCTGACCCTCACGCTAACTCCAACCGTAACACTGAACCGAAAACTAACAGTAGCCCTAAACTTACTCCCTCAAACTAAGTTCAAACCTAACCTAACCTGAAGCCTAACTCAAACCATAGACCTAACCCTAACCCTAGGCGGACACCTCAAGCTAACCCCAACCCTAACCTGACCCTGACGCTAACTCCAACCATAATACTGAACCGAAAACTAACAGTAGCCCTAAACTTACTCCCTCAAACTGAGTTCAAACCTAACCAAACCTGAAGCCTAAATCAAACCATACACCTAACCCTAACCCTAGGCGGACACCTTAAACTCAACCCCAAACCTAACCTGACCCTGATGCTTACTCCAACCGTAACAGTTAACCGAAAACTAACAGTATCCCTAAACTTACTCCCTCTAACTAAGTTCAAACATAACCTAACCTGAAGCCTAAATCAAACCTTACACCTAACCGTAACCCTAGGCGGACACCTTAAGCTCAACCCCAAACATAACCTGGCCCTGACACTAACTCCAATCGTAACAGTTACCCGAAAACTAACAGTAGCCCTAAACTTACTCCCTCAAACTAATTTCAAACCTAACCTAACCTGAAGCCTAACTCAAACAATACACCTAACCCTATCCCTAGGCGGACACCTGAAGCTCAACCCCAACCAAAACCTGACCCTGACGCTATCTCCAACCGTAACACTGAACCGAAAACTTCCAGTAGCCCTAAACTTACTCCCTCAAACTAAGTTCAATCCTAACCTTACCTGAAGCCTAAATGAAACCATAGACCTAACCCTAACCCTAGGCGGACACCTTAAGCTCAAACCCCAACCCTAACCTGGCCCTGAAACTAACTCCAACAGTAACAGTTACCCGAAAACTAAGAGTAGCCCTAAACTTACTCCCTCAAACTAACTTCAAACCTAACCTAACCTGAAGCCCAAATCAAACCATACACCTAACCCTAACCCTAGGCGGACACCTTAATCTCAACCCCAACCATAACCTGGCCCTCACGCTAACTCCAACCGAAACAGTTTCCCGAAAACTAACAGAAGACCTAAACTTACTCCCTCAAACTAAGTTCAAACCTAACCTAACCTGAAGCCAAAATCAAACCATACACCTAACCCTAACCCTAGGCGGACACCTTAAGCTCAACCCCAAACCTAACCTGTCCCTGACGCTTACTCCAACTGTACCAGTTAACCGAAAACTCAGAGTAGCCCTAAACTGACTCCCTCAAACTAAGTTCAAACCTAACCTAACCTGAAGCCTAAATCAAATCATAGACCTAACCCTAACCCTAGGCGGACACCTTATGCTTAACCCCCACCCTACCCTGACCCTGACGCTTACTCCAACTGTAACAGTTAACCGAAAACTAACAGTAGCCCTAAACTTACTCCCTCAAACTAACTTCAAACCTAACCTAACCTGAAGCCTATATCAAACCATAAACCTAACCCTAACCCTAGGTGGACACCTTAATCTCAACCCCAACCATAACCTGGCCCTGATGCTAACTCCAACCTTAACAGTTTCCCGAAAACTAACAGTAGCCCTAAACTTACTCCCTCAAACTAAGTTCAAACCTAACCTAACCTGAAGCCTAAATCAAACCAGACACCTAACCCTATCCCTCGGCGGACACCTTAAGCTCAACCCCAACCCTAACCTGACCTCCAGGCTAACTCAAACCATATCACTGAACCGAAAACTAAGAGTAGCCCTAAACTTACTCGCTCAATCTAAGTTCAAACCTAACCTAACCTGAAGCCTAACTCAAACCACAGACATAACCCTAACCCTAGGCGGACACCTTAAGCTCAACCCCAACCCTTACCTGACCCTCACGCTAACTCCAACCGTAACACTGAACCGAAAACTAACAGTAGCCCTAAACTTACTCCCTCAAACTAAGTTCAAACATAACCTAAGCTGAAGCCTAACTCAAACCATAGACCTAACCCTAACCCTAGGCGGAGACCTCAAGCTAACCCCAACCCAAACCTGACCCTGAGGCTAACTCCAACCATAATACTGAACCGAAAACTAACAGTAGCCCTAAACTTACTCCCTCAAACTAAGTTCAAACCTAACCTAACCTGAAGCCTATCTCAAACAATAGACCTAACCCTATCCCTAGGCGGACACCTGAAGCTCAACCCCAAACATAACCTGACCCTGACGCTGTCTCCAACCGTAACACTGAACCGAAAACTACCAGTAGCCCTAAACTTATTCCCTCAAACTAAGTTCCATCCTAACCTTACCTGAAGCCTAAATGAAACCATAGACCTAACCCTAACCCTAGGCGGACACCTTAAGCTCAAACCCCAACCCTAACCTGGCCCTGAAACTAACTCCAACAGTAACAGTTACCCGAAAACTAAGAGTAGCCCTAAACTTACTCCCTCAAACTAAGTTCAAACCTAACCTAACCTGAATCCTAACTCAAATCACAGACCTAACCCTAACCCTAGGCGGACACCTTATGCTTAACCCCCACCCTAACCTGACCCTGACGCTTACTCCAACCGTAACAGTTAAACGAAAATTAACAGTAGCCCTAAACTTACTCCCTCAAACTAAGTTCAAACCTAACCTAAACTGAAGCCTAAATCAAACCATACACCTAACCCTAACCCTAGGCAGACACCTTAAGCTCAACCCCAAACCTAACCAACCCTGACGCTTACTCCAACTGTAACACTTAACCGAAAACTAACAGTAGCACTAAACTTACTGCCTCAAACTAAGTTCAAACCTAACCTAACCTGAAGCCTAAATCAAACCACACACCTAACCCTAACCCTAGGCGGACACCTGAAGTTCAAACCCATCCCTAACCTAACCCTCACGCTAACTCCAACCGTAACACTGAACCGAAAACTAACAGTAGCCCTAAACTTACTCCCTCAAACTAATTTCAAACCTAACCTAATGTGAAGCCTAACTCAAACCACAGACCTAACCCTAACCCTAGGCGGACACCTTAAGCTCAACCCCAACCCTAAACTGACCCTCACGCTATCACCAACCGTAACACTGAACCGAAAACTAACAGTAGCCCTAAACTTACTCCCTCAAACTAAGTTCAAACCTAACCTAACCTGAAGCCTAACTCAAACAATAGACCTAACCCTAAACCTAGGCGGACACCTTAAGCTTGACCCCAACCCTAACCTGACCCTGAGACTAAATTCAACCATAACACTGAACCGAAAAATAAAATAGGCCTAAACTTACTCCCTCAAACTAAGTTCAAACCTAACCTAACTTGAAGCCTAACTCAAGCCATATACCTAACCTTAACCCTAGGCGGACACCTTAAGCTCAACCCCAACCCTAACCTGACCCTCACGCTAACTCCAACCATAACACTGAACCGAAAACTAACAGTAGCCCTAAACTTACTCCCTCAAACTAAGTTCAAACCTAACCTAACCTGAAGCCTAACTCAAACAATAGACCTAACCCTATCCCTAGGCGGACACCTGAAGCTCAACCCCAACCATAACCTGACCCTGACGCTATCTCTAACCGTAACACTGAACAGAAAACTACCAGTAGCCCTATACTTACTCCCTGAAACTAAGTTCAATCCTAACCTTACCTGAAGCCTAAATGAAACTATACACCTCACCCTAACCCTAGGCCGACACCTTAAGCTCAACCCCAACCCTAACCTGGCCCTGAAACTAACTCCAACAGTAACAGTTACCCGAAAACTAACAGTAGCCCTAAACTTACTCCCTCAAACTAAGTTCAAACCTAACCTAACCTGAAGCCTAACTCAAACCATAGACCTAACCCTAACCCTAGGCGGACACCTGAAGTTCAACCCCAAGCCTAACCTGACCCTGATGCTATCTCCAACCGTAACACTGAACCGAAAACTAACAGTAGCCCTAAACTTACTCCCTCAAACTAAGTGCAACCTAACCTAACCTGAAGCCTAACTCAAACCACAGACCTAACCCTAACCCTAGGCGGAAACCTTAAGCTCAACCCCAACCCTAACCTGACCCTCACGCTATCTCCAACCGTAACACTGAACCGAAAACTAACAGTAGCCCTAAACTTACTCCCTCAAACTATGTTCAAACCTAACCTAACTTGAAGCCTAACTCAAGCCATATACCTAACCCGAACCCTAGGCGGACACCTGAATCTTAATCCCAACCCTAACTTGAACATGACGCTATCTCCAACCGTAACACTGAACCGAAAACTAACAGTAGCCCTAAACTTACTCCCTCAAACTAAGTTCAAACCTAACCTAACCTGAAGCCTAACTCAAACAATAGACCTAACCCTATCCCTAGGCGGACACCTGAAGCTCAACCCCAAACATAACCTGACCCTGACGCTGTCTCCAACCGTAACACTGAACCGAAAACTACCAGTAGCCCTAAACTTATTCCCTCAAACTAAGTTCAATCCTAACCTTACCTGAAGCCTAAATGAAACCATAGACCTAACCCTAACCCTAGGCGGACACCTTAAGCTCAAACCCCAACCCTAACCTGGCCCTGAAAATAACTCCAACAGTAACAGTTACCCGAAAACTAAGAGTAGCCCTAAACTTACTCCCTCAAACTAAGTTCAAACCTAACCTAACCTGAATCCTAACTCAAATCACAGACCTAACCCTAACCCTAGGCGGACACCTTATGCTTAACCCCCACCCTAACCTGACCCTGACGCTTACTCCAACCGTAACAGTTAAACGAAAACTAACAGTAGCCCTAAACTTACTCCCTCAAACTAAGTTCAAACCTAACCTAACCTGAAGCCTAAATCAAACCATACACCTAACCCTAACCATAGGCGAACACCTTAGGCTCAACCCCAAACCTAACCTGGCCCTGAAGCTAACTCCAACAGTAACAGTTACCCGAAAACTAACAGTAGCCCTAAACTTACTCCCTCAAACTAAGTTCAAACCTAACCTAACCTGAAGCCTAACTCAAACCACAGACCTAACCCTAACCCTAGGCGGACACATTAAGCTCAACCCCAGCCCTAACCTGACCCTCACGCTAACTCCAACCGTAACACTGAACCGAAAACTAACAGTAGCCCTAAACTCACTACCTCAAACTAAGTTCAAACCTAACCTAACCTGAAGCCTAACTCAAACCACAGACCTAACCCTAACTCTAGGCGGACACCTTAAGCTCAACCCCAACCCTAACCAGACCCTCACGCTAACTCCAACCTTAACACTGAACCGAAAACTAACAGTAGCCCTAAACTTACTCCCTCTAACTACGTTCAAACATAACCTAACCTGAAGCCTAAATCAAACCTTACACCTAACTGTAACCCTAGGCGGACACCTTAAGCTCAACCCCAACCATAAACTGACCCTGACGCTATCTCTAACCGTAACACTGAACCGAAAACTACCAGTAGCCCTAAACTTACTCCCTCAAACTAAGTTCCATCCTAACCTTACCTGAAGCCTGAGTGAAACCATAGAACTAACCCTAACCCTAGGCGGACACCTTAAGCTCAACCCCAACCCAAACCTGGCCCTGAAACTAACTCCAACAGTAACAGTTACCCGAAAACTAAGAGTAGCCCTAAACTTACTCCCTCAAACTAAGTTCAAACCTAACCTAACCTGAAGCCTAACTCAAACAATAGACCTAACCCTAACCCTAGGCGGACACCTTAAGCTTAACCCCAACCCTAACCTGACCCTGAGGCTAAATCCAACCAGAACACTGAAACGAAAACTAACAGTAGCCCTAAACTTACTCCCTCAAACTAAGTTCAATCCTAACCTATCCTGAAGCCTAAATGAAACCATAGACCTAACCCTAACCCTAGGCGGACACCTTATGCTTAACCCCCACCCTAACCTGACCCTGACGCTTACTCCAACCGTAACAGTTAAACGAAAACTAACAGTAGCCCTAAACTTACTCCCTCAAACTAAGTTCAAACCTAACCTAACCTGAAGCCTAACTCAAACCACAGACCTAACCCTAACCCTAGGCGGACACCTTAAGCTCAACCCCAACCCTAACCTGACCCTCACGCTAACTCCAACCGTAACACTGAACCGAAAACTAACAGTAGCCCTAAACTCACTACCTCAAACTAAGTTCAAACCTAACCTAACCTGAAGCCTAACTCAAACCACAGACCTAACCCTAACCCTAGGCGGACACCTTAAGCTCAACCCCAACCCTAACCTGACCCTCACGCGAACTCCAACCGTAACACTGAAAAGAAAACTAACAGTAGCCCTAAACTTACTCCCTCAAACTAAGTTCAAACCTAACCTAACCTGAAGCCTAACTCAAACCATAGACCTAACCCTAACCCTAGGCGGACACCTCAAGCTAACCCCAACCCTAACCTGACCCTGACGCTAACTCCAACCATAATACTGATCAGAAAACTAACAGTAGCCCTAAACTTACTCCCTCAAACTAAGTTCAAACCTAACCTAACCTGAAGCCTAAATCAAACCATACACCTAACCCTAACCCTAGGCGGACACCTTAAACTCAACCCCAAACCTAACCTGACCCTGACGCTTACTTCAACCGTAACAGTTAACCGAAAACTAACAGTATCCCTAAACTTACGCCCTCTAACTAAGTTCAAACATAACTTAACCTAAAGCCTAAATCAAACCTTACACCTAACCGTAACCCTAGGCGGACACCTTAAGCTCAACCCCAACCATAACCTGGCCCTGACGCTAACTCCAATCGTTACAGTTACCCGAAAACTTACAGTAGCCCTAAACTTACTACCTCAAACTAAGTTCAAACCTAAACTAACCTGAAGCCTAAATCAAACCATACACCTAACCCTAACCCTAAACGGACACCTGAAGCTCAACCCCAACCCTAACCTGACCCTCACGCTAAGTCCAACCGTTAACACTGAACCGAAAACTACCAGTAGCCCTAAACTTACTCCCTGAAACTAAGTTCAATCCTAACCTTACCTGAAGCCTAAATGAAGCCATAGACCTAACCCTAACCCTAGGCCGACACCTTAAGCTCAACCCCAACCCTAACCTGGCCCTGAAACTAACTCCAACAGTAACAGTTACCCGAAAACTAAGAGTAGCCCTAAACTTACTCCCTCAAACTAAGTTCAAACTTAACCTAACCTGAAGCCTAACTCAAACAATAGACCTAACCCTAACCCTAGGCGGACACCTTAAGCTTAAACCCAACCCTAACCTGACGCTGAGGCTAAATCCAACCAGAATACTGAACCGAAAACTAACAGTAGCCCTAAACTTACTCCCGCAAACTAAGTTCAATCCTAACCTAACCTGAAGCCTAAATGAAACCATAGACCTAACCCTAACCCTAGGCGGACACCTTATGCTTAACCCCCACCCTAACCTGACCCTGACTCTTACTCCAACCGTAACAGTTAAACGAAAACTAACTGTAGCCCTAAACTTACTCCCTCAAACTAAGTTCAAACCTAACCTAACCTTAAGCCTAAATCAAACCATACACCTAACCCTAACCCTAGGCGGACACCTTAAGCTCAACCCCAAACCTAACCAACCCTGACGCTTACTCCAACCGTAACACTTAACCGAAAACTAACAGTAGCCCTAAACTTACTGCCTCAAACTAAGTTCAAACCTAACCTAATGTGAAGCCTAACTCAAACCACAGACCTAACCCTAACCCTAGGCGGACACCTTAAGCTCAACCCCAACCCTAACCTGACCCTCACGCTATCTCCAACCGTAACACTGAACCGAAAACTAACAGTAGCCCTAAACTTACTCCCTCAATCTAAGTTCAAACCTAACCTAACCTGAAGCCTAACTCAAACAATAGACCTAACCCTAACCCTAGGCGGACACCTTAAGCTTGACCCCAACCCTAACCTGACCCTGAGACTAAATTCAACCGTAACACTGAACCGAAAAATAAAATAGGCCTAAACTTACTCCCGCAAACTAAGTTCAAACCTAACCTAACCTGAAGCCTAACTCAAGCCATATACTTAACCCAAACCCTAGGCGGACACCTGAATCTTAATCCCAACCCTAACTTGACCATGACGCTATCTCCAACCGTAACACTGAACCGAAAACTAACAGTAGCCCTAAACTTACTCCCTCAAACTAAGTTCAAACCTAACCTAACGTGAAGCCTAACTCAAACCACAGACCTAACCCTAACCCTAGGCGGACACCTTAAGCTCAACCCCAACCCTAACCTGACCCACACGCTAACTCCAACCGTAACACTGAACCGAAAACTAACAGTAGCCCTAAACTTACTCCCTCAAACTAAGTTCAAACCTAACCTAACCTGAAGCCTAACTCAAACAATAGACCTAACCCTAACCCTAGGCGGACACCTTAAGCTTAACCCCAACCCTAACCTGACGCTGAGGCTAAATCCAACCAGAATACTGAACCAAAAACTAACAGTAGCCCTAAACTTACTCCCTCAAACTAAGTTCAATCCTAACCTAACCTGAAGCTTAAATGAAACCATAGACCTAAACCTAACCCTAGGCGGACACCTTATGCTTAACCCCCACCCTAACCTGACCCTGACGCTTACTCCAACCGTAACAGTTAAACGAAAACTAACTGTAGCCCTAAACTTACTCCCTCAAACTAAGTTCAAACCTAACCTAACCTGAAGCCTAAATCAAACCATACACCTAACCCTAACCCTAGGCGGACACCTTAAGCTCAACCCCAAACCTAACCAACCCTGACGCTTACTCCAACCGTAACACTTAACCGAAAACTAACAGTAGCCCTAAACTTACTGCCTCAAACTAAGTTCAAACCTAACCTAATGTGAAGCCTAACTCAAACCACAGACCTAACCCTAACCCTAGGCGGACACCTTAAGCTCAACCCCAACCCTAACCTGACCCTCATGCTATCTCCAACCGTAACACTGAACCGAAAACTAACAGTAGCCCTAAACTTACTCCCTCAAACTAAGTTCAAACCTAACCGAACCTGAAGCCTAACTCAAACAATAGACCTAACCCTAACCCTAGGCGGACACCTTAAGCTTGACCCCAACCCTAACCTGACCCTGAGACTAAATTCAACCGTAACACTGAACCGAAAAATAAAATAGGCCTAAACTTACTCCCTCAAACTAAGTTCAAACCTAACCTAACCTGAAGCCTAACTCAAGCCATATACCTAACCCAAACCCTAGGCGGACACCTGAATCTTAATCCCAACCCTAACTTGACCATGACGCTATCTCCAACCGTAACACTGAACCGAAAACTAACAGTAGCCCTAAACTTACTCCCTCAAACTAAGTTCAAACCTAACCTAACGTGAAGCCTAACTCAAACCACAGACCTAACCCTAACCCTAGGCGGACACCTTAAGCTCAACCCCAACCCTAACCTGACCCTCACGCTAACTCCTACCGTAACACTGAACCGAAAACTAACAGTAGCCCTAAACTTACTCCCTCAAACTAAGTTCAAACCTAACCTAACCTGAAGCCTAATCAAACAATAGACCTAACCCTAACCCTAGGCGGACACCTTAAGCTTAACCCCAACCCTAACCTGACCCTGAGGCTAAAACCAACCACAACACTGAACCGAAAACTAACGGTAGCCCTAAACTTACTCCCTCAAACTAAGTTCAATCCTAACCTAACCTGAAGCCTAAATGAAACCATAGACCTAACCCTAACCCTAGGCGGACACCTTATGCTTAACCCCCACCCTAACCTGACCCTGATGCTTACTCCAACCGTAACAGTTAAACGAAAACTAACAGTAGCCCTAAACTTACTCCCTCAAACTAAGTTCAAACCTAACCTAACCTGAAGCCTAAATCAAACCATACACCTAACCCTAACCATAGGCGGACACCTTAAGCTCAACCCCAAACCTAACCTGGCCCTGAAGCTAACTCCAACAGTAACAGTTACCCGAAAACTAACAGTAGCCCTAAACTTACTCCCTCAAACTAAGTTCAAACCTAACCTAACCTGAAGCCTAACGCAAACCACAGACCTAACCCTAACCCTAGGCGGACACCTTAAGCTAAACAACAACCCTAACCTGACCCTCACGTTAACTCCAACCGTAACACTGAACCAAAAACTAACAGTAGCCCTAAACTCACTACCTCAAACTAAGTTCAAATCTAACCTAACCTGAAGCCTAACTCAAACCACAGACCTAACCCTAACCCTAGGCGGACACCTTAAGCTCAACCCCAACCCTAACCTGCCCCTCACGCTAACTCCAACCATAACACTGAACCGAAAACTAACAGTAGCCCTAAACTTACTCCCTCAAACTAAGTTCAAACCTAACCTAACCTGAAGCCTAACTCAAACCATAGACCTAACGCTAACCCTAGGCAGACACCTCAAGCTAATCCCAAACCTAACCTGACCCTGACGCTAACTCCAACCATAATACTGAACAGAAAACTAACAGTAGCCCTAAACTTACTCCCTCAAACTAAGTTCAAACCTAACCTAACCTGAAGCCTAAATCAAACCTTACACCTAACCGTAACCCTAGGCGGACACCTTAAGCTCAAAGCCAACCATAACCTGGCCCTGACGCTAACTCCAATCGTAACAGTTACCCGAAAACTAACAGTAGCCCTAAACTTACTACCTCAAACTAAGTTCAAACCTAAACTAACCTGAAGCCTAAATCAAACCCTACACCTAACCCTAACCCTAGACGGACACCTGAAGCTCAACCCCAACCCTAAACTGACCCTCACGCTAAGTCCAACCGTAACACTGAGCCGAAAACTAACAGTAGCCCTAAACTTACTCCCTCAAACTAAGTTCAAACCTAACCTAACCTGAAGCCTAACTCAAACAATAGACCTAACCCTATCCCTAGGCGGACACCTGAAGCTCAACCCCAACCATAACCTGACACTGACGCTATCTCTAACCGTAACGCTGAACCGAAAACTACCAGTAGCCCTAAACTTACTCCCTGAAACTAAGTTCAATCCTAACCTTACCTGAAGCCTAAATGAAACCATAGACCTAACCCTAACCCTAGGCCGACACCTTAAGCTCAACCCCAACCCTAACCTGGCCCTGAAACTAACTCCAACAGTAACAGTTACCCGAAAACTAAGAGTAGCCCTAAACTTACTCCCTCAAACTAAGTTCAAACCTAACCTAACCTGAAGCCTAACTCAAACCATAGACCTAACCCTAACCCTAGGCGGAAACCTTAAGCTCAACCCCAACCCTAACCTGACCCTCACGCTATCTCCAACCGTAACACTGAACCGAAAACTAACAGTAGCCCTAAACTTACTCCCTCAAACTAAGTTCAAACCTAACCTAACTTGAAGCCTAACTCAAGCCATATACCGAACCCAAACCATAGGCGGACACCTGAATCTTAATCGCAACCCTAACTTGACCATGACGCTATCTCCAACCGTAACACTGAACCGAAAACTAACAGTAGCCCTAAACTTACTCCCTCAATGTAAGTTCAAACCTAACCTAACGTGAAGCCTAAATGAAACCATAGACCTAACCCTAACCCTAGGCGGACACCTTATGCTTAACCCCCACCCTAACCTGACCCTGACGCTTACTCCAACCGTAACAGTAAAACGAAAACTAACAGTATCGCTAAACTTACTCCCTCAAACTAAGTTCAAACCTAACCTAAACTGAAGCCTAAATCAAACCATACACCTAACCCTAACCCTAGGCGGACACCTTAAGCTCAACCCCAAACCTAACCAACCCTGACGCTTACTCCAACTGTAACACTTAACCGAAAACTAACAGTAGCCCTAAACTTACTGCCTCAAACTAAGTTCAAACCTAACCTATCCTGAAGCCTAAATCAAACCATACACCTAACCCTAACCCTAGGCGGACACCTGAAGTTCAAACCCAACCCTAACCTAACCCTCACGCTAACTCCAACCGTAACACTGAACCGAAAACTAACAGTAGCCCTAAACTTACTCCCTCAAACTAATTTCAAACCTAACCTAATTTGAAGCCTAACTCAAACCACAGACCTAACCCTAACCCAAGGTGGACACCTTAAGCTCAACCCCAACCCTAACCTGACCCTCACGCTATCTCCAACCGTAACACTGAACCGAAAACTAAAAGTAGCCCTAAACTTACTCCCTCAAACTAAGTTCAAACCTAACCTAACGTGAAGCCTAACTCAAACCACCGACCTAACCCTAACCCTAGGCGGACACCTTAAGCTCAACCCCAACCCTAACCTGACCCTCACGCTAACTCCTACCGTAACACTGAACCGAAAACTAACAGTAGCCCTGAACTTACTCCCTCAAACTAAGTTCAAACCTAACCTAACCTGAAGCCTAACTCAAACAATAGACCTAACCCTAACCCTAGGCGGACACCTTAAGCTTAACCCCAACCCTAACCTGACCCTGAGGCTAAAACCAACCACAACACTGAACCGAAAACTAACGGTAGCCCTAAACTTACTCCCTCAAACTAAGTTCAATCCTAACCTAACCTGAAGCCTAAATGAAACCATAGACCTAACCCTAACCCTAGGCGGACACCTTATGCTTAACCCCCACCCTAACCTGACCCTTATGCTTACTCCAACCGTAACAGTTAAACGAAAACTAACAGTAGCCCTAAACTTACTCCCTCAAACTAAGTTCAAACCTAACCTAACCTGAAGCCTAAATCAAACCATACACCTAACCCTAACCATAGGCGGACACCTTAAGCTCAACCCCAAACCTAACCTGGCCCTGAAGCTAACTCCAACAGTAACAGTTACCCGAAAACTAACAGTAGCCCTAAACTTACTCCCTCAAACTAAGTTCAAACCTAACCTAACCTGAAGCCTAACGCAAACCACAGACCTAACCCTAACCCTAGGCGGACACCTTAAGCTCAACAACAACCCTAACCTGACCCTCACGTTAACTCCAACCGTAACACTGAACCGAAAACTAACAGTAGCCCTAAACTCACTACCTCAAACTAAGTTCAAATCTAACCTAACCTGAAGCCTAACTCAAACCACAGACCTAACCCTAACCCTAGGCGGACACCTTAAGCTCAACCCCAACCCTAACCTGACCCTCACGCTAACTCCAACCATAACACTGAACCGAAAACTAACAGTAGCCCTAAACTTACTCCCTCAAACTAAGTTCAAACCTAACCTAACCTGAAGCCTAACTCAAACCATAGACCTAACGCTAACCCTAGGCAGACACCTCAAGCTAACCCCAAACCTAACCTGACCCTGACGCTAACTCCAACCATAATACTGAACAGAAAACTAACAGTAGCCCTAAACTTACTCCCTCAAACTAAGTTCAAACCTAACCTAACCTGAAGCCTAAATCAAACCTTACACCTAACCGTAACCCTAGGCGGACACCTTAAGCTCAAACCCAACCATAACCTGGCCCTGACGCTAACTCCAATCGTAACAGTTACCCGAAAACTAACAGTAGCCCTAAACTTACTACCTCAAACTAAGTTCAAACCTAAACTAACCTGAAGCCTAAATCAAACCCTACACCTAACCCTAACCCTAGACGGACACCTGAAGCTCAACCCCAACCCTAAACTGACCCTCACGCTAAGTCCAACCGTAACACTGAGCCGAAAACTAACAGTAGCCCTAAACTTACTCCCTCAAACTAAGTTCAAACCTAACCTAACCTGAAGCCTAACTCAAACAATAGACCTAACCCTATCCCTAGGCGGACACCTGAAGCTCAACCCCAACCATAACCTGACACTGACGCTATCTCTAACCGTAACGCTGAACCGAAAACTACCAGTAGCCCTAAACTTACTCCCTGAAACTAAGTTCAATCCTAACCTTACCTGAAGCCTAAATGAAACCATAGACCTAACCCTAACCCTAGGCCGACACCTTAAGCTCAACCCCAACCCTAACCTGGCCCTGAAACTAACTCCAACAGTAACAGTTACCCGAAAACTAAGAGTAGCCCTAAACTTACTCCCTCAAACTAAGTTCAAACCTAACCTAACCTGAAGCCTAACTCAAACCATAGACCTAACCCTAACCCTAGGCGGAAACCTTAAGCTCAACCCCAACCCTAACCTGACCCTCACGCTATCTCCAACCGTAACACTGAACCGAAAACTAACAGTAGCCCTAAACTTACTCCCTCAAACTAAGTTCAAACCTAACCTAACTTGAAGCCTAACTCAAGCCATATACCGAACCCAAACCATAGGCGGACACCTGAATCTTAATCGCAACCCTAACTTGACCATGACGCTATCTCCAACCGTAACACTGAACCGAAAACTAACAGTAGCCCTAAACTTACTCCCTCAATGTAAGTTCAAACCTAACCTAACGTGAAGCCTAAATGAAACCATAGACCTAACCCTAACCCTAGGCGGACACCTTATGCTTAACCCCCACCCTAACCTGACCCTGACGCTTACTCCAACCGTAACAGTAAAACGAAAACTAACAGTATCGCTAAACTTACTCCCTCAAACTAAGTTCAAACCTAACCTAACCTGAAGCCTAAATCAAACCATACACCTAACCCTAAACATAGGCGGACACCTTAAGCTCAACCCCAACCCTAACCTGACCTCCAGGCTAACTCCAACCATATCACTGAACCGAAAACTAAGAGTAGCCCTAAACTTACTCGCTCAAACTAAGTTCAAACCTAACCTAACCTGAAGCCTAAATCAAATCTTAGACCTAACCCTAACCCTAGGCGGACACCTTATGCTTAACCCCCACCCTAACCTGACCCTGACGCTTACTCCAACCGTAACAGTTAACCAAAAACTAACAGTAGCCCTAAACTTACACCATCAAACTAACTTCAAACATAACCTAACCTTAAGCCTAATTGAAACCATACACCAAACCCTAACCCTAGGCGGACACCTTAATCTCAACCCCAACCCTTACCTGACCCTGACGCTATCTCCAACCGTAATACTGAACCGAAAACTAACAGTAGCCCTAAACTTACTCCGTCAAACTAAGTTCAATCCTAACCTAACCTGAAGCCTAACTCAAACCACAAACCTAACCCTAACCCTATGCGGACACCTTATGCTTAACCCCCACCCTAACCTGTCCCTGACGCTTACTCCAACTGTAACAGTTAACCGACAACTAACAGTAGCCCTAAACTTACTCCCTGAAACTAACTTCAAACCTAACCTAACCTGAAGCCTCAATCAAACCATACACCTAACCCTAACGCTAGGCGGACACCTTAAGCTCAACCCCAAACCTAACCTGACTCTGAAGCTAACTCCAACCGTAACAGTTACCCAAAAACTAACAGTAGCCCTAAACTTACTCCCTCAAACTAAGTTCAAACCTATTCTAATCAGAAGCCAAAATCAAACCATACACCTAACCCTAACCCTAGGCGGACACATTAAGCTCAACGCCAACCCTAACCCGACCCTAACGCTAACTCCAACCGTAACCCTGAACCGAAAACTAACAGTAGCCCTAAACTAACTCCATCAAACTAAGTTCTAACCTAACCTAACCTGAAGCCTAACTCAAACCATAGACCTAACCCTAACCCTAGGCTGACACCTGATGCTCAACCACAACCCTAACCTGACACTTACGCTATATCCAACCGTAACACTGAACCGAAAACTAACAGTAGCCCTAAACTTACTCACTCAAACTAAGTTCAAATGTAACCTAACCTGAAGCCTAAATCAAACCACAGACCTAACCCTAACCCTAGGCGGACACCTTAAGCTCAACTCCAACCCTAACCTGACCCTGACGCTATCTCCAACCGTAACACTGAACCGAAAACTAACAGTAGCCCTAAACTTACTCACTCAAACTAAGTTCAAACGTAACCTAACCTGGAGCCTAAATAAAACCATGGACCTAACCCTAACCCTAGGCGGACACCTCAAGCTAACCCCAAACCTAACCTGACCCTGACGCTAACTCCAACCCTAATACTGAACCGAAAACTAACAGTAGCCCTAAACTTACTCCCTCAAACTAAGTTCAAAACTATCCTAACCTGAAGCCTAAATCAAACCATACACCTAACCCTAACCCTAGGCGGACACCTTAAGCTAAACCCCAAACCTAACCTGACCTGATGCTTACTCCAACCGTAACAGTTAACCGAAAACTAACAGTAGCCCTAAACTGACTCCCTCAAACTAAGTTCAAACCTAACCTAACCTGTAGCCTAAATCAAATCATAGACCTAACCCTAACCCTAGGCGGACACCTCATGCTTAACCTCCACCCTAATCTGACCCTGACGCTTACTCCAACTGTAACAGTTAACCGAAAACTAACAGTAGCCCTAAACTGACTCCCTCAAACAAAGTTGAAACCTAACCTAACCTGAAGCCTAAATCTAACCATACACCGAACCCTAACCCTAGGCGAACACCTTAAGCTCAACCCCAACCCTAACTTGACCCTCACGATAACTCCAACCGTAACACTGAACCGAAAACTAACAGTAGCCCTAAACTTACTCCCTCAAACTAAGTACAAACCTAACCGAACCTGAAGCCTAACTCAAACCATAGAACTAACCCTAACCCTAGGCGGACACTCGAAGCTCAACCACAGCCCTTACCTGACCTGACGCTATCTCCAACCGTAACACTGAACCGAAAACTAACAGTAGCCCTAAACTTACTCCCTCAAACTAAGTTCAATCCTAACCTAACCTGAAGCCTAAATGAAACCATAGACCTAACCCTAACCCTAGGCGGACACCTTATGCTTAACCCCAACCCTAACCTGACCCTGACGCTTACTCCAACTGTAACAGTTAACCGAAAACTAACAGTAGCCCTAAACTTACTCCCTGAAACTAACTTCAAACCTAACCTAACCTGAAGCCTCAATCAAACCACACACCTAACCCTAACCCTAGGCGGACACCTTAAGCTCAACCCCAACCCTAACCTGACCTGACGCTATCTCCAACCGTAACACTGAACCGAAAACTAACAGTAGCCCTAAACTTACTCCCTCAAACTAAGTTCAAACCTAATCTAACCAGAAGCCAAAATCAAACCATACACCTAACGCCAAACCTAGGCGGACACCTTAAGCTTAACCCCAACCCTGACCTGACATCCAGGCTAACTCCAACCATATCACTGAACCGAAAACTAAGAGTAGTCCTAAACTTACTCGCTCAAACTAAGTTCAAACCTAACCTAACCTGAAGCCTAACTCAAATCATAGACCTAACCCTAACAATAGGCGGACACCTGAAGCTCAACCCCAACCCTAACCTGACCCTTACGCTAACTCCAACCGTAACACTGAACCGAAAACTAACAGTAGCCCTAATCTTACTCCCTCAAACTAAATTCAATCCTAACCTAACCTGAAGCCTAAATGAAACCATAGTCCTAACCCTAACACTAGGCAGACACCTTATGCTTAACCCCCACCCTAACCTAACCCTGACGCTTACTCCAATCGTAACAGTTAAACGAAAACTAACAGTAGCCCTAAACTTACTCCCTCAAACTAACTTCAAACCTAACCTAACCTGAAGCCTAAATCAAACGATACAACTAACCCTTACCCTAGGCGGACACCTTAAGCTCAATCCCAACCCTAACCTGGCCCTGACGCTAACTCCAACAGTAACAGTTACCCGAAAACTAACAGTAGCCCTAAACTTACTCCCTCAAACTTACTTCAAACCTAACCTAACTTGAAGCCTAACTCAAACCATAGACATAACCCTAACCCTAGGCGGACACCTGAAGCTCAATCACAACCCTAACCTGACCCTGACGCTATCTCCAACCGTAACACTGAACCGAAAACTAACAGTAGCCCTAAACTTACTCCCTCAAACTAAGTTCAAACCTAACCTAACCTGAAGCCTAACTCAAACCACAGACCTAACTCTAACCCTAGGAGGACACCTTAAGCTCAACCCCAACCCTAACCTGACCCTCACGCTAACTCCAACCGTAACACTTAACCGAAAACTAACAGTAGACCTAAACTTACTCGCTCAAACTAAGTTCAAACCTAACCTAACCTGAAGCCTAACTCAAACAATAGACTTAACCCTAACCCTAGGCGGACAAATTAATCTTGACCCCAACGCTAACCTGACCCTGAGGCTAAATTCAACCGTAACACTGAACCAAAAAATACAATAGGCCTAAACTTACTCCCTCAAACTAAGTTCAAACCTAACCTAACCTGAAGCCTAACTCAAATAATAGACCTAACCCTAACAATAGGCGGACACCTGAACCTCAACCGCAACCCTAACCGGACCCTGACGCTATCTCCAACCGTAACACTGAACCAAAAACTAACAGTAGCCCTAAACTTACTCACTCAAACGAAGTTCAAACGTAACCTAACCTGAAGCCTAAATCAAACCACAGACCTAACCCTAACCCTAGGCGGACACCTTAAGCTCCACTCCAACCCTAACCTGACCCTGATGCTATCTCCAACCGTAACACTGAACCGAAAACTAACAGTAGCCCTAAACTTACTCACTCAAACTAAGTTCAAACGTAACCTAACCTGGAGCATAAATCAAATCATGGACCTAACCCTAACCCTAGGCGGACACCTTAAGCTCCACTCCAACCCTAACCTGACCCTGATGCTATCTCCAACCGTAACACTGAACCGAAAACTAACAGTAGCCCTAAACTTACTCACTCAAACTAACTTCAAACGTAACCTAACCTGGAGCATAAATCAAATCATGGACCTCACCCTAACCCTAGGCGGACACCTCAAGCTAACCCCAACCCTAACCTGACCCTGACGCTAACTCCAAACATAATACTGAACCGAAAACTAACAGTAGCCCTAAACTTACTCCCTCAAACTAAGTTCAAACCTAACCTAACCTGAAGCCTAAATCAAAACATACACCTAACCCTAACCCTACGCAGACACCTTAACTTAAACCCCAAACCTAACCTGACCCTGACGCTTACTCCAACTGTAACAGTTACCAGAAAACTAACAGTTGCCCTAAACTTACTCCCTCAAACTAAGTTCAAACCTAACCTAACCTGAAGCCTAAATGAAACCATAGACCTAACCCTAACCCTAGGCTGACACCTTGTGCTTAACCCCCACCCTAACCTGACCCTGACGCTTACTCCAACCGTAACATTTTAACGAAAACTAACAGTAGTCCTAAACTTACTCCCTCAAACTAAGTTCAAACCTAACCTAACCTGAAGCCTAAATCAAACCATACACCTAACCCTAACCCTAGGCGGACACCTAAAGCTCAACCCCAACCCTAACCTGACCCTGACGCTATCTCCAACCGTAACACTGAACCAAAAACTAACAGTAGCCCTAAACTTACTCCCTCAAACTAAGTTAAAACCTAACCTAACCTGAAGCCTAACTCAAACAACAGACCTAACCCTAACCCTAGGCGGACATCTTAAGCTCAACCCCAAACCTAACCGGACCCTCATGCTAACTCCAAAAGTAACACTGAACCGAAAACTAACAGTAGCCCTAAACTTACTCCCTCAAACTAAGTTCAATCCTAACCTAACCTGAAGCCTTAATGAAACCATACACCTAACCCTAACCCTAGGCGGACACCTTATGCTTAACCCCCACCCTAACCTGACCCTGACGCTTACTTCAACTGTAACAGTTAACCGAAAACTAACAGTAGCCCTAAACTTACTCCCTGAAACTAACTTCAAAAGTAACCTAACCTGAAGCCTAAATCAAACCATACAACTAACCCTAACCCTAGGCGGACACCTTAAGCTCAACCCCAACCCTAACGTGACCTCCCAGTTAACTCCAACCATATCACAGAACCGAAAACTAAGAGTAGCCCTAAACTTACTCCCACAAACTAAGTTCAATCCTAACCTAACCTGAAGCCTAAATGAAACCATAGACCTAACCCTAACCCTAGGCGGACACCTTATGGTTAACCCCCACCATAACCTGACCCTGACGCATACTCCAACCGTAACAGTTAAACGAAAACTAACAGTAGCCCTAAACTTACTCCCTCAAACTAAGTTCAAACCTATCCTAACCTGAAGCCTATATCAAACCATACACCTACAACTAACCCTAGGCGGATACCTTAAGCTCAACCCCAAACCTAACCTGACCCTGACACTTACACCAACAGTAACAGTTAACCGAAAACTAACAGTAGCCCTAAACTTACTCCCTCAAACTAATTTCAAACCTAACCTAACCTGAAGCCTAAATCAAATCTTAGACCTAACCCTAATCCTAAGCGGACACCTTATGCTTAACCCCCACCCTAACCTGACCCTGACGCTTACTCCAAACATAACAGTTAACCGAAAATTAACAGTAGCCATAAAGTTACTCCATCAAACTAACTTCAAACCTAACCTAACCTTAAGACTAAATGAAAGCATACACCTAAACCTAACCCTAGGCGGACACCTTAATTTCAACCCCAACCCTAACCTGACCCTGACGCTATCTCCAACCGTAACACTGAACCGAAAACTAACAGTAGCCCTAAACTTACTCCCTCAAACTAAGTTCAAACCTAACATAACCTGAAGCCTAACTCAAACCACAAACCTAACACTAACCCTAGGCGGACACCTTAAGCTCAACACCAACACTAACCGGACCCTCATGCTAACACCAAATGTAACGCTGAACCGAAAACTAACTGTAGCCCTAAACTTACTCCCTCAAACTAAGTTCAATCCTAACCTATCCTGAAGCCTAAATGAAACCATAGACCTAACCCTAACCCTAGGCGGACACCTTATGCTTAACCCCCACCCTAACCTGACCCTGACGCTTACTCCAACTGTAACAGTTAACCGAAAACTAACAGTAGCCCTAAAGTTACTCCCTGAAACTAACTTCAAACCTAACCTAACCTGAAGTCTAAATCAAACCACACACCTAACCCTAACCCTAGGCGGACACCTTAAGCTCAACCCCAACCCTAACCTGACCCTGACGCTAACTCCAACCGTAACAGTTACCTGAAAACTTACAGTAGACCTAAACGTACTCCGTGAAACTAAGTTCAAACCTAACCTAACCAGAAGCCAAAATCAAACCATACACCTAACCCTAACTCTAGGCGGACACCTGAAGCTCAACCACAACCCTAACCATACCCTCACGCTAACTCCAACAGTAACACTGAACCTAAAACTAACAGTAGCCCTAAACTTACTCCCTAAAACTAAGTTCAAACCTAACCTCACCTGAAGCCTATCTCAAACCAAAGACCTAACCCTAACACTAGGCGGACACCTGAAGCTCAACCCCAACCCTAAGCTGACCTTGACACTATCTCCAACCGTAACATTGAACCGAAAACTAACAGTAGCCCTAAACTTATTCCCTCAAACTAAGTTCAAACCTAACCTAAACTGAAGCCTAAATCAAACCACAGACCTAACCCTAACCCTAGGCGGACACCTTAAGCTCAACCCCAAACCTAACCGGACCCTCATGCTATCTCCAAACGTAACACTGAACCGAAAACTAACAGTAGCCCTAAACTTACTCCCTCAAACTAAGTTCAAACCTAACCTAAGATGAAGCCTAAATCAAACCATACACCTAACCCTAACCCTAGGCGGACACCTGAAGCTCAAACCCAAACCTAACCTGACCCTCATGCTAACTCCAACCGTAACACTGAACCTAAAACTAACAGTAGCCCTAAACTTACTCCCTAAAACTAAGTTCAAACCTAACCTAACCTGAAGCCTAAATCAAATCTTAGACCTAACCCTAACCATAGGCGGACTCCTTATGCTTAACCCCCACCCTAACCTGACCTGACGCTTACTCCAACCGTAACAGTTAACCGAAAACTAACAGTAGCCCTAAACTTACACCATCAAACTAACATCAAACATAAACTAACCTTAAGCCTAATTGATACCATACACCTAACCCTAACTCTAGGCGGACACCTTAATCTCAACCCCAAACCTAACCTGAGCCTGACGCTATCTCCAACCGTAACACTGAACCGAAAACTAACAGTAGCCCTAAACTTACTCCCTCAAACTAAGTTCAAACCTAACCTAACCTGAAGCCTAACTCAAACCACAAACCTATCCCTAAACCTAGGCGGACACCTTATGCATAACCCCCACCCTAACCTGTCCCTGACGCTTCCTCCAACTGTAACAGTTAACCGACAACTAACAGTAGCCCTAAACTTACTCCCTGAAACTAACTTCAAACCTAACCTAACCTGAAGCCTCAATCAAACCATACACCTAACCCTAACGCTAGGCGGACACCTTAAGCTCAACCCCAACCCTAACCTGACTCTGACGCTAACTCTAACCGTAAGAGTTACCCGAAAACTAACAGTAGCCCTAAACTTACTCCCTCAAACTAAGTTCAAACCTATCCTAACCAGAAGCCAAAATCAAACCATACACCTAACCCTAACCCTAGGCGGACACATTAAGCTCAACCCCAACCCTAACCCGACCCTAACGCTAACTCCAACCGTAACAGTGAACCGAAAACTAACAGTAGCCCTAAACTAACTCCATCAAACTAAGTTCTAACCTAACCTAACCTGAAGCCTAACTCAAAACATTGACCTAACCCTAACCCTAGGCTGACACCTGAAGCCCAACCACAACCCTAACCTGACCCTTACGCTATCTCCAACCGTAACACTGAACCGAAAACGAACAGTAGCCCTAAACTTACTCACTCAAACTAAGTTCAAATGTAACCTAACCTGAAGCGTAAATCAAACCACAGACCTAACCCTAACCCTAGGCGGACACCTTAAGCTCAACTCCAACATTATCCTGACCCTGACGCTATCTCCAACCGTAACACTGAACCGAAAACTAACAGTAGCCCTAAACTTACTCCCTCAAACTAAGTTCAATCCTAACCTAACCTGAAGCCTAAATGAAACCATAGACCTAACCCTAACCCTAGGCGGACACCTTATGCTTAACCCCCACTCTAACCTGACCCTGACGCTTACTCCAACTGTAACAGTTAACCGAAAACTAACAGTAGCCCTAAACTTACTCCCTGAAACTTACTTCAAACCTAACCTAACCTGAAGCCTAACTCAAACCACAGACCTAACTCTAACCCTAGGAGGACACCTTAAGCTCAACCCCAACCATAACCTGACCCTCACACTAACTCCAACCGTAACACTGAACCGAAAACTAACAGTAGACCTAAACTTACTCCCTCAAACTAAGTTCAAACCTAACCTAACCTGAAGCCTAACTCTAACAATAGACCTAAACCTAACCATAGGCGGACAAATTAAGCTTGACCCCAATGCTAACCTGACCCTGAGGCTAAATTCAACCGTAACACTGAACCAAAAAATACAATAGGCCTAAACTTACTCGCTCAAACTAAGTTCAAACCTAACCTAAACTGAAGCCTAACTCAAATCATAGACATTACCCTAACAATGGGCGGACACCTGAAGCTCAACCCCAACCCTAACCTGACCCTGACGCTATCTCCAACCGTAACACTGAACCGAAAACTAACAGTAGCCCTAAACTTACTCACTCAAACTAAGTTCAAACGTAACTTAACCTGAAGCCTAAATCAAACCACAGACCTAACCCTAACCCTAGGCGGACACCTTAAGCTCAACTCCAACCCTAACCTGACCCTTATTCTATCTCCAACCGTAACAATGAACCGAAAACTAACAGTAGCCCTAAACATACTCACTCAAACTAAGTTCAAACGTAACTTAACCTGGAGCCTAAATCAAACCATGGACCTAAACCTAACCCTAGGCGGACACCTCAACCTAACCCCAACCCTAACCTGACCCTGACGCAAACTCCAACCATAATACTGAACCGAAAACTAACAGTAGCCCTAAACTTACTCCCTCAAACTACGTTCAATCCTAACCTAACCTGAAGCCTAAATGAAACCATAGACCTAAACCTAAACCTAGGCGGACACCTTATGCTTAACCCCAAACCTAACCTGACCCTGACGCTTACTCCAACTGTAACAGTTAACCGAAAACTAACAGTAGCCCTAAACTTACTCTCTGAAACTAACTTCAAACCTAACCTAACCTGAAGCCTAAATCAAACCATACACCTAACCCTAACACTAGGCGGACACCTTAAGCTCAATCCCAACCCTAACCTGACCCTGACGCTAACTCCAACCGTAACAGTTACCCGAAAACTAACAGTAGCCCTAATCTTACTCCCTCAAACTAAGTTCAAACCTAACCTAACCAGAAGCCAAAATCAAACCATTCACCTAACCCTAACCCTAGGCAGACACCTTAAACTCAACCACAACCCTAACCTGACCCTCACGCTAACTCCAACCGTAACACTGAACAGAAAACTAACAGTAGCCCTAATCTTACTCCCTCAGACTAAGTTCAAACCTAACCTAAACTGAAGCCTAACTCAAACCATAGACCTAACCCTAACCCTAGGCGGACACCTGAAGTTCAAACCCAACCCTAACCTGAACCTCACGCTAACTCCAACCGTAACACTGAACCGAAAACTAACAGTATCCTAAACTTACTCCCTCAAACTAAGTTGAAACCTAACCTAACCTGAAGCCTAACTCAAACCACAGACCTAACCCTAACCCTAGGCGGACACCTTATGCTTAACCCCAAACCTAACCTGACCCTGAGGCTAAATCCAACCGTAACACTGAAACGAAAACTAACAGTAGCCCTAAACTTACTCCCTCAAACTAAGTTCAATCCTAACCTAACCTGAAGCCTAAATGAAACCATAGACCTAACCCTAACCACAGGCGGACACCTTATGTTTAACCCCCACCCTAACCTGACCCTGACGCTTACTCCAACTGTAACAATTAACCGAAAACTAACAGTAGCCCTAAATTTACTCCCTGAAACTAACTTTAAACCTAACCTAACCTGAAGACTAAATCAAACCATGCAACTAACCCTAACCCTAGGCAGACACCTTAAGCTCAATGCCAACACTAACCTGGCCCTGACGCTAACTCCAACCGTAACAGTTACCCGAAAACTAACAGTAGCCCTAAACTTACTCCCTCAAACTAAGTTCAAACCTAACCTAACCTGAAGCCTAAATCAAACCATACACCTAACCCTAACCCTAGGCGGACACCTTAAGCTCAAACCCAAACCTAACCTGACCCTGACGCTATCTCCAACCGTAACAGTTAACCGAAAACTAACAGTAGCCCTAAACTTACGCCCTCAAACTAAGTTCAAACATAACCTAACCTGAAGCCTAAATCAAACCATACACCTAACCGTAACTCTAGGCGGATACCTTAAGCTCAACCCCAACCATAACCTGGCCCTGACGCTAACTCCAACCGTAACAGTTACCCGAAAACTAACAGTAGCCCTAAACTTACTCCCTCAAACTAATTTCAAACCTAACCTAACCTGAAGCCTAAATCAAACCATAAAACTAACCCTAACCCTAGGCGGACACCTTAAGCTCAACCCCAACCCTAACCTGACCATGATGTTTACTCCAACCGTAACAGTTAAACGAAAACTAACAGTAGCCCTAAACTTACTCCCTCAAACTAAGTTCAAACCTATCCTAACCTGAAGCCTAAATCAAACCATACACCTAATCCTAACCCTAGGGGGATACCTTAAGCTCAATCCCAAACCTAACTTGACCCTGACACTTACACCAACCGTAACAGTTAACCGAAACCTAACAGTAGCCCTAAACTGACTCCCTCAAACTAAGTTCAAACCTAACCTAACCTGAAGCCTAAATCAAATCATAGACCTAACCCTAACGCTAGGCGGACACCTTAAGCTTAACCCCCACCCTAACCTGACCCTGAGGCTTACTCCAACTGTAACAGTTAACCGAAAACTAACAGTAGCCCTAAACTTACTCCATCAAACTAACTTCAAACCTAACCTAACCTTAAGCCTAAATGAAACCATAGACCTAACCCTAACCCTAGGCGGACACCATAATCTCAACCCCAACCCTAACCTGGCCCTGACGCTAACTCCAACCGTAACAGTTTCCCGAAAACTAATAGTAGCCCTAAACTTACTCCCTCAAACTAAGTTCAAACCCAACCTAACCTGAAGCCTAAATCAAACCATACACCTAACCCTAACCCTTGGCGGACACCTTAAGCTCAACCCCAACCCTTACCTGACCTCCAGGCTAACTCCAACCATATCATTGAACCGAAAACTAAGAGTAGCACTATACTGACTCCCTCAAACTAAGTTCAAACCTAACCTAACCTGAAGCCTAAATCAAATCTTAGACCTAACCCTAACCCTAGGCGGACACCTTAAGCTCAAATCCAACCCTAAACTGACCCTGACGCTATCTCCAACCGTAACACTGAACCGAAAACTAACAGTAGTCCTAAACTTACTCACTCAAACTATGTTCAAATGTAACCTAACCTGAAGCCTAAATCAAACCATACACCTAACCCTAACCCTAGGCGGACACCTTAAGCTCAAACCCAAACCTAACCTGACCCTGACGCTATCTCCAACCGTAACAGTTAACCAAAAACTAACAGTAGCCCTAAACTTACTCCCTCAAACTAAGTTCAAACATAACCTAACCTGAAGCCTAAATCAAACCATACACCTAACCGTAACTCTAGGCGGATACCTTAAGCTCAACCCCAACCATAACCTGGCCCTGACGCTAACTCCAACCGTAACAGTTACCCGAAAACTAACAGTAGCCCTAAACTTACTCCCTCAAACTAATTTCAAACCTAACCTAACCTGAAGCCTAAATCAAACCATAAAACTAACCCTAACCATAGGCGGACACCTTAAGCTCAACCCCAACCCTAACCGGACCCTCACGCTAACTCCAAACGTAACACTGAACCGAAAACTAACAGTAGCCCTAAACTTAATTCCTCAAACTAAGTTTAAACCTAACCTAACGAGAAGACTAAATCAAATCATAGACCTAACCCTAACCCTAGGCGGACACCGTATGCTTAAAACCCACCCTAACTTGACCCTAACGCTTTCTCCAACTGTAACAGTTAACCGAAAACTAACAGTAGCCCTAAACTTACTCCCTCAAAATAAGTTCAAACATAACCTAACCTGAAGCCTAAATCAAACCATACAACTAAACCTAACCCTAGGCGGACACCTTAAGCTCAACCCCAACCCTAACCTGGCCGTGACGCTAACTCAAACCGTAACAGTTACCCGAAAACTAAGAGTAGCCCTAAACTTACTCCCAAAAACTAAGTTCAAACCTAACCTAACCTGAAGCCTAACTCAAACCATAGACCTAACCCTAACCGTAGGCGGACACCAGAAGCTCAACCACAACCCTAACCTGACCCTGACCCTATCTCCAACCGTAACACTGAACCGAAAACTAACAGTAGCCCTAAACTTACTCCCTCAAACTAAGTTCAAACCTAACCTAACCTGATGCCTAACTCAAACCACAGACCTAACCCTAACCCAAGGCGGACACCTTAAGCTCAACCCCAAAACTAACCGGACCTTCACGCTAACTCCAAATGTAACACTGAACCAAAAACTAACAGTAGCCCTAGACTTACTCCCTCAAACTAAGTTCAAACCTAACCTAACCTGAAGCCTAACTCAAACAATAGACCTAACCCTAACCCTAGGCGGACACCTTAAGCTTAACCACAACCCTAACCTGACCATGAGGCTAAATCCAACCGTAACACTGAACCGAAAACTAACAGTAGCCCTAAACTTAGTCCCTCAAACTAAGTTCATTCCTAACCTAACCTGAAGTCTAAATGAAACCATAGACCTAACCCTAACCCTAGGCCGACACCTTATGCTTAACCCCCACCCTAAACTGACCCTGACGCTTACTCCAACTGTAACAGTTAATCGAAAACTAACATTAGCCCTAAACTTACTCCATCAAACTAACTTCAAACCTAACCTAACCTGAAGCCTAAATGAAACCATACACCTAACCCTAACCCTAGGCGGACACCTTAATCTCAAGCCCAACCCTAACCTGGCCCTGAAGCTAACTCCAACCCTAACATTTTCCCGAAAACAAACAGTAGCCCTAAACTTACTCCCACAAACTAAGTTCAAACCTAACCTAAGCAGAAGCCTAAATCAAACAATACACCTAACCCTAACCCTAGGCGGACACCTCAAGCTAACCCCAACCCTAACCTGACCCTGACCGTAACTCCAACCATAATACTGAACCGAAAACTAACAGTAGTCCTAAACTTACTCCCTCAAACTAAGTTCAAACCTAACCTAACCTGAAGCCTAAATCAAACCATACACCTAACCCTAACCCTAGGCGGACACCTTAACTTCACCCCCAAACCTAACCTGATCCTAACGCTTACTCCAACTGTAACAGTTAACCGAAAACTAACAGTAGCCCTAAACTTACTCCCTCAAATTAAGTTCAAACATAACCTAACCTGAAGCCTAAATCAAACCATACAACTAAACCTAACCGTAGGCGGACACCTTAAGCTCAACCCCAACCCTAACCTGGCCGTGATGCTATCTCCAACCGTAACACTGAACCGAAAACTAACATTAGCCCTGAACTTACTCCCTCAAACTAAGTTCAAACCTATCATAACCTGAAGCCTAACTCAAACCATAGACCTAACCCTAACCCTAGGCGGACACCTTAAGCTCAACCCCAACCCTAATCTGACTCTCATGCTAACTCCAACCGTAACACTGAACCGAAAACTAGCAGTAGCCCTAAACTTACTCCCTCAAACTAAGTTCAAACCTAACCTAACCTGAAGCCTAAATCAAACCACAGACCTAACCCTAACCCAAGGCGGACACCTTAAGCTCAACTCCAACCCTAACCTGACCCTGATGCTATCTCCAACGGTAACACTGAACAGAAAACTAACAATAGCCCTAAACTTACTCCCTAAAACTAAGTTCAAACCTAACCTAACCTGAAGCCTAAATCAAACCATACACCTAACCCTAACCCTAGGCGGACACCTTAACTTCAACCCCAAACCTAACCTGACCCTAACGCTTACTACAACTGTAACAGTTACCTGAAAACTAACAGTAGCCCTAAACTTACTCCCTCAAACTAAGTTCAAACCTAACCTAACCAGAAGCCTAACTCAAACCATAGACCTAACCCTAACCCTAGGCCGACACCTGAAGCTTAACCCCAAACCTAACCTGAGCCTGACGCTATCTCCAACCGTAACACTGAACCGAAAACTAACAGTAGCTCTAAACTTACTCCCTAAAACTAAGTTCATACCTAACCTAACATGATGCCTAACTCAAATCACAGACCAAACCCTAAACCTAGGCGGACACCTTAAGCTCAACCCCAACACTAACCGGACCCTAACGCTAACTCCAAACATAACACTGAACCGAAAACTAACAGTAGCCCTAAACTTACTCACTCAAACTAAGTTCTATCCTAACCTAACCTGAAGCCTAAATGAAACCGTAGACCTAACCCTAACCCTAGGCGGACACCTTATGCTTAAACCCCACCCTAACCTGACCCTGACACTTACTCCAACTGTAACAGTTAACCGAAAACTAACAGTAGCCCTAAACTTTCTCCCTCAAACTAATTTCAAACCTAACCTAACCTGACACCTAACTCAAACCACAGACCTAACCCTAACCCTAGGCGGACACCTTAAGCTCAACCCCAACCCTAACCGGACCTTCACGCTAACACCAAACGTAACACTGAACCAAACATTAAGAGTATCCCTAAACTTACTCCCTCAAACTAAGTTCAAACCTAACCTAACCTGAAGCCTAACTCAAACAATACACCTAACCCTAACCCTAGGAGGACACCTGAAGCTCAACCCCAACCTTAACCTGACCCTGACGCTATCTCCAACCATAACACTGAACCGAAAACCAACAGTAGCCCAAAACTTACTCCCTCAAACTAAGTTCAAACCTAACCTAACCTGAAGCCTACCTCAAACCACAGACCTAACCCTAACCCTAGGCGGACCCCAAAAGCTCAACCCGAACCCTAACCTAACCCTCACGCTTACTCCAACCGTAACACTGAACCGAAAACTAACAGTAGCCCTAAACTTACTCCCTCAAACTAAGTTGAAACCTAACCTAACCTGAATCCTAACTCAAACAATAGACCTAACCCTAACCCTAGGCGGACACCTTAAGCTTAACCCCAACCCTAACCTGACCCTGAGGCTAAATCCAACCATAACACTGAACCGAAAACTAACAGTAGGCCTAAACTTACTCCCTCAAACTAAGTTCAAACCTAACCTAACCTGAAGCATAACTCAAACCATAGACCTCACCCTAACCCTATGCGGACACCTTATCCATAACCCCCACCGTAACCTGACCCTGACGCTTACTCCAACCGTAACAGTTAAACGAAAACTAACAGTAGCCCTAAACTTACTCCCTCAAACTAAGTTCAAACCTAACCTAACCTGAACCCTATCTCAAACCACAGACCTAACCCTAACCCTAGGTGGACACCTTATGCTCAACCCCAACCCTAACCAGACACTCACGCTAAATCCAAATGTAACACTGAATCAAAAACTAACAGTAGCCCTAAACTTACTCCCTCAAACTAAGTTCAAACCTAACCTAACCTGGAGCCTAACTCAAACCATAGACCTAACCCTAACCCTAGGCGGACACCTAAAGCTCAATCACAACCCTAACCTCACCCTGATGCAATCTCCAACCGTAACACTGAACCGAAAACTAACAGTAGCCCTAAACTTACTCCCTCAAACTAAAGTCAAACCTAACCTAACCTGAAGCCTAATTCAAACCACAGACCTAACCCTAACCATAGGAGGACACCTTAAGCTCAACCCCAAACCTAACCTGACCCTCACGCTAAATCCAACCGTAACACTGAACCGAAAACTAACAGTAGCCCTAAACTTACTCCCTCAAACTAAGTTCAAACCTAACCGAACCTGAAGCCTAACTCAAACCATAGACCTAACCCTAACCCTAGGCGGACACCTGAATCTCAAACCCAACCCTAACTTGACCATGACGCTATCTCCAACCATAACACTGAACCGAAAACTAACAGTAGCCCTAAACTTACTCGCTCAAACTAAGTTCAAACCTAACCTAACCTGAAGCCTAACTCAAATCATAGACCTAACCCTAACAATAGGCGTACACCTGAAGCTCAACCCCAACCCTAACCTGACCCTGACGCTATCTCCAACCGTAACACTGAACCGAAAACTAACAGAAGCCCTAAACTTACTCACTCAAACTAAGTTCAAACGTAACCTAACCTGGAGCCTAAATCAAACCATGGACCTAACCCTAACCCTAGGCGGACACCTCAAGCTAACCCCAACCCTAACCTGACCCTGACGCTAACTCCAACCATATTACTGAACCGAGAACTAACAGTAGCCCTAAACTTACTCCCTCATACTAAGTTCAAACCTAACCTAACCTGAAGCCTAAATCAAACCATACACCTAACCCTAACCCTAAGCGGACACCTTAACTTCAACCCCAAACCTAACCTGACCCTGACGCTTACTCCAACTGTAACAGTTAACCGAAAACTAACAGTAGCTAAACTTACTCCCTCAAACTAAGTTCAAACCTAACGTAACCTGAAGCCTAACTCAAACCACAGACCTAACCCTAACCCTAGGCGGACACCTTAAGCTCAACCCCAACCCTAACCTGACCCTGAGGCTAAATCCAACCGTAACACTGAACCGAAAACTAACAGTAGTGCTAAACTTACTCCCTCAAACTAAGTTCAAACCTAACCTAACCTGAAGCCTAACTAAAACAACGGACTTAACCCTAACCCTAGGCGGACACCTTAAGCTTAACCCCAACCCTAACCTGTCCCTGAGGCTAAATCCAACCGAAACACTAAATCGAAAACTAACAGTAGGCCTAAACTTATTCCCTTAAACTAAGTTTAAACCTAACCTAACCTGAAGCCTAACTCAAACCATAGACCTAACCCTAACCCTATGCGGACACCTTATGCTTAACCCCCACCCTAACCTGACCCTGTCGCTTACTCCAACCGTAACAGTTAAACGAAATCTAACAGTAGCCCTAAACTTACTGCCTCAAACTAAGTTCAAACCTAACCTAACCTGAAGCCTAAATCAAACCATACACCTAACCCCAACCCTAGGCGGACACCTTAAGCTCAACCCCAAACCTAACCTGACCCTGACGCTTACTCCAACCGTAACAGTTAACCGGAAACTAACAGTAGCCCTAAACTGACTCCCTCAAACTAAGTTCAAACCTAACCTAACCTGAAGCCTAAATCAAAACATACACCTAACCCTAACCCTAGGCGGACACCTGAAGCTCAACCACAACCCTAACCTGACCCTGACGCTATCTCCAACCGTAACACTGAACCAAAATCTAACAGTAGCCCTAAACTTACTTCCTCAAACTAACTTCAAACGTAACCTATCCTGAAGCCTAAATCAAACCATACACCTAACCCTAACCCTAGGCGGACACCTTAGCCTCAAGCCCAACCCTAACCTGGCCCAGACGCTAACTCCAACAGTAACAGTTACCCGAAAACTAACAGTAGCCCTAAACTTACTCCCTCAAACTAAGTTCAAACCTAACCTAACCTGAAGCCTAAATTTAAACCATACACTTAACCCTAACCCTAGGCGGACACCTTAAGCTCAATCCCAACCCTAACCTGACCCACACGCTAACTCCAACAGTAACAGTTACCCGAAAACTAACAGTAGCCCTAAATTTACTCCCTCAAACTAAGTTCAAACCTAACCTAACCTGAAGCCTAACTCAAACCATAGACCTAACCCTAAACCTAGGCGGACACCTGAAGCTCAACCCCAACCCTAACCTGACCCTGAAGGTATCTCCAACCATAACACTGAACCGAAAACTAACAGTAGCCCAAAACTTACTCCCTCAAACTAAGTTCAAACCTAACCTAACCTGAATACTAACTCAAACACAGACCTAACCCTAACCCTAGGCGGACACCATAAGCTCAACCCCAACACTAACCTCACCCTCACGCTAACTCCAACCGTAACACTGAACCGAAAACTAACAGTAGCCCTAAACTTACTCCCTCAAACTAAGTTGAAACCTAACCTAACCTGAATCCTAACTCAAAAAATAGACCTAACCCTAACCCTAGGCGGACACCTTAAGCTTAACCCCTACCCCAACCTGACCCTGAGGCTAAATCAAACCATAACACTGAACCGAAAACTAACAGTAGGCCTAAACTTACTCCCTCAAACTAAGTTCAAACCTAACCTAACCTGAAGCATAACTCAAACCATAGACCTCACCCTAACCCTATGCGGACACCTTATGCATAACCCCCACCCTAACCTGACCCTGACGCTTACTCCAACCGTAAGAGTTAAACGAAAACTAACAGTAGCCCTAAACTTACTCCCTCAAACTAAGTTCAAACCTAACATAACCTGAAGCCTAACTCAAACCATAGACCTAACCCTAACCCTAGGCAGCACCTGTAGCTTAACCACAACCCTAACCTGACCCTGACGCTATCTCCAACTGTACCACTGAACCGAAAACTAACAGTAGCCCTAAACTTACTCCCTCAAACTAAGTTCATACCTAACCTAACCTGAACCATATCTCAAACCACAGACCTAACCCTAACCCTAGGCGGACACCTTAAGCTTAACCCCAACCCTAACCGGACCCTCACGCTAACTCCAAACGTAACACTGAACCAAAAACTAACAGTAGACCTAAACTTACTCCCTCGAACTAAGTTCAAACCTAACCTAACCTGAAGCCTAACTCAAACAATAGACCTAACCCTAACCCTAGGCAGACACCTTAAGCTTAACCCCAACACTAACCTGACCCAGAGGCTAAATCCAACCGTAACACTGAACCGAAAACTCAAAGTAGCCCTAAACTTACTCCCTCAAACTAAGTTCAAACCTAACATAACCTGAAGCCTAACTCAAACCACAGACCTAACCCTAACCCTAGGCGGACACCTTAAGCTCAACCCCAACCCTAACCTAACCCTCACGCTAACACCAACCTTAACACTGAACCGAAAACTAACAGTAGCCCTGAACTTACACCCTCAAACTAACTTCAAACCTAATCTAACCTGAAGCCTAACTCAAACCATAGACCTAACCCTAACCCTAGGCGGACACCTTAAGCTCAACCCCACCCCTAACCTGACCCTGACGCTATCTCCAACCCTAACACTGAACCGAAAACTAACAGTAGCCCTAAACTTACTCCCTCAAACTATGTTCAAACCTAACCTAACCTGAAGCCTAACTCAAACCACAGACCTAACCCTAACCCTAGGCGGACACCTTAAGCTTAACCCCAACACTAACCTGACCCTCACGCTAAGTCCAACCGTAACACTGAACCGAAAACTAACAGTAACCCTAAACTTACTCCCTCAAACTAACTTCAAACCTAACCTAAGCTGAAGCCTAAATTAAACCATACACCTAACCCTAGCCCTAGGCAGACACCTTAAGTTCAACCCCAACCCTAACCTGACCTCCAGGCTAACTCCAACCATATCACTGAACCGAAAACTAAGAGTAGCCCTAAACTTACTCTCTCAAACTAAGTTCAATCCTAACCTAACCTGAAGCCTAAATGAAACCATAGACCTAACCCTAACCCTAGGCGGACAACTTATGGTTAACCCCCACCATAACCTGACCCTGACGCTTACTCCAACCATAACAGTTAAACGAACACTAACAGAAGCCCTAAACTTACTCCCTAAAACTAAGTTCAAACCTATCCTAACCTGAAGCCTAAATCAAAAAATACACCTAACCCTAACCCTGGTCGGATACCTTAAGATCAATCCCAACCCTAACCTGACCCTGACGCTTACTCCAACCATAACAGTTAAACGAAAACTAACAGTAGCCCTAAACTTACTCCCTCAAACTAAGTTCAAACCTAACCTAACCAGAAGCCAAAATCAAACCATACACCTAACCCTAACCCTAGGCGGACACCTTAAGCTCAACCCAAAACCTAACCTGACCCTCACGCTAACTCCAACCGTAACACTGAACCGAAAACTAACAGTAGCCTTAAACTTACTCCCTCAAACTAAGTTCAAACCTAACCTAACCTGAAGCCTAACTCAAACCACAGACCTAACCCTAACCCTAGGCGGACACCTGGAGCTCAACCACAACCCTCACCTGACCCTGACGCTATCTCCAACCGTAACACTGAACCGAAAACTAACAGTAGCCCTAAACTTACTCCCTCAAACTAAGTTCAAATCTAACCTAACCTGAACCCTATCTCAAACCACAGACCTAACCCTAACCCTAGGCGGACACCTGAATCTCAACCCCAACACTAACTTGACCATGACGCTATCTCCAACCGTAACACTGAACCGAAAACTAACAGTAGCCCTAAACTTACTCGCTCAAACTAAGTTCAAACCTAACCTAACCTGAAGCCTAACTCAAATCATAGACCTAGCCCTAACAATAGGCGGACACCTGAAGCTCAACCCCAACCCTAACCTGACCCTGATGCTATCTCCAACCGTAACACTGAACCGAAAACTAACAGTAGCCCTAAAGTTACTCACTCAAACTAAGTTCAAACGTAACCTAACCTGAAGAGTAAATCAAACCATGGACCTAACCCTAAACCTAGGCGGACACCTCAAGCTAACCCCAATCCTAACCTGACCCTGACGCTAACTCCAACCATAATACTTAACCGAGAACTAACAGTAGCCCTAAACTTACTCCCTCAAACTAAGTTCAAACGTAACCTAACCTGAAGCCTAAATCAAACCATGCACCTAACCCTAACCCTAGGCGGACACCTTATGCTTAAACTCCACCCTAACCTGACCCTGACGCTTACTCCAACTGTAACAGTTAACCGAAAACTAGCAGTAGCCCTAAACTTACTCCCTCAATCTAAGTTCAAACGTAACCTAACCTGAAGCCTAAATCAAACCATAAACCTAACCCTAACCCTAGGCGGACACCTTAAGCTCAACCCCAACCCTAACCTGGTTTGACGCTAACTCCAACTGTAACAGTTACCCGAAAACTAAGAGTAGCCATAAACTTACTCCCTCAAACTAAGTTCAAACCTAACCTAACCTGAAGCCTAAATCTAACCATACACCTAACCCTAACCCTAGGCGGACACCTTAAGCTCAACCCCAACCCTAACGTGACCCTCACGCTAACTCCAACCGTAACACTGAACCGAAAACTAACAGTAGCCCTAAACTTACTCCATCAAACTAAGTTCAAACCTAACCTAACCTGAAGCCTAACTCAAACCAAAGACCTAACCGTAACCCTAGGCGGACACCTGAAGCTCAACCACAACCCTAACCTGACCCTGACGCTATCTCCAACCGTAACACTGAACTGAAAACTAACAGTAGCCCTAAACTTACTCCCTCAAACTAAGTTCAAACCTAACCTAACCTGATGCCTAACTCATACCACAGACCTAACCCTAACCCCAGGCGGACACCTTAAGCTGAACCCCAACCCTAACCGGACCCTCACGCTAACTCCAACCGTAACACTGAACCAAAAACTAAAAGTAGCCCTAAAGTTACTCCCTCAAACTAACTTCAAACCTAACCTAACCTGAAGCCTATATCAAACCATACACTTAACCCTAACCCTAGGCGGACACCTTAAGCTCAACCCCAAACCTAACCTGACCCTGACGCTATCTCCAACCGTAACAGTTAACTGAAAACTAACAGTAGCCCTAAACTTACGCCCTCAAACTAAGTTCAAACATAACCTAACCTGAAGCCTAAATCAAACCATACACATAACCGTAACTCTAGGCGGACACCTTAAGCTCAACCCCAACCATAACCTGGCCCTGACGCTAATTCTAACCGTAACAGTTACTCGAAAATTAACAGTAGCCCTAAACTTACTCCATCAAACTAAGTTCAAACCTAACCTAACCTGAAGCCTAAATCAAACCATAAAACTAACCCTAACCCTAGGCGGACACCTTAAGCTCAACCCCAACCCTAACCTGACCATGACCCCTACTCCAACCTTAACAGTTAAACGAAAACTAACAGTAGCCCTAAACTTACTCCCTCAAACTAAGTTCAAACCTAACCTAACCTGAAGCCTAACTCAAACCATAGACCTAACCCTAAGCCTAGGCGGACACCTGAATCTCAACCCCAACCCTAACCTGACCCTGACGCTATCTCCAACCGTAACACTGAACCGAAAACTAACACTAGCCCTAAACTTACTCCCTCAAACTAAGTTCAAACCTAACCTAACCTGAAGCCTAACTCAAACCACCGACTTAACCCTAACCCTAGGCGGACACCTTAAGCTCAACCCCAACCCTAACATGACCCTCACGCTAACTCCAACCGTAACAGTGAACCGAAAACTAACAGTAGCCCTAAACTTACTCCCTCAAACTACGTTCAAACCTAACCTAACCTGAAGCCTAACTTAAACAATAGACCTAACCCTAAACCTAGGCGGACACCTTAAGCTTAACCCCAACCATAACCTGACCCTGAGGCTAAATCCAACCGTAACACTGATCCGAAAACTAACAGTAGCCCTAAACTTACACACTCAAACTAAGTTCAATCCTAACCTAACCTGAAGCCTAAATGAAACCATAGACATAACCCAAACCCTAGGCGGACACCTTATGCTTAACCCCCACCCTAACCTGACCCTGACGCTTATTCCTACCAAAACAGTTAAAGGAAAACTAAAAGTAGCCTTAAATTTACTCCCTCAAACTAAGTTCAAACCTAACCTAACCTGAAGACTAACTCAAACCATAGACCTAACCCTAACCCTAGGCGGACACCTGAAGCTCAACCACAACCCTAACCTGACCCTGACGCTATCTCCAACCGTAACACTGAACCGAAAACGAACAGTAGCCCTAAACTTACTCCCTCAAACTAAGTTCAAACCTAACCTAACCTGATGCCTAACTCAAACCACAGACCTAACCCTAACCCTAGGCGGACATCTTAAGCTCAACCCCAACCCTAAACGGACCTTCACAATAACTCCAAACGTAACACTGAACCAAAAACTAACAGTAGCCCTAAACTTACTCCCTCAAACTAAGTTCAAACCTAACCTAACCTGAAGCCTAACTCAAACAATAGACCTAACCCTAACCCTAGGCGGACAACTTAAGCTTAACCCCAACCCTAACCTGACCCTGAGGCTAAATCCAACCGTAACACTGAACCGAAAACTAACAGTAGCCCTAAACTGACTCCCTCAAACTAAGTTCAAACCTAACCTAACCTGAAGCCTAAATCAAATCATAGACCTAACCCTAACCCTAGGCGGACACCTTATGCTTAAACCCCACCCTACCCTGACCCTGACGTTTACTCCAACTGTAACAGTTAAACGAAAACTAACAGTAGCCCTAAACTTACTCCCTCAAACTAACTTCAAACCTAACCTAACCTGAAGCCTATATCAAACCATACACTTAACCCTAACCCTAGGCGTACACCTTAAGCTCAACCCCAAACCTAACCTGACCCTGACGCTATCTCCAACCGTAACAGTTAACTGAAAACTAACAGTAGCCCTAAACTTACGCCCTCAAACTAAGTTCAAACATAACCTAACCTGAAGCCTAAATGAAACCATACACCTATCCGTAACCCTAGGCGGACACCTTAAGCTCAACCCCAACCATAACCTGGCCCTGACGCTAATTCCAACCGTAACAGTTACCCGAAAACTAACAGTAGCCCTAAACTTACTCCATCAAACTAAGTTCAAACCTAACCTAACCTGAAGCCTAAATCAAACCATAAAACTAACCCTAACCCTAGGCGGACACCTTAAGCTCAACCCCAACCCTAACCTGACCATGACCCTTACTCCAACCTTAACAGTTAAACGAAAACTAACAGTAGCCCTAAACTTACTCCCACAAACTAAGTTCAAACCTAACCTAACCTGAAGCCTAACTCAAACCCTAGACCGAACCCTAAGCCTAGGCGAACACCTGAATCTAAACCCCAACCCTAACCTGAACCTGACGCTATCTCCAACCACAACACTGAACCGAAAACTAACAGTAGCCCTAAACTTACTCCCTCAAACTAAGTTCAAACCTAACCTAACCTGAAGCCTAACTCAAACCACCGACCTAACCCTAACGCTAGGAAGACACCTTAAGCTCAACTCCAACCCTAACCTGACCCTGACGCTATCTCCAACCGTAACACTGAACCGAAAACTCACAGTAGCCCTAAACTTACTCCCTCAAACTAAGTTCAAACGTAACCTAACCTGGAGCCTAAATCAAACCATGGACCTAACCCTAACCCTAGGCGGACACCTCAAGCTAACCTCAAACCTAATCTGACCCTGACGCTAACTCCAACCATAATACTGAACCGAAAACTAAGAGTAGCCCAAAACTTACTCCCTCAAACTAAGTTCAAACCTAACCTATACTGAAGCCTAAATCAAACCATACACCTAACCCTAACCCTAGGCGGACACCTTAACTTCAAACCCAAACCTAACCTGACCCTAACGCTTACTCCAACTGTAACAGTTAACCGAAAACTAACAGTAGCCCTAAACTTACTCCCTCAAACTAAGTTCAAACATAACCTAACCTGAAGCCTAAATCAAACCATACAACTAATCCTAACCCTAGGCGGACACCTTAAGCTCAACCCCAACCCTAACCTGGCCGTGACGCTAACCCAAACCGTAACAGTTACCCGAAAACTAACAGTACCCCTAAACTTACTCCCTCAAACTAAGTTCAAACCTAACCTAACCTGAAGCCTAAATCAAACCATACACCTAACCCTAACCCTGGGCAGACACCTGAAGCTCAAACCCAACCCTAACCTGACCCTCATGCTAACTCCAACCGTAACAGTGAACCTAAAACTAACAGTAGCCCTAAACTTACTCCCTAAAACTAAGTTCAAACCTAACCTAACTTGAAGCCTAACTCAAACCATAGACCTAACCCTAACCCTAGGCCGACACCTGAAGCTCAACCCCAACCGTAACCTGACCCTGACGCTATCTCCAACCGTTACACTGAACCGAAAACTAACAGTAGACCTAAACTTACTCCCTAAAACTAAGTTCAAACCTAACCTAACCTGAAGCCTAACTCAAATCACAGACCAAACCCTAAACCTAGGCGGACACCTTAAGCTCAACCCCAACCCTAACCGGACCCTAACACTAACTCCAAACGTAACACTGAACCGAAAACTAACAGTAGCTCTAAACTTACTCCCTCAAACTAACTTCAATCCTAACCTAACCTGAAGCCTAAATGAAACCATAGACCTAACCCTAAACCTAGGCGGACACCTTATGCTTAACCCCCACCCTAACCTGACCCTGACGCTTACTCCAACCGTAACAGTTAACCGAAATCTAACAGTAGCCCTAAACTTACTCCCTCAAACTAAGTTCAATCCTAACCTAACCTGAAGCCTAAATGAAACAGTAGACCTAACCCTAACCATAGGCGGAAACCTTATGCTTAACCCCCAACCTAACCTGACCCTGACGCTTACTCCAACCCTAACAGTTAAACGAAAACTAACAGTAGCCCTAAACTTACTCCCTCAAACTAAGTTCAAACCTAACCTAACCTGAAGCCTAAATCAAACCATACACCTAACCCTAACCCTAGGCGGACACCTTAAGCTCAACCCCAAACCTAACCTGACCCTGGCACTTACTCCAACCGTAACAGTTAACCGAAAACTAACAATAGCCCTAAACTGACTCCCTCAAACTACGTTCAAACCTAACCTAACCTGAAGCCTAACTAAAACAATAGACCTCACCCTAACCCTAGGCGGACACCTTAAGCTTATCCCCAACCATAACCTGACCCTGAGGCTAAATCCAACCGTAACACTGATCCGAAAACTAACAGTAGCCCTAAACTTACTCCCTCAAACTAAGTTCAAACCTAACCTAACCTGAAGCCTAACTCAAACCACAGACCTAACACTAACCCTCGGCGGACACCTTAATTTCAACCCAACCCTAACCGGACCCTCACGCTAACTCCACATGTAACTCTGAACCAAAAACTAAAGTAACCCTAAAATTACTCCCTCAAACTAAGTTCAAACCTAACCTAACCTGAAGCCTAACTCAAACCACAGACCTAACCCTAACCCTCGGCGGACACCTTAAGTTCAACCCCAACCCTAACCGGACCTTCACGCTAACTCCATACGTAACACTGAACCAAAAACTAAAGTAGCCCTAAACTTACTCCCTCAAACTAAGTTCAAACCTAACCTAACCTGAAGCCTAACTCAAACAATAGACCTAACCCTAACCCTAGGCGGACACCTGAAGCAAAACCCCAACACTAAACTGACCCTGACGCTATCTCCAACCGTAACACTGAACCGAAAACGAACAGTAGACCTAAACTTACTACCTCAAACTAAGTTCAAACCGAACCTAACCTGAAGCCTAACTCAAACCACAGACCTAACCCTAACCCTAGGCGGACACCTTAAGCTTAACCCCAACCCTAACCTGACCCTGAGGTTAAATCCAACCGTAACACTGAACCGAAAACTGACAGTAGCCCTAAACTTACTCCCTCAAACTAAGTTCAAACCTAGCCTAACCTGAAGCCTAACTCAAACCACAGACCTAACCCTAAACCTAGGTGGACACCTTAAGCTCAACCCCAACCCTAACCTGACCCTCACGCTAACTGCAACCGTAACACTGAACCGAAAACTAACAGTAGCCCTAAACTTACTCCCTCAAACTAAGTTCAAACCTAACCTAACCTGAAGCCTAAATTTAAACCATACACTTAACACTAACCCTAGGCGGACACCTTAAGCTCAACCCCAACCCTAACCTGACACTCACGCTAACTCCAACCGTAACACTGAACGGAAAACTAACAGTAGCCCTAAACTTACTCCCTCAAACTAAGTTCAAACCGAATCTAACCTGAAGCCTAACTCAAACCACAGACCTAACCCTAAACCTAGGCGGACACCTTAAGCTCAACACCAACCCTAACCTGACCCTCACGCTAACTCCAACCATAACACTGAACCGAAAACTAACAGTAGCCCTAAACTTACTCCCTCAAACAAAGTTCAAACCTAACCTAACCTGAAGCCTAACTCAAACAATAGACCTAACCCTAACCCTAGGCGGACACCTTAAGCTTAACCCCAACCCTAACCTGACCCTGAGGCTAAATCGAACCGTAACACTGAACCAAAAAATACAGTAGCCCTAAACTTACTCCCTCAAACTAAGTTCAATCCTAACCTAACCTGAAGCCTAAATGAAACCATAGACCTAACCCTAACCCTAGGTGGACACCTTATGCTTAACCCCCACCCTAACCTGACCCTGAAGCTTACTCCAATCGTAACAGTTAAACGAAAACTAACAGTAGCCCTAAACTTACTCCCTCAAACTAAGTTAAAACCTAACATAACCTGAAGCCTAAATCAAAACGTACACCTAACCCTAACCCTAGGCGGACACCTTAAGCTCAACCCCAAATCTAACCTGACCCTGACGCTTACTCCAACCATAACAGTTAACCGAAAACTAAGAGTAGCCCTAAACTGACTCCCTCATACTAAGTTCAAACCTAACCTAACCTGAAGCCTAAATCAAATCATAGACCTAACCCTAACCCTAGGCGGACACCTTATGCTTAACCCCCACCCTAACCTGAACCTGACGCTTACTCCAACTGTAACAGTTAACCGAAAACTAACAGTAGCCCTAAACTTACTTCCTCAAACTAACTTCAAACGTAACCTAACCTGAAGCCTAAATCAAACCATACACCTAACCCTAACCCTAGGCGGACACCTTAGGCTCAACCCCAACCCTAACCTAGCCCTGACGCTAACTCCAACAGTAACAGTTACCCGAAAACTAACGGTAGCCCTAAACTTACTCCCTCAAACTAACTTCAAACCTAACCTAACCTGAAGCCTAAATCAAACCATACACCTAACCCTAACCCTAGGCGGACACCTTAAGCTCAACTCCAAACCTAAGCTGACCCTCACGCTTACTCCAACTGTAACACTTAACCGAAAACTAACACTAGCCCTAAACAGACTCCCTCAACCTAAGTCCAAACCTAACCTAACCTGAAGCCTAAATCAAATCATAGACCTAACCCTAACCCTAGGCGGACACCTTATGCTTAAGCCCCACCCTAACCTGACCCTGACGCTTACTCCAACTGTAACAGTTAACCGAAAACTAACAGTAGCCCTAAACTTACTCCCTCAAACTAAGTTCAAACGTACCCTAACCTGAAGCCTAAATCAAACCATACACCTAACCAAAACCCTAGGCGGACACCTTAAGCTCAACCCCAACCCTAACCTGACCCTCAAGATAACTCCAACCGTAACACTAAATGGAAAACTAACAGTAGCCCTAAACTTACTCCCTCAAACTAAGTTCAAACCTAACCTAACCTGAAGCCTAACTCAAACCATAGACCTAACCCTAACCCTAGGCGGACACCTTAAGCTCAACCCCAAACCTAACCTGACCCTGACGCTTACTCCAACCGTAACAATTAACCGGAAACTAACAGTAGCCCTAAACTGACTCCCTCAAACTAAGTTCAAACATAACCTAACCTGAAGCCTAAATCAAACCATACACCTAACCAAAACCCTAGGCGGACACCTTAAGCTCAACCCCAAACCTAACCTGACCCTCACGCTTACTCCAACTGTAACACTGAACCAAAATCTAACAGTAGCCCTAAACTTACTCCTTCAAACTAACTTCAAACCTAACCTAACCTGATGCCAAAATCAAATCATAGACCTAAACCTAACCCTAGGCGGACACCTTATGCTTAACCCCAACCCTAACCTGACCCTGACGCTTACTCCAACTGTAACAGTTAACCGAAAACTAACAGTAGCCCTAAACTTACTTCCTCAAACTAACTTCAAACGTAACCTAACCTGAAGCCTAAATCAAACCATACAACTAACCCTAACCCTAGGCGGACACCTTAGGCTCAAGCCCAACCCTAACCTGACCCTGACGCTAACTCCAACAGTAACAGTTACCCGAAAACTAACAGTAGCCCTAAACTTACTCCCTCAAACTAAGTTCAAACCTAACCTAACCTGAAGCCTATATTTAAACCATACACTTAACCCTAACCCTAGGCGGACACCTTAAGTTCAACCCCAACCCTAACCTGAGCCTCACCTAACTCCAACCGTAACACTGAACGGAAAACTAACAGTAGCCCTAAACTTACTCCCTCAAACTAAGTTCAAACCTAACCTAACCTGAAGCCTAAATCAAATCATAGACCTAACCCTAACCCTAGGCGGACACCTTATGCATAACCCCCACCCTAACCTGACCCTGAGGCGTACTCCAACTGTACCAGTTAACGGAAAACTCACAGTAGCCCTAAACTTACTCCCTCAAACTAAGTTCAAACCTAACCTAACCTGAAGCCTAACTCAAACCATAGACCTAACCCTAACGCTAGGCAGACACCTGAAGCTCAACCACAACCCTAACCTGACCCTGAGGCTAAATCCAACCATAACACTGAACCGAAAACTGACAGTAGCCCTAAACTTACTCCCTCAATCTAAGTTCAATCCTAACCTAACCTGAAGCCTAAATGAACCCATAGACCTAACCCAAACCCTAGGCGCACACCTTATGCTTAACCCCCACCCTAACCTGACCCTGATTCTTACTCAAACTGTAACAGTTACCCGAAAACTAACAGTAGCCCTAAACTTACTCCCTCAAACTAAGTTCAAACCTAACCTAACCAGAAGCCAAAATCAAACCAGACACCTAACCCTAACCCTAGGCGGACACCTTAAGCTCAACCCCAACCGTAACCTGACCCTCACGCTAACAACAACCGTAACACTGAACGGAAAACTAACAGTAGCCCTAACCTTCCTCCCTCAAACTAAGTTCAAACCTAACCTAACCTGAAGCCTAACTCAAACCATAGACCTAACCCTAACCCTAGGCAGCACCTGAAGCTTAACCACAACCCTAACCTGACCCTGACGCTATCTCCAACTGTAACACTGAACCGAAAACTAACAGTAGCCCTAAACTTACTCCCTCAAACTAAGTTCAAACCTAACCTAACCTGAACCCTATCTCAAACCACAGACCTAACCCTAACCCTAGGTGGACACCTTAAGCTCAACCACAACCCTAACCTGACCCTGACGCTATCTCCAACTCTAACACTGAACCGAAAACTAACAGTAGCCCTAAACTTACTCCCTCAAACTAAGTTCAAACCTAACCTAACCTGAACCCTATCTCAAACCACAGACCTAACCCTAACCCTAGTTGGACACCTTAAGCTCAACCCCAAACCTATCCAGACACTCACGCTAACTCCAAATGTAACCATGAACCAAAAACTAACAGTAGCCCTAAACTTACTCCCTCAAACTAAGTTCAAACCTAACATAACCTGAAGCCTAAATCAAACCATACACCTAACCCTAACCCCAGGCGGACACCTTAAGCTCAGCCCCAAACCTAACCTGACCCTGACGCTTACTACAACCGTAACAGTTAACCGAAAACTAACAGTAGCCCTAAACTGACTCCCTCAAACTAAGTTCAAACCTAACCTAACCTAAAGCCTAACTCAAAACGTAGACCTAACCCTAACCCAAGGCGGACACCTGAAGCTTAACCAAAACCCTAACCTGACCCTTACGCTATCTCCAACCGTAACACTGAACCGAAAACTAACGGTAGCCCTAAACTTACTCCCTCAAACTACGTTCAAACCTAACGTAACCTGAAGCCTAACTCAAACCACAGACCTAACTCTAACCCTAGGCGGACACCTTAAGCTCAACCCCAACCCTAACCGGACCTTCACGCTAACTCCAAACGTAACACTGAACCAAAAACTAACAGTAGACCTAAACTTACTCCCTCGAACTAAGTTCAAACCTAACCTAACCTGAAGCCTAACTCAAACAATAGACCTAACCCTAACCCTAGGCGGACACCTTAACCTTAACCCCAACACTAACCTGACCCAGAGACTAAATCCAACCATAACTCTGAACCGAAAACTCACAGTAGCCCTAAACTTACTCCCTCAAACTAAGTTCAAACCTAACCTAACCTGAAGCCGAACTCAAACCACAGACCTAACCCTAAACCTAGGCGGACACCTTAAGCTCAACCCCAACCCTAACCTAACCCTCACGCTAACACCAACCGTAACACTGAACCGAAAACGAACAGTAGCCCTGAACTTACACCCTCAAACTAACTTCAAACCTAATCTAACCTGAAGCCTAACTCAAACCATAGACCTAACCCTAACCCTAGGCGGACACCTTAAGCTCAACCCCAACCCTAACCTGACCTCCAGGCTAACTCCAACCATATCACTGAACCGAAAACTAAGAGAAGCCCTAAACTTACTCTCTCAATCTAAGTTCAATCCTAACCTAATCTGAAGCCTAAATGAAACCATAGACCTAACCCTAACCCTAGGCGGACACCTTATGGTTAACCCCCACCATAACCTGACCTGACGCTTACTCCAACCATAACAGTTAAACTTACACTAACAGTAGTCCTAAACTTACTCCCTCAAACTAAGTTCAAACCTATCCTAACCTGAAGCCTAAATCAAAAAATACACCTAACCCTAACCCTGGGCGGATACCTTAAGCTCAATCCCAAACCCAACCTGACCCTGACACTTACACCAACCGTAAGAGTTAACCGAAAACTAACAGTAGCCCTAAACTTACTCCCTCAAACTAAGTTCAAACCTAACATAACCTGAAGCCTAAATCAAACCATACACCTAACCCTAACCCCAGGCGGACACCTTAAGCTCAGCCCCAAACCTAACCTGACCCTGACGCTTACTACAACCGTAACAGCTAACCGAAAACTAACAGTAGCCGTAAACTGACTCCCTCAAACTAAGTTCAAACCTAACCTAACCTAAAGCCTAACTCAAAACATAGACCTAACCCTAACCCTAGGCGGACACCTGAAGCTCAACCAAAACCCTAACCTGACCCTTACGCTATCTCCATCCGTAACACTGAACCGAAAACTAACGGTAGCCCTAAACTTACTCCCTCCAACTAAGTTCAAACCTAACGTAACCTGAAGCCTAACTCAAACCACAGACCTAACCCTAACCCTAGGCGGACACCTTAAGCTCAACCCCAACCATAACCGGACCGTCACGCTAACTCGAAACATAACACTGAACCAAAAACTAAGAGTAGACCTAAACTTACTCCCTCGAACTAAGTTCAAACCTAACCTAACCTGAAGCCTAACTCAAACAATAGACCTAACCCTAACCCTAGGCGGACACCTTAAGCTTAACCCCAACACTAACCTGACCCAGAGGCTAAATCCAACCATAACAGTGAACCGAAAACTCACAGTAGCCCTAAACTTACTCCCTCAAACTAAGTTCAAACCTAACCTAACCTGAAGCCTAACTCAAACCACAGACCTAACCCTAAACCTAGGCGGACACCTTAAGCTCAACCCCAACCCTAACCTAACCCTCACGCTAACACCAACCGTAACACTGAACCGAAAACTAACAGTAGCCCTGAACTTACACCCTCAAACTAACATCAAACCTAATCTAACCTGAAGCCTAACTCAAACAATAGACCTAACCCTAACCCTAGGCGGACACCTTAAGCTCAACCCCAACCCTAACCTGACCTCCAGGCTAACTCCAACCATATCACTGAACCGAAAACTAAGAGTAGCCCTAAACTTACTCTCTCAAACTAAGTTCAATCCTAACCTAATCTGAAGCCTAAATGAAACCATAGAGCTAACCCTAACCCTAGGCGGACACCTTATGGTTAACCCCCACCATAACCTGACCCTGACGCTTACTCCAACCATAACAGTTAAACGAACAATAACAGTAGTCCTAAACTTACTCCCTCAAACTAAGTTCAAACCTATCCTAACCTGAAGCCTAAATCAAAAAATACACCTAACCCTAACCCTGGGCGGATACCATAAGCTCAATCCCAAACCCAACCTGACCCTGACACTTACACCAACAGTAAGAGTTAACCGAAAACTAACAGTAGCCCTAAACTTACTCCCTCAAACTAAGTTCAAACCTAACCTAACCTGAAGACTAACTCAAACCATAGACCTAAGCCTAACCCTGGGCGGACACCTTATGCTTAACCCCCAGCCTAACCTGACCCTGACGCTTACTCCAACTGTAACTGTTAACCGAAAAATAACAGTAGCCCTAAACTGACTCCCTCAAACTAAGTTCAAACCTAACCTAACCTGAAGCCTAACACAAACAATAGACCTAACCCTAACCCTAGGCGGACACCTTAAGCTCAACCCCAACCCTAACCTGGCCCTGACGCTAATTCCAACCGTAACAGTTTCCCGAAAAATAACAGTAGCCCTAAACTTACTCCCTCAAACTAAGTTCAAACCTAACCTAACCTGAAGCCTAAATCAAACCATAAACCTAAACCTAACCCTAGGCTGACACCTTAAGGTCAACCCCAACCCTAACCTGACCTCCAGGCTAACTCCAAACATATCACTGAACCGAAAACTAAGAGTTGCCCTAAACTTACTCCCTCAAACTAAGCTCAAACCTAACCTAACCTGAAGCCTAACTCAAACCATAGACCTAACCCTAAACCTAGGCGGACACCTGAAGCTCAACCACAACCCTAACCTGACCCTGACGCTATCTCCAACCGTAACACTGAACCGAAAACTAACAGTAGCCCTAAACTTACTCCCTCAAACTAAGTTCAAACCTAACCTAACCTGATGCCTAACTCAAACCACAGACCTAACCCTAACCCTAGGCGGACACCTTAAGCTCAACCCCCAATCCTAACCGGACACTCACGCTAACTCCAAATGTAACACTGAATCAAAAACTAACAGTAGCGCTAAACTTACTCCCTCAAACTAAGATCAAACCTAACCTAACCTGAAACCTAAATCAAACCATACACCTAACCCTAACCCTAGGCGGACACCTTAAGCACAACCCCAAACCTAACCTGACCCTGACGCTTACTCCAACCGTAACAGTTAACCGAAAACTAAGAGTAGCCCTAAACTGACTCCCTCATACTAAGTTCAAACCTAACCTAACCTGAAGCCTAAATCAAATCATAGACCTAAACCTAACCCTAGGCGGACACCTTATGCTTAACCCCCACCCTAACCTGAACCTGAGGTTTACTCCAACTGTAACAGTTACCCGAAAATTAACAGTAGCCCTAAACTTACTTCCTCAAACTAACTTCAAACGTAACCTAACCTGAAGCCTAAATCAAACCATACACCTAACCCTAACCCTAGGCGGACACCTTAGGCTCAACCCCAACCCTAACCTGGCCCTGACGCTAATTCCAACAGTAACAGTTACCCGAAAACTAACAGTAGTCCTAAACTTACTCCCTCAAACTAAGTTCAAACCTAACCTAACCTGAAGCCTAACTCAAACCATAGACCTAACCCTAAACCTAGGCGGACACCTGAAGCTCAACCCCAACCCTAACCTGACCCTGACGCTATCTCCAACCGTAACACTGAACCGAAAACCAACAGTAGCCCAAAACTTACTCCCTCAAACTAAGTAAAAACCTAACCTAACCTGAAGCCTAACTCAAACCACAGACCTAACCCTAACCCTAGGCGGACCCCATAAGCTCAACCCCAACCCTAACCTAACCCTCACGCTAACTCCAACTGTAACACTGAACCGAAAACTAACAGTAGCCCTAAACTTACTCCCTCAAACTAAGTTCAAACCTAACCTAACCTGAAGCCTAAATCAAACCATACACCTAACCCTAACCCTAGGATGACACCTTAAACTCAACCCCAAACCTAACCTGACCTCCAGGCTAACTCCAACCATATCACTGAACCGAAAACTAAGAGTAGCCCTAAACTTACTCGCTCAAACTAAGTTCAAACCTAACCTAACCTGAAGCCTAACTCAAACCATAGACCTAACCCTAACAATAGGCAGACACCTGAAGCTCAACGCAAACCCTAACCTGACCCTGACGCTATCTCCAACCGTAACACTGAACCGAAAACTAACAGTAGCCCTAAACTTACTCCCTCAAACTAAGTTCAAACCTAACCTAACCTGAAGCCTAACTCAAACAATAGACCTAACCCTAACCCTAGGCGGACACCTTAAGCTTAACCCCAACCCTAACCTGACCATGAGGCTAAATCCAACCGTAACACTGAACCGAAAACTAACAGTAGCCCTAAACTTAGTCCCTCAAACTAAGTTCAATCCTAACCTAACCTGAAGCCTAAATGAAACCATAGACCTAACCCTAACCCTAGGCGGACACCTTATGCTTAACCCCCACCCTAAACTGACCCTGACGCTTACTCCAACTGTAACAGTTAACCGAAAACTAACAGTAGCCCTAAACTTACTCCATCAAACTAACTTCAAACCTGACCTAACCTTAAGCCTAAATGAAACCATACACCCAACCCTAACCCTAGGCGGATACCTTAATCTCAAGCCCAACCCTAACCTGGCCCAGAAGCTAACTCCAAACATATCACTGAACCGAAAACTAAGAGTAGCCCTAAACTTACTCGCTCAAACTAAGTTCAAACCTAACCTAACCTGAAGCCTAACTCAAACCATAGACCTAACCCTAACAATAGGCGGACCCCTGAAGCTCAACCCCAACCCTAACGTGACCCTGACGCTATCTCCAACTGTAACACTGAACCAAAAATTAACAGTAGCCCTAAACTTACTCACTCAAACTAAGTTCAAACGTAACCTAACCTGAAGCCTAAATCAAACCACAGACCTAACCCTAACCCTAGGCGGACACCTAAAGCTCAACTCCAACCCTTACCTGACCCTGACGCTATCTCCAACCGTAACACTGAACCGAAAACTACCAGTAGCCCTAAACTTACTCCCTCAAATTAAGTTCAAACGTAACCTAACCTGGAGCCTAAATCAAACCATGGACTCAACCCTAACCCTAGGCGGACACCTCAAGCTAACCCCAACCCTAACCTGACCCTGACGCTAACTCCAACCATAATACTGAACAGAAAACTAACAGTAGCCCTAAACTTACTCCCTCAAACTAAGTTCAAACCTAACCTAACCTGAAGCCTAAATCAAACCATACACCTAACCCTAACCCTAGGCCTACACCTTAACTTCAACCCCAAACCTAACCTGACCCTAACGCTTACTCCAACTGTAACAGTTAACCGAAAACTAACAGTAGCCCTAAACTTACTCCCTCAAACTAAGTTCAAACATAACCTAACCTGAAGCCTAAATCAAACCATACAACTAAACCTAACCCTAGGCGGACACCTTAAGCTCAACCCGAACCCTAACATGGCCGTGACGCTAACTCAAACCGTAACAGTTACCCGAAAACTAACAGTATCCCTAAACTTACTCCCTCAAACTAAGTTCAAACCTAACCTAACCTGAAGCCTAAATCAAACCATACACCTAACCCTAACCCTGGGCAGACACCTGAAGCTCAAACCCAACCCTAACCTGACCCTCATGCTAACTCCAACCGTAACACTGAACCTAAAACTAACAGTAGCCTTAAACTTACTCCCTAAAACTAAGTTCAAACCTATCCTAACCTGAAGCCTAAATCAAAAAATACACCTAACCCTAACCCTGGGCGGATACCTTAAGCTCAATCCCAAACCCAACCTGACCCTGACACTTACACCAACCGTAAGAGTTAACCGAAAACTAACAGTAGCCCTAAACTTACTCCCTCAAACTAAGTTCAAACCTAACCTAACCTGAAGACTAACTCAAACCATAGACGTAAGCCTAACCCTGGGCGGACACCTTATGCTTAACCCCCAGCCTAACCTGACCCTGACGCTTACTCCAACTGTAACTGTTAACCGAAAACTAACAGTAGCCCTAAACTGACTCCCTCAAACTAAGTTCAAACCTAACCTAACCTGAAGCCTAACTCAAACAATAGACCTAACCCTCACCCTAGGCGGACACCTTAAGCTCAACCCCAACCCTAACCTGGCCCTGACGCTAATTCCAACCGTAACAGTTTCCCGAAAAATAACACTAGCCCTAAACTTACTCCCTCAAACTAAGTTCAAACCTAACCTAACCTGAAGCCTAAATCAAACAATAAACCTAAACCTAACCCTAGGCTGACACCTTAAGGTCAACCCCAACCCTAACCTGACCTCCAGGCTAACTCCAACCATATCACTGAACCGAAAACTAAGAGTTGCCCTAAACTTACTCACTCAAACTAAGCTCAAACCTAACTTAACCTGAAGCCTAACTCAAACCATAGACCTAACCCTAAACCTAGGCGGACACCTGAAGCTCAACCACAACCCTAACCTGACCCTGACGCTATCTCCAACCGTAACACTGAACCGAAAACTAACAGTAGCCCTAAACTTACTCCCTCAAACTAAGATCAAACCTAACCTAACCTGAAACCTAAATCAAACCATACACCTAACCCTAACCCTAGGCGGACACCTTAAGCACAACCCCAAACCTAACCTGACCCTGACGCTTACTCCAACCGTAACAGTTAACCGAAAACTAAGAGTAGCCCTAAACTGACTCCCTCATACTAAGTTCAAACCTAACCTAACCTGAAGCCTAAATCAAATCATAGACCTAAACCTAACCCTAGGCGGACACCTTATGCTTAACCCCCACCCTAACCTGAACCTGAGGTTTACTCCAACTGTAACAGTTAACCGAAAACTAACAGTAGCCCTAAACTTACTTCCTCAAACTAACTTCAAACGTAACCTAACCTGAAGCCTAAATCAAACCATACACCTAACCCTAACCCTAGGCGGACACCTTAGGCTCAACCCCAACCCTAACCTGGCCCTGACGCTAATTCCAACAGTAACAGTTACCCGAAAACTAACAGTAGTCCTAAACTTACTCCCTCAAACTAAGTTCAAACCTAACCTAACCTGAAGCCTAACTCAAACCACAGACCTAACCCTAACCCTAGGCGGACCCCATAAGCTCAACCCCAACCCTAACGTAACCCTAACGCTAACTCCAACCGTAACACTGAACCGAAAACTAACAGTAGCCCTAAACTTACTCCCTCAAACTAAGTTCAAACCTAACCTAACATGAAGCCTAAATCAAACCATACACCTAACCCTAACCCTAGGATGACACCTTAAACTCAACCCCAAACCTAACCTGACCTCCAGGCTAACTCCAACCATATCACTGAACCGAAAACTAAGAGTAGCCCTAAACTTACTCGCTCAAACTAAGTTCAAACCTAACCTAACCTGAAGCCTAACTCAAACCATAGACCTAACCCTAACAATAGGCAGACACCTGAAGCTCAACCCAAACCCTAACCTGACCCTGACGCTATCTCCAACCGTAACAATGAACCGAAAACTAACAGTAGCCCTAAACTTACTCCCTCAAACTAAGTTCAAACCTAACCTAACCTGAAGCCTAACTCAAACAATAGACCTAACCCTAACCCTAGGCGGACACCTTAAGCTTAACCCCAACCCTAACCTGACCATGAGGCTAAATCCAACCGTAACACTGAACCGAAAACTAACAGTAGCCCTAATCTTAGTCCCTCAAACTAAGTTCAATCATAACCTAACCTGAAGCCTAAATGAAACCATAGACCTAACCCTAACCCTAGGCGGACACCTTATGCTTAACCCCCACCCTAAACTGACCCTGACGCTTACTCCAACTGTAACAGTTAACCGAAAACTAACAGTAGCCCTAAACTTACTCCATCAAACTAACTTCAAACCTGACCTAACCTTAAGCCTAAATGAAACCATACACCTAACCCTAACCCTAGGCGGATACCTTAATCTCAAGCTCAACCCTAACCTGGCCCTGAAGCTAACTCCAACCATATCACTGAACCGAAAACTAAGAGTAGCCCTAAACTTACTCGCTCAAACTAAGTTCAAACCTAACCTAACCTGAAGCCTAACTCAAACCATAGACCTAACCCTAACAATAGGCGGACCCCTGAAGCTCAACCCCAACCCTAACGTGACCCTGACGCTATCTCCAACTGTAACACTGAACCAAAAATTAACAGTAGCCCTTAACTTACTCACTCAAACTAAGTTCAAACGTAACCTAACCTGAAGCCTAAATCAAACCACAGACCTAACCCTAACCCTAGGCGGACACCTAAAGCTCAACTCCAACCCTAACCTGACCCTGACGCTATCTCCAACCGTAACACTGAACCGAAAACTACCAGTAGCCCTAAACTTACTCCCTCAAATTAAGTTCAAACGTAACCTAACCTGGAGCCTAAATCAAACCATGGACCTTACCCTAACCCTAGGCGGACACCTCAAGCTAACCCCAACCCTAACCTGACCCTGACGCTAACTCCAAAAATAATACTGAACAGAAAACTAACAGTAGCCCTAAACTTACTCCCTCAAACTAAGTTCAAACCTAACCTAACCTGAAGCCTAAATCAAACCATACACCTAACCCTAACCCTAGGCCTACACCTTAACTTCAACCCCAAACCTAACCTGACCCTAACGCTTACTCCAACCGTAACAGTTAACCGAAAACTAACAGTAGCCCTAAACTTACTCCCTCAAACTAACTTCAAACCTAACCTAACCTGAAGCCTAAATCAAACCATACACCTAACCCTAACCCTAGGCAGATACCTTAAGCTCAACCCAAACCCTAACCTTGCCCTGACGCTAACTCCAACAGTAACAGTTACCCGAAAACTAACAGTAGCCCTAAACTTACTCCCTCAAACTAAGTTCAAACCTAACCTAACCTGAAGCCTAAATATAACCATACACCTAACCCTAACCCTAGGCGGACACCTTAAGGTCAACCCCAACCCTAACCTGACCCTCACGCTAACTCCAACCGTAACACTGATCCGAAAACTAACAGTAGCCCTAAACTTACTCCCTCAAACTAAGTTCAAACCTAACCTAACCTGAAGCCTAACTCAAACCATAGACCTAAACCTAATGCTCGGCGGACACCTGAAGCTCAACCACAAACCTAACCTGACCTTGAGGCTAAATCCAACCGTAACACTGAACCGAAAACTGACAGTAGCCCTAAACTTACTCCCTCAATCTAAGTTCAATCCTAACCTAACCTGAAGCCTAAATGAAACCATAGACCTAAACCTAACCCTAGGCGCACACCTTATGCTTTACCCCCACCCTAACCTAACCCTGACGCTTACTCCATCTGTAACAGTTAAACGAAAACTAACAGTAGCCCTAAACTTACTGCCTCAAACTAAGTTCAAACCTAACCTAACCTGAAGCATAAATCAAACCATACACCTAACCCTAACCCTAGGCAGACACCTTAAGCTCAACCCCAAACCTAACCTGACCCTCACGCTTACTCCAACCGTAACAGTTAACCGAAAACTAAGAGTAGCCCTAAACTGACTCCCTCATACTAAGTTCAAACCTAATATAACCTGAAGCCTAAATCAAATCATAGACCTAACCCTAACCCTAGGCGGACACCTGAAGCTCAACCCCAACCCTAACCTGACCCTGACGCTATCTCCAACCGTAACACTGAACCGAAATCTAACAGTAGCCCTAAACTTACTCCTTCAAACTAACTTCAAACCTAACCTAACCTGAAACCAAAATCAAATCATAGACCTAAACCTAACCCTAGGCGGAAACCTTATGCTTAACCCCTACCCTAACCTGACCCTGACGCTGAATCCAACTGTAACAGTTAACCGAAAGCTAACTGTAGCCCTAAACTTACTTCCTCAAAATAAGTTCAAACCTAACCTAACCTGAAGCCTAAATCAAACCATACACCTAACCCTAACCCTAGGCGGACAGCTTAGGCTCAACCACAACCCTAACCTGACCCTGACGCTATCTCCAACTGTAACAGTTAACCGAAAACCAACAGTAGCCCAAAACTTACTCCCTCAAACTAAGTTCAAACCTAACCTAACCTGACGCCTAACTCAAACAATAGACCTAACCCTAACCCTAGGCGGACACCTTAAGATTAACCCCAACCCTAACCTGACCCTGAGGCTAAATCCAACCATAACACTAAACCGAAAACTAACAGTAGGCCTAAACTTACTCCCTCAAACTAAGTTCAAACCTAACCTAACCTGAAGCAAAACTCAAACCATAGACCTCACCCTAACCCTATGCGGACACCTTATGCATAACCCCCACTCTAACCTGACCCTGACGGTTACTCCAACCGTAACAGTTAAACAAAAACTAACAGTAGCCCTAAACTTACTCCCTCAAACTAAGTTCAAACCTAACCTAACCTGAAGCCTAAATCAAACCATACACCTAACCCTAACCCTAGGCGGACACCTGAAGCTCTACCCCAAACCTAACCTGACCCTGACGCTTACTCCAACCGTAACAGTTAACCGAAAACTAACAGTAGCCCTAAACTTACTCCCTCAAACTAACTTCAAATCTAACCTAACCTGAAGCCTAAATCAAATCATAGACCTAACCCTAACCCTAGGCGGACACCTTATGCTTAACCCCCACCCTAACCTGACCCTGACGCGTACTCCAACTCTAACACCTAACCGAAAACTAACAGTAGCCCTAAACTTATTCCCTCAATCTAACTTCAAACCTAACGTAACCTGAAGCCTAAATCAAACCATACAACTAACCCTAACCCTAGGCGGACACCTTAAGCTCAACCCCAACCCTAACCTGGCCCTGACGCTAACTCCAACAGTAACAGTTACCCGAAAACTAACAGTAGCCCTAAACTTACTCCCTCAAACTAAGTTCAAACCTAACCTAACCTGAAGCCTAAATATAACCATACACCTAACCCTAACCCTAGGCGGACACCTTAAGCTCAATCCGAACCCTAACCTGACCCTCACGCTAACTCCAACCGTAACACTGATCCGAAAACTAACAGTAGCCCTAAACTTACTCACTCAAACTAAGTTCAAACCTAACCTAACCTGAAGCCTAACTCAAACCATAGACCTAAGCCTAACGCTCGGCGGACACCTGAAGCTCAACCACAAACCTAACCTGACCCTGAGTCTAAATCCAACCATAACACTGAACCGAAAACTGACAGTAGCTCTAAACTTACTCCCTCAATCTAAGTTCAATCCTAACCTAACCTGAAGCCTAAATGCACCCATAGACCTAACCCTAACCCTAGGTGCACACCTCATGCTTAACCCCCACCCTAAACTAACCCTGACGCTTACTCCAACCGTAACAGTTAAACGAAAACTAACAGTAGCCCTAAAGTTACTCCCTCAAACTAAGTTCAAACCTAACCTAACCTGAAGCATAAATCAAACCATACACCTAACCCTAACCCTAGGCGGACACCTTAAGCTCAACCCCAAACCTAACCTGACCCTCACGCTTACTCCTACCGTAACAGTTAACCGAAAACTAAGAGTAGCCCTAAACTGACTCCCTAGTACTAAGTTCAAACCTAACCTAACCTGAAGCCTAAATCAAATCATAGACCTAACCCTAACCCTAGGCGGACACCAGAAGCTCAACCACAACCCTAATCTGACCCTGACGCTATCTCCAACCGTAACAGTGAACCGAAATCTAACAGTAGCCCTAAACTTACTCCTTCAAACTAACTTCAAACCTAACCTAACCTGAAGCCAAAATCAAATCATAGACCTAACCCTAACCCTAGGAGGACACCTTAGGCTCAACCCCAACCCTAACCTGGCCCTGACGCTAACTCCAACAGTAACAGTTACCCGAAAACTAACAGTAGCCCTAAACTTACTCCCTCAAACTAAGTTTAAACCTAACCTAACCTGAAGCCTAACTCAAACCATACACCTAACCCTAAACCTAGGCGGACACCTGAAGCTCAACCCCAACCCTAACCTGACCCTGACGCTATCTCCAACCGTAACACTGAACCGAAAACCAACAGTAGCCCAAAACTTACTCCCTCAAACTAAGTTCAAACATAACCTAACCTGAAGCCTAACTCAAACCACAGACCTAACCCTAAACCTAGGCAGACATCTAAAGCTCAACCCCAACCCTAACCGGACCCTCACGCTAACTCCAAACGTAACACTGAACCGAAAACTAACAGTAGCCCTAAACTTACTACCTCAAAATAAGTTCAAACCTAACCTAACCTGAAGCCTAAATGAAACCATAGACCTAACCCTAACCCTAGGCGGAAAACTTATGCTTAATCCCCACACTAACTTGACCCTGACGCTTACTCCAACAGTAACAGTTAAACGAAAACTAACAGTAGCCATAAACTGTCTCTCTCAAACTAAGTTCAAACCTAACCTAACCTGAAGCCTAACTCAAACAATAGACCTAACCCTAACCCTAGGCGGACACCTTAAGCTTAACCCCAACCCTAACCTGACCCTGAGGCTAAATCGAACCATAACACTGAAACGAAAACTAACAGTGGCCCTAAACTTACTCCCTCAAACTAAGTTCAATCCTAACCTAACCGGAAGCCTAAATGAAACCATAGACCTAACCCTAACCCTAGGCGGACACCTTATGCTTAACCCCCACCCTAACCTGACGCTGACGCTTACTCCAACTGTAACAATTAACTGAAAACTAACAGTAGCCCTAAACTTTCTCCCTGAAACTAACTTCAAAACTAAACTCACCTGAAGCCAAAATCAAACCATACACCTAATCCTAACCCTAGGCGGACACCTTAAGCTCAACCCCAACCCTAACCTGACCCTGACGCTAACTCCAACCGTAACAGTTACCCGAAAATTAACAGTAGCCCTAAACTTACTCCCTCAAACTAAGTTCAAACCTATCCTAACCAGAAGCCAAAATCAAACCATACACCTAACCCTAACCTTAGGCGGACACCTTTAGCTCAACCCCAACCCTAACCTGACCCTCACTCTAACTCCAACCGTAACACTGAACCGAAAACTAACAGTAGCCCTAAACTTACTCCCTCAAACTAAGTTCAAACCTAACCTAACCTGAAGCCTAACTAAACCATACACCTAACCCTAACTCTAGGCGGACACCTGAAGCTCAACCACAACCCTAACTGACCTGACGCTTTCTCCAACCGTAACACTGAACCGAAAACTAACAGTAGCCCTAAACTTACTCCCTCAAACTAAGTTCAAACCTAACCTATCCTGGACCCTAACTCAAACCATAGACCTAACCCTAACCCTAGGCGGACACCTTAATCTCAACCCCAACCCTAACCTGACCCTCACGCTAACTCCAACCGTAACACTGAACGGAAAACTAACAGTAGCCCTAACCTTACTCCCTAAAACTAAGTTCAAACCTAACCTAACCTGAAGCCTAATTCAAACCATAGACCTAACCCGAACCCTAGGCGGATACCTGAAGCTCAACCCCAACCCTAACCTGACCCTGACGCTATCTCCAACCGTAACACTGAACCGAAAACTAACAGTAGCCCTAAACTTACTGCCTCAAACTAATTTCCAACCTAACCTTACCTGAAGCCTAAATCAAACCATACACCTAACCCTAACCCTAGGCGGACACCTGAAGTTCAAACCCAACCCTAACCTGACCCTCACGCTAACTCCAACCGTAACACTGAACCGAAAACTAACAATAGCCCTAAACTTACTCCCTCAAACTAAGTTCAAACCTAACCTAACCTGAAGCCTAACTCAAACCGTAGACCTAACCCTAGCCCTAGGCGGACACCTGAAGCTCAACCCCAACCCTAACCTGACCCTGACGCTATCTCCAACCGTAACACTGAACCAAAAACTAACAGTAGCCCTAAACTTACTCCCTCAAACTAAGTTCAAACCTAACCTAACCTGAAGCCTAACTCAAACCACAGACCTAACCCTAACCCTAGGCGGACACCTTAAGCTCAACCCCAACCCTAACCGGATCCTCACGCTAACACCTAACGTAACATTGAACCAAAAACTAACAGTAGCCCTAAACTTACTCCCTCAAACTAAGTTCAATCCTAACCTAACCTGAAGCCTAAATGATACCATAGACCTAACCCTAACCCTAGGTGGACACCTTATGTTTAATCCCCACACTAACTTGACCCTGACGCTTACTTCAACCGTAACAGTTAAACGAAAACTAACAGTAGCCATAAACTGTCTCCCTCAAACTAAGTTCAAACCTAACCTAACCTGAAGCCTAACTCAAACAATAGACCTAACCCTAACCCTAGGCGGACACCTTAAGCTCAACCCCAACCCTAACCTGGCCCTGACGCTAACTCCAACAGTAACAGTTACCCGAAAAAAAACAGTAGCCCTAAACTTACTCCCTCAAACTAACTTCAAACCTAACCTAACTTGAAGCCTAACTCAAACCAAAGACCTAACACTAACCCTAGGCGGACACCTGAAACTCAACCACAACCCTAACCAGACCCTGACGCTATCACAAACCGTAACACTGAACCGAAAACTAACAGTAGCCCTAAACTTAATCCCTCAAACTAAGTTCAAACCTAACCTAACCTGAAGCCTAACTCAAACCATAGACCTAACCCTAACCCTAGACGGACACCTGAAGCTCAACCCCAACCCTAACCTGACCCTGACGCTATCTCCAACCGTAACACTGAACCGAAAACTAACAGTAGCCCTAAACTTACTGCCTCAAACTAAGTTCCAACCTAACCTAACCTGAAGCCTAAATCAAACCATACACATAACCCTAACCCTAGGCGGACACCTGAAGTTCAAACCCAACCCTAACCTGACCCTCACGCTAACTCCAACCGTAACACTGAACCGAAAACTAACAGTAGCCCTAAAGTTAATCCCTAAAAGTAAGTTCAAACCTAACCTAACCTGAAGCCTAAATCAAACCATACACCTAACCCTAACCCTAGGCGGACACCTTATGCTTAACCCCCACCCTAACCTGACCCTGACGCTTACTCCAACTGTAACAGTTAACCGAAAAGTAACAGTAGCCCTAAACTTACTCCCTGAAACAAACTTCAAACCTAACCTAACCTGAAGCCTAAATCAAACAATACACCTAACCCTAACCCTAGGCGGACACCTTAAGCTCAACCCTAACCCTATCCTGACCCTGACGCTAACTCCAACCGTAACAGTTACCCGAAAACTAACAGTAGCCCTAAACTTACTCCCTCAAACTAAGTTCAAACCTAACCTAACCTGAAGCCAAAATCAAACCATACACCTAACCCTAACCCTAGGCGGACACCTTAAGCTCAACCCCAACCCTAACCTGACCCTCACGCTAACTCCAACCGTAACACTGAACCGAAAACTAACAGTAGCCCTAAACTTACTCCCTCAAACTAAGTTCAAACCTAACCTAACCTGAAGCCTAACTCAAACCATAGACCTAACCCTAACCCTAGGCGGACACATGAAGCTCAAGCACAACCCTAACCTGACCCTGACGCTATCTCCAACTGTAACACTGAACCGAAAACTAACAGTAGCCCTATACTTACTCCCTCAAACTAAGTTCAAACCTAACCTAACCTGAACCCAATCTCAAACCACAGACCTAACCCTAACCATAGGTGGACACCTTAAGCTCAACCCCAACCCTAAGCAGACACTCACGCTAACTCCAAATGTAACACTGAACCAAAAACTAACAGTAGCCCTAAACTTACTCCCTCAAACTAAGTTCAAACCTAACCTAACCTGAAGCCTAAATCAAACCATACACCTAACCCTAACCCTAGGCGGACACCTTAAGCTCAACCCCAACCCAAATCTGGCCCTGACACTAACTCCAACAGTAACAGTTACCCGAAAACTAACAGTAGCCCTAAACTTACTCCCTCAAACTAACTTCAAACCTAACCTAACTTGAAGCCTAACTCAAACCATAGACCTAACCCTAACCCTAGGCGGACACCTGAAATTCAACCACAACCCTAAACAGACCCTGACGTTATCTCCAACCCTAACACTGAACCGAAAACTAACAGTAGTCCTAAACTTACTCCCTCAAACTAAGTTCAAACCTAACCTAACCTGAAGCCTAACTCAAACCATAGACCTAACCCTAACCCTAGGCGGACTCCTGAAGTTCAAACCCAACCCTAACCTGACCCTCACTCTAACTCCAACCGTAACACTGAACCGAAAACTAAAAGTAGCCCTAAACTTACTCCCTCAAACTAAGTTCAAACCTAACATAACCTGAAGCCTAACTCAAACCATAGACCTAACCCTAACCCTAGGCGGACATCTGAAGCTCAACCCCAACCCTAACCTGACCCTGACGCTATCTCCAACCGTAACACTGAACCGAAAACTAACAGTAGCCCTAAACTTACTCCCTCAAACTAAGTTCAAACCTAACCTAACCTGGAGCCTAACTCAAACCATAGACCTAACCCTAACCCTAGGCGGACACCTGAAGCTCAATCACAATCCTAACCTGACCCTGATGATATCTCCAACCGTAACACTGAACCGAAAACTAACAATAGTCCTAAACTTACTCCCTCAAACTAAGTTCAAACCTAACCTAACCTGAAGCCTAACTCAAACCACAGACCTAACCCTAACCCAAGGAGGACACCTTAAGCTCAACCCCAACCCTAACCTGACCCTCACGCTAACTCCAACCGTAACATTGAACCGAAAACTAACAGTAGCCCTAAACTTACTCCCTCAAACTAAGTTCAAACCTAACATAACCTGAAGCCTAACTCAAACAATAGACCTAACCCTAACCCTAGGCGGACACCTTAAGCTTGACCCCAACCCTAACCTGACCCTGAGGCTAAATTCAACCGTAACACTGAACCAAAAAATAAAATAGGCCTAAACTTACTACCTCAAACTAAGTTCAAACCTAACCTAACCTGAAGCCTAACTCAAACCATAGACCTAACCCTAACCCTAGGCGGAAACCTGAAGCTCAACCCCAAACCTAAGCTGACCCTGACGCTATCTCCAACCGTAACACTGAACCGAAAACTAACAGTAGCCCTAAACTTACTTCCTCAAACTAAGTTCAAACCTAACCTAACCTGAAGCCTAACTCAAACCACAGACCTAACCCTAACCCTAGGCGGACACCTTAAGGTCAACCCCAAACCTAACCGGACCCTCACGCTAACTCCAAACGTAACACTGAACCGAAAACTAACAGTAGCCCTAAACTTACTCCCTCAAACTAAGTTCAATCCTAACCTAACCTGAAGCCTAAATGAAACCATAGACCTAACCCTAACCCTAGGCGGACACCTTATGCTTAACCCCCACCCTAACCTGACCCTGACGCTTACTCCAACTGTAACAGTTAACCGAAAACTAACAGTAGCCCTAAACTTACTCCCTGAAACTAACTTCAAACCTAACCTAACCTGAAGCCTAAATCAAACCATACACTTAACCCTAACCCTAGGCGGACACCTTAAGCTCAACCCCAACCCTAACCTGACCCTGACGCTAACTCCAACCGTAACAGTTACCCGAAAACTAACAGTAGCCCTAAACTTACTCCCTCAAACTAAGTTCAAACCTAACCTAAGCAGAAGCCAAAATCAAACCATACAACTAACCCTAACCCTAGGCGGACACCTTAAGCTCAACCCCAACCCTAACCTGACCCGCACGCTAACTACAACCGTAACACTGAACCGAAAACTAACAGTAGCCCTAAACTTACTCCCTCAAACTAAGTTCAAACCTAACCTAACCTGAAGCCTAACTCAAACAATAGACCTAACCCTAACTCTAGGCGGACACCTTAAGCTAGACCCCAACCCTAACCTGACCATGAGGCTATATTCAACCGTAACACTGAACCAAAAAATAAAATAGGCCTAAACTTACTACCTCAAACTAAGTTCAAACCTAACCTAACCTGAAGCCTAAATCAAATCATAGACCTAACCCTAACCCTAGGTGGACACCTTATGATTAACCCCCACCCTAACCTGACCATGACGCTTACTCCAACTGTAACAGTTAACCGAAAACTAACAGTAGCCCTAAACTTACTCCCTCAAACTAAGTTCAAACCTAACCTAACCTGGACCCTAACTCAAACCATAGACCTAACCCTAACCCTAGGCGGACACCTGAAGCTCAATCACAACCCTAACCTGACCCTGACGCTATCTCCAACCGTAACACAGAACCGAAAACTAACAGTAGCCCTAAACTTACTCCCTCAAACTAAGTTCAAACCTAACCTATCCTGAAGCCTAAATCAAACCATACACCTAATCCGAACCCTAGGCGGACACCTTAAGCTCAACCCCAAACCTAACCTGACCCTGACGCTTACTCCAACCGTAACAATTAACCGAAAACTAACAGTAGCCCTAAACTGACTCCCTCTAACTAAGTTCAAACCTAACCTAACCTGAAGCCTAAATCAAATCATAGACCTAACCCTAACCCTAGGCCGACACCTTATGCTTAACCCCCACCCTAACCTGACCGTTTCGCTTACTCCAACTGTAACAGTTAACCGAAAACTAACAGTAGCCCTAAACTTACTCCCTCAAACTAACTTCAAACCTAATCTAACCTGAAGCCTAAATCAAACCATACACCTAACCCTAACCCTAGGCGGACACCTTAAGCTCAACCCCAACCCTAACCTGGCCCTGACGCAAAGTCCAACAGTAACAGTTACCCGAAAACTAACAGTAGCCCTAAACTTACTCCCTCAAACAAACTTCAAAACTAACCTAACTTGAAGCCTAACTCAAACCATAGACCTAACCCTAACGCTAGGCGGACACCTGAAACTCAACCACAACCCTAAACGGACCCTGACGCTATCTCCAACCGTAACACTGAACCGAAAACTAACAGTAGCCCTAAACTTACTCCCTCAAACTAAGTTCAAACCTAACCTAACCTGGAGCCTAACTCAAACCATAGACCTAACCCTAACCCTAGGCGGACACCTGAAGCTCAACCACAACCCTAACCTGACCCTGACGCTATCTCCAACTGTAACACTGAACCGAAAACTAACAGTAGCCCTAAACTTACTCCCTCAAACTAAGTTCAAACCTAACCTAACCTGAACCCTATCTCAAACCACAGACCTAACCCTAACAATAGGTGGACACCTTAAGCTCAACCCCAACCCTAACCAGACGCTCACGCTAACTCCAAATGTAACACTGAACCAAAAACTAACAGTAGCCCTAAACTTACTCCCTCAAACTAAGTTCAAACCTAACCTAACCTGAAGCCTAAATCAAACCATACACCTAAACCTAACCCTAGGCGGACACCTTAAGCTCAACCCCAAACCTAACCTGGCCCTGACGCTAACTCCAACAGTAACAGTTACCCGAAAACTAACAGTAGCCCTTAATAGCTCCCTCAAACTAAGTTCAAACCTAACCTAACCTGAAGCCTAACTCAAACCACAGACCTAACCCTAACCCTAGGAGGACACCTTAAGCTCAACCCCAACCCTAACCTGACCCTCACGCTAACTCCAACCGTAACACTGAACCGAAAACTAACAGTAGCCCTAAACTTACTCCCTCAAACTAAGTTCAAACCTAACCTAACCTGAAGCCTAACTCAAACCATAGACCTAACCCTAACCCTAGGCGGACACCTGAATCTCAACCCCAACCCTAACTTGACCATGACGCTATCTCCAACCGTAACACTGAACCGAAAACTAACAGTAGCCCTAAACTTACTCGTTCAAACTAAGTTCAAACCTAACCTAACCTGAAGCCTAACTCAAATCATAGACCTAACCCTAACAATAGGCGGACACCTGAAGCTCAACCCCAACCCTAACTTGACCCTGACGCTATCTCCAACCGTAACACTTAACCGAAAACTAACAGTAGCCCTAAACTTACTCCCTCAAACTAAGTTCAAACATATCCTAACCTGAAGCCTAAATCAAACCATACACCTAACCCTAACCCTAGGCGGACACCTTAAGCTCAACCCCAACTCTAACCTGACCCTCACGCAAACTCCAACCGTAACAGTTAACCGAAAACTAACAGTAGCCCTAAACTGACTCCCTCAAACAAAGTTCAAACCTAACCTAACCTGAAGCCTAAATCAAATCATAGACCTAACCCTAACCCTAGGCGGACACCTTATGCTTAACCCCCACCCTAACCTGACCCTGACGCTTACTCCAACTGTAACAGTTAACCGAAAACTAACAGTAGCCCTAAACTTACTCCCTCAAACTAAGTTCAAACCTAACCTAACCTGGACACTAACTCAAACCATAGACCTAACCCTAACCCTAGGCAGACACCTGAAGCTCAATCACAACCCTAACCTGACCCTGACGCTATCTCCAACCGTACCACTGAACCGAAAACTAACAGTAGCCCTAAACTGACTCCCTCAAACTAAGTTCAAACCTAACTTAACCTGAAGCCTAAATCAAACCATACACCTAATCCTAACCCTAGGCGGACACCTGAAGCTCAACCACAACCCTAACCTGACCCTGACGCTATCTCAAACTGTAACACTGAACCGAAAACTAACAGTAGCCCTAAACTTACTCCCTCAAACTAAGTTCAAACCTAACCTAACCTGAACCCTATCTCAAACCACAGACCTAACCCTAACCATAGGTGGACACCTTAAGCTCAACCCCAACCCTAACCAGACACTCACGCTAACTCCAAATGTAACACTGAACCAAAAACTAACAGTAGCCCTAAACTTACTCCCTCAAACTAAGTTCAAACCTAACCTAACCTGAAGCCTAAATCAAACCATACACCTAAACCTAACCCTTGGCGGACACCTTAAGCTCAACCCCAACCCTATCCTGGCCCTGACGCTAACTCCAACAGTAACAGTTACCCGAAAACTAACAGTAGCCCTAAATTTACTCCCTCAAACTAAGTTCAAACCTAACCTAACCTGAAGCCTAACTCAAACCACAGACCTAACCCTAACCCTAGGAGGACACCTTAAGCTCAACCCCAACCCTAACCTGACCCTGACGCTAACTCCAACCGTAACAGTTACCCGAAAACTAACAATAGCCCTAAACTGACTCCCTCAAACTAAGTTCAAACCTAACCTAACCAGAAGCCAAAATCAAACCATACACCTAACCCTAACCTTGGGCGGACACCTTAAGCTCAACCCCAACCCTAACCTGACCCTCACGCTAACTCCAACCGTAACACTGAACCGAAAACTAACAGTAGCCCTAAACTTACTCCCTCAAACTAAGTTCAAACCTAACCTAACCTGAAGCCTAACTCAAACCATAGACCTAACCCTAACCCTAGGCGGACACCTGAAGCTCAACCACAACCCTAACCTGACCCTGACGCTATCTCCAACTGTAACACTGAACCGAAAACTAACAGTAGCCCTAAACTTACTCCCTCAAACTAAGTTCAAACCTAACCTAACCTGAAGCCTAAATCAAATCATAGACCTAACCCTAACCCTAGGCGGACACCTTATGCATAACCCCCACCCTAACCTGACCGTTTTGCTTACTCCAAATTTAACAGTTAACCGAAAACTAACAGTAGCCCTAAACTTACTCCCTCAAACTAACTTCAAACCTAATATAACCTGAAGCCTAAATCAAACAATACACCTAACCCTAACCCTAGGCGGACACATTAAGCTCAACCCCAACCCTAACCTGGCCCTGACGCTAACTCCAACAGTAACAGTTACCCGAAAACTAACAGTAGCCCTAAACTTACTCCCTCAAACTAACTTCAAACCTAACCTAACTTGAAGCCTAACTCAAACCATAGACCTAACCCTAACCCTAGGCGGACACCTGAAACTCAACCACAACCCTAAACGGACCCTGACGATATCTCCAACCGTAACACTGAACCGAAAACTAACAGTAGCCCTAAACTTACTCCCTCAAACTAAGTTCAAACCTAACCTAACCTGGAGCCTAACTCAAACCATAGACCTAACCCTAACCCTAGGAGGACACCTTAAGCTCAACCCCAACCCTAACCTGACCCTCACGCTAACTCCAACCATAACACTGAACCGAAAACTAACAATAGCCCTAAACTTACTCCATCAAACTAAGTTCAAACCTAACCTAACCTGAAGCCTAACTCAAACAATAGACCCAACCCTAAACCTAGGCGGACACCTTAAGCTTGACCCCAACCCTAACCTGACCCTGAGGCTAAATTCAACCTTAACACTGAATCAAAAAATACAATAGGCCTAAACTTACTACCTCAAACTAAGTTCAAACCTAACCTAACCTGAAGCCTAACTCAAACCATAGACCTAACCCTAACCCTAGGCGGACACCTGAATCTCAACCCCAACTCTAACTTGACCATGACGCTATCTCCAACCGTAACACTGAACCGAAAACTAACAGTAGCCCTAAACTTACTCGCTCAAACTAAGTTCAAACCTAACCTAACCTGAAGCCTAACACAAATCATAGAGCTAACCCTAACCCTAGGCGGACACCTTATGCTTAACCCCCACCCTAACCTGACCCTGACGCTTACTCCAACTGTAACAGTTAACCGAAAATTAACAGTAGCCCTAAACTTACTCCCTGAAACTAACTTCAAACCTAACCTAACCTGAAGCCTAAATCAAACAATACACCTAACCCTAACCCTAGGCGGACACCTTAAGCTCAACCCCAACCCTAACCTGACCCTGACGCTAACTCCAACCGTAACAGCTACCCGAAAACTAACAGTAGCCCTAAACTTACTCCCTCAAACTAAGTTCAAACCTAATCTAACCAGAAGCAAAATTCAAGCCATAGACCTAACCCTAACCCTAGGCGGACACATGAAGCTCAACCACAACCCTAACCTGACCCTGACGCTATCTCCAACTGTAACACTGAACCGAAAACTAACAGTAGCCCTAAACTTACTCCCTCAAACTAAGTTCAAACCTAACCTAACCTGAAAACTATCTCAAACCACAGACCTAACCCTAACCATAGGTGGACACCTTAAGCTCAACCCCAACCCTGACCAGACACTCACGCTAACTCCAAATGTAGCACTGAACCTAAAACTAAGAGTAGCCCTAAACTTACTCCCTCAAACTAAGTTCAAACCTAACCTAACCTGAAGCCTAAATCAAACCATACACCTAACCCTAACCCTAGGCGGACACCTTAAGCTCAACCCCAAACCTAACTTGACCGTGTCGCTTACTCCAACCATAACAGTTATCCGAAAACTAACAGTAGCCCTAAATTGACTCCCTCAAACTAAGTTCAAACCTAACCTAACCTGAAGCCTAAATCAAATCATAGACCTAACGCTAACCCTAGGCGGACACCTTATGCTTAACCCCCACCCAAACCTGACCCTGACTCTTACTCCAACTGTAACAGTTAACCGAAAACTAACAGTAGCCCTAAACTTACTCCCTCAAACTAAGTTCAATCCTAACCTAACCTGAAGCCTAAATGAAACCATAGACCTAACCCTAACCCTAGGCAGACACCTTATGCTTAACCCCCACCCTAACCTGACCCTGACGCTTACTCCAACTGTAACAGTTAACCGAAAACTAACAGTAGCCCTAAACTTACTCCCTCAAACTAACTTCAAACCTAACCTAACCTGAAGCCTAAATCAAACCATACACCTAACCCTAACCCTAGGCGGACACATTAAGCTCAACCCCCAACCCTAACCTGACCCTCACGCTAACTCCAACCGTAACACTTAACCGAAAACTAACAGTAGCCCTAAACTTACTCCCTCAAACTAAGTTCAAACCTAACCTAACCTGAATCCTAACTCAAACCGTAGACCTAACCCTAACCCTAGGCGGACACCTGAAGCTCAACCACAACCCTAACCTGACCCTGACGCTATCTCCAACTGTAACACTGAACCGAAAACTAACAGTAGCCCTAAACTTACTCCCTCAAACTAAGTTCAAACCTAACCTAACCTGAAGCCTAACTCAAACCACCGACCTAACCCTAACCCTAGGCGGACACCTTAAGCTCAACCCCAAACCTAACCTGACCCTGACGCTTACTCCAACCGTAACAGTTAACCGAAAACTAACAGTAGCCATAAACTGACTCCCTCAAACTAAGTTCAAACCTAACCTAACCTGAAGCCTAAATCAAATCATAGACCTAACCCTAACCCTAGGCGGACACCTTATGCTTAACCCCCACCCTAACCTGACCCTGACGGTTACTCCAACTGTAAGAGTTAAGCGAAAACTAACAGTAGCCCTAAACTTACTCCCTCAAACTAAGTTCAAACCTAACCTAACCTGGACCCTAACTCAAACCATAGACCTAACCCTAACCCTAGGCGGACACCTGAAGCTCAATCACAACCCTAACCTGACCCTGACGCTATCTCCAACCGTAACACTGAACCGAAAACTAACAGTAGCCCTAAACTTATTCCCTCAAACTAAGTTCAAACCTAACCTAACCTGAAGCCTAAATGAAACCATACACCTAATCCTAACCCTAGGCGGACACCTTAAGCTCAACCCCAAACCTAACCTGACCCTGACGCTTACTCCAATCGTAACAATTAACCGAAAACTAACAGTAGCCCTAAACTGACTCCCTCAAACTAAGTTCAAACCTAACCTAACCTGAAGCCTAAATTAAATCATAGACCTAACCCTAACCCTAGGTGGACACCTTAAGCTCAACCCCAACCCTAACCTGGCCCTGACGCTAACTCCAACAGTAACAGTTACCCGAAAACTAACAGTAGCCCTAAACTTACTCCCTCAAACTAACTTCAAACCTAACCTAACTTGAAGCCTAACTCAAACCATAGACCTAACCCTAACCCTAGGCGGACACCTGAAACTCAACCACAACCCTAAACGGACCCTGACGCTATCTCCAACCGTAACACTGAACCGAAAACTAACAGTAGCCCTAAACTTACTCCCTCAAACTAAGTTCAAACCTAACCTAACCTGGAGCCTAACTCAAACCATAGACCTAACCCTAACCCTAGGCGGACACCTGAAGCTCAATCACAATTCTAACCTGACCCTGACGCTATCTCCAACCGTAACACTGAACCGAAAACTAACAGTAGTCCTAAACTTACTCCCTCAAACTAAGTTCAAACCTAACCTAACATGAAGCCTAACTCAAACCACAGACCTAACCCTAACCCTAGGAGGACACCTTAAGCTCAACCCCAACCCTAACCTGACCCTCAACCTAACTCCAACCATAACACTGAACCGAAAACTAACAGTAGCCCTAAACTTACTCCCTCAAACTAAGTTCAAACCTAACCTAACCTGAAGCCTAACTCAAACAATAGACCTAACCCTAAGCCTAGGCGGACACTTTAAGCTTGACCCCAACCCTAACCTGACCCTGAGGCTAAATTCAACCGTAACACTGAATCAAAAAATACAGTAGGCCTAAACTTCCTACCTCAATCTAAGTTCAAACCTAACCTAACCTGAAGCCTAACTCAAACCATAGACCTAACCCTAACCCTAGGCGGACACCTGAATCTCAACCCCAACCCTAACTTGACCATGACGCTATCTCCAACCGTAACACTGAACCGAAAACTAACAGTAGCCCTAAACTTACTCGCTCAAACTAAGTTCAAACCTAACCTAACCTGAAGCCTAACTCAAATCATAGACCTAACCCTAACAATAGGCGGACACCTGAAGCTCAACCCCAACCCTAACCTGACCCTGACGCTATTTCCAACCGTAACACTTAACCGAAAACTAACAGTAGCCCTAAACTTACTCCCTCAAACTAAGTTCAATCCTAACCTAACCTGAAGCCTAAATGAAACCATAGACCTAACCCTAACCCTAGGCGGACACCTTATGCTTAACCCCCACCCTAAACTGACCCTGACGCTTACTCCAACTGTAACAGTTAACCGAAAACTAACAGTAGCCCTAAACTTACTCCCTGAAACTAACTTCAAACCTAACCTAATCTGAAGCCTAAATCAAACCATACACCTAACCCTAACCCTAGGAGGACACCTTAAGCTCAACCCCAAACCTAACATGACCCTGATGCTTACTCCAACCGTAACACTTAACCGAAAACTAACAGTAGCCCTAAACTGACTCCCTCAAACTAAGTTCAAACCTAACCTAACCTGAAGCCTAAATCAAATCATAGACCTAACCCTAACCCTAGGCGGACACCTTATGCTTAACCCCCACCCTAACCTGACCCTGACGCTTACTCCAACTGTAACAGTTAACCGAAAACTAACAGTAGCCCTAAACTTACTACCTCAAACTAAGTTCAAACCTAACCTAACCTGGACCCTACTCAAACCCTAGACCTAACCCTAACCCTAGGCGGACACCTGAAGCTCAATCACAAACCTAACCTGACCCTGACGCTATCTCCAACCGTAACACTGAACCGAAAACTAACAGTAGCCCTAAACTTACTCACTCAAAATAAGTTCAAACGTAACCTAACCTGAAGCCTAAATCAAACCATACACCTAATCCTAACCCTAGGCGGACACCTTAAGCTCAACCACAACCCTAACCTGACCCTGACGCTTACTCCAACCGTAACAATTAACCGAAAACTAACAGTAGCCCTAAACTGACTCCCTCAAACTAAGTTCAATCCTAACCTAACCTGAAGCCTAAATGAAACCATAGACCTAACCCTAACCCTAGGCGGACACCTTATGCTTAACACTCACACTAACCTGACCCTGACGATTACTACAACTGTAACAGTTAACCGAAAACTAACAGTAGCCATAAACTTACTCCCTGAAACTAACTTCAAACCTAACCTAACTTGAAGCCTAACTCAAACCATAGACCTAACCCTAACCCTAGGCGGACACCTGAAACTCAACCACAACCCTAAACGGACCCTAACGCTATCTCCAACCGTAACACTGAACCGAAAACTAACAGTAGCCCTAAACTTACTCCCTCAAACTAAGTTCAAACCTAACGTAACCTGGAGCCTAACTCAAACCATAGACCTAACCCTAACCCTCGGCGGACACCTAAAGCTCAATCACAATCCTAACCTGACCCTGACGCTATCTACAACCGTAACACTGAACCGAAAACTAACAGTAGTCCTAAACTAACTCCCTCAAACTAAGTTCAAACCTAACGTAACCTGAAGCCTAACTCAAACCGCAGACCTAACCCTAACCCTAGGAGGACACCTTAAGCTAAACCCCAACCCTAACCTGACCCTCAACCTAACTCCAACCATAACACTGAACCGAAAACTAACAGTAGCTCTAAACTTACTCCCTCAAACTAAGTTCAAACCTAACCTAACCTGAAGCCTAACTCAAACCATAGACCTAACCCTAACCCTAGGCGGACACCTTATGCTTAACCTTCACCCTAACCTGACCCTGACGGTTACTACAACTGTAACAGTTAACCGAAAACTAACGGTAGCCCTAAACTTACTCCCTGAAACTAACTTCAAACCTAACCTAACCTGAAGCCTAACTCAAACCACAGACCTAACCCTAACCCTAGGCGGACACCTGAAGCTCAACCACAACCCTAACCTGACCCTGACGCTATTTCCAACTGTAACACTGAACCGAAAACTAACAGTAGCCCTAAACTTACTCCCTCAAACTAAGTTCAAACCTAACCTATCCTGAAGCCTAACTCAAACCACAGACCTAACCCTAACCCTAGGCGGACACCTTAAGCTCAACCCCAACCCTAACCAGACACTCGCGCTAACTGCAAATGTAACACTGAACCAAAAACTAACAGTAGCCCTAAACTTACTCCCTCAAACTAAGTTCAAACCTAACCTAACCTGAAGCCTAAATCAAACCATACACCTAACCCTAACCCTAGGAGGACACCTTAAGCTCAACCCCAAACCCAACCTGACCCTGACGCTTACTCCAACCGTAACAGTTAACCGAAAACTAACAGTAGCCCTAAACTGAGTCCCTCAAACTAAGTTCAAACCTAACCTAACCTGAAGCCTAAATCAAATCATAGACCTAACCATAACCCTAGGCGGACACCTTATGCTTAACCCCTACCCTAACCTGACCCTGACGCTTACTCCAACTGTAACAGTTAACCGAAAACTAACAGTAGCCCTAAACTTACTCCCTCAAACTACGTTCAAACCTAACCTAACCTGGACCCTAACTCAAACCATAGACCTAACCCTAACCCTAGGTGGACACCTGAAGCTCAATCACAACCCTAACCTGACCCTGACGCTATCTCCAACCGTAACACTGAACCGAAAACTAACAGTAGCCCTAAACTTACTCCCTCAAACTAAGTTCAAACCTAACCTAACCTGAAGCCTAAATCAAACCATACACCTAATCCTAACCCTAGGAGGACACCTTAAGCTCAAGCCCAAACCTAACCTGACCCTGACGCTTACTCCAACCGTAACAATTAACCGAAAACTAACAGCAGCCCTAAATTGACTCCCTCAAACTAAGTTCAAACCTAACCTAACCTGAAGCCTAAATCAAATCATAGACCTAACCCTAACCCTAGGCGGACACCTTATGCTTAACCCCCACCCTAACCTGACCGTTTCGCTTACTCCAACTGTAACAGTTAACCGAAAACTAACAGTATCCCTAAACTTACTCCCTCAAACTAACTTCAAACCTAACCTAACTTGAAGCCTAACTCAAACCATAGACCTAACCCTAACCCTAGGCGGACACCTGAAACTCAACCACAACCCTAAACGGACCCTAACGCTATCTCCAACCGTAACACTGAACCGAAAACTAACAGTAGCCCTAAACTTACTCCCTCAAACTAAGTTCAAACCTAACCTAACCTGGAGCCTAACTCAAACCATAGACCTAACCCTAACCCTCGGCGGACACCTGAAGCTCAATCACAATCCTAACCTGACCCTGACGCTATCTCCAACCGTAACACTGAACCGAAAACTAACAGTAGTCCTAAACTTACTCCCTCAAACTAAGTCCAACCTAACCTAACCTGAAGCCTAACTCAAACCACAGACCTAACCCTAACCTTAGGAGGACACCTTAAGCTCAACCCCAACTCTAACCTGACCCTCACGCTAACTCCAACCATAACACTGAACCGAAAACTAATAGTAGCCCTAAACTTACTCCCTCAAACTAAGTTTAAACCTAACCTAACCTGAAGCCTAACTCAAACAATAGACCTAACCCTAACCCTAGGCGGATACCTTAAGCATGACCCCAACCCTAACCTGACCCTGAGGCTAAATTCAACCGTAACACTGAACCAAAAAATACAATAGGCCTAAACTTACTACCTCAAACTAAGTTCAAACCTAACCTAACCTGAAGCCTAACTCAAACCATAGACCTAACCCTAACCCTAGGCGGACACGTGAATCTCAACCCCAACCCTAACTTGACCATGACGCTATCTCCAACCGTAACACTGAACCGAAAACTAACAGTAGCCCTAAACTTACTCGTTCAAACTAAGTTCAAACCTAACCTAACTTGAAGCCTAACTCAAATCATAGACCTAACCCTAACAATAGGCGGACACCTGAAGCTCAACCCCAACCCTAACCTGACCCTGACGCTATCTCCAACTGTAACACTGAACCGAAAACTTACAGTAGCCCTAAACTTACTCCCTGAAACTAACTTCAAACCTAAGCTAACCTGAAGCCTAAATCAAACCATACACCTAACCCTAACCCTAGGCGGACACCTTTAGCTCAACCCCAACCCTAACCTGGCCCTGACGCTAACTCCAACAGTAACAGTTACCCGAAAAATAACAGTAGCCCTAAACTTACTCCCTAAAACTAACTTCAAACCTAATCTAACTTGAAGCCTAACTCAAACCATAGACCTAACCCTAACCCTAGGCGGACACCTGAAACTCAACCACAACCCTAAACGGACCCTGACGCTATCTCCAACCGTAACACTGAACCGAAAACTAACAGTAGCCCTAAACTTACTCCCTCAAACTAAGTTCAAACCTAACCTAACCTGGAGCCTAACTCAAACCATAGACCTAACCCTAACCCTGGGCGGACACCTGAAGCTCAATCACAATCCTAACCTGACCCTGACGCTATCTCCAACCGTAACACTGAACCGAAAACTAACAGTAGTCCTAAACTTACTCCCTCAAACTAAGTTCAAACCTCACCTAACCTGAAGCCTAACTCAAACCACAGACCTAACCCTAACCTTAGGAGGACACCTTAAGCTCAACCCCAACCCTAACCTGACCCTCACGCTAACTCCAACCATAACACTGAACCGAAAACTAACAGTAGCCCTAAACTTACTCCCTCAAACTAAGTTCAAACCTAACCTAACCTGAAGCCTAACTCAAACAATAGACCTAACCCTAACCCTAGGCGGACACCTTAAGCTTGTCCCCAACCCTAACCTGACCCTGAGGCTAAATTCAACCATAACACTGAACCAAAAAATACAATAGGCCTAAACTTACTACCTCAAACTAAGTTCAAACCTAACCTAACCTGAAGCCTAACTCAAACCATAGACCTAACCCTAACCCTAGGCGGACACGTGAATCTCAACCCCAACCCTAACTTGACCATGACGCTATCTCCAACCGTAACACTGAACCGAAAACTAACAGTAGCCCTAAACTTACTCGCTCAAACTAAGTTCAAACCTAACCTAACCTGAAGCCTTACTCAAATCATAGACCTAACCCTAACCCTAGGCGGACACCTTATGCTTAACCCCCACCTTAACCTGACCCTGACGCTTACTCCAACTGTAACAGTTAACCGAAAAATAACAGTAGCCCTAAACTTACTCCCTGAAACTAACTTCAAACCTAACCTAACCTGAAGCCTAAATCAAACCATACACCTAAACCTAACCCTAGGCGGACACCTTAAGCTCAACTCCAACCCTAACCTGACCCTGAAGTCAACTCCAACCGTAACAGTTACCCGAAAACTAACAGTAGCCCTAAGCTTACTCCCTCAAACTAAGTTCAAACCTAACCTAACCAGAAGCCAAAATCAAACCATACACCTAACCCTAACCCTAGGCCGACACCTTAAGCTCAACCCCAACCCTAACGTGACCCTCACGCTAACTCCAACCGTAACACTGAACCGAAAACTAACAGTAGCCCTAAACTTACTCCCTCAAACTAAGTTCAAACCTAACCTAACCTGAAGCCTAACTCAAACCATAGACCTAACCCTAACCATAGGCGGACACATGAAGCTCAACCACAACCCTAACCTGACCCTGACGCTATCTCCAACTGTAACACTGAACCGAAAAATAACAGTAGCCCTAAACTTACTCTCTCAAACTAAGTTCAAACCTAACCTAACCTGAACCCTATCTCAAACCACAGACCTAACCCTAACCGTAGGTGGACACCTTAAGCTCAACCCCAACCCTAACCAGACACTCACGCTAACTCCAAATGTAACACTGAACCAAAAACTAAGAGTAGCCCTAAACTTACTCCCTCAAACTAATTTCAAACCGAACCTAACCTGAAGCCTAAATGAAACCATACACCTAACCCTAACCCTAGGCGGACACCTTAAGCTCAACCCCAAACCTAACCTGACCCTGTCGCTTTCTCCAACCGTAACAGTTAACCGAAAACTAACAGTAGCCCTAAACTGACTCCCTCAAACTAAGTTCAAACCTAACCTAACCTGAAGCCTAAATCAAATCATAGACCTAACCCTAACCCTAGGCGGACACCTTATGCTTAACCCCTACCCTAACCTGACCCTGACGCTTACTCCAACTGTAACAGTTAACCGAAAACTAACAGTAGCCCTAAACTTACTCCCTCAAACTAAGTTCAAACCTAACCTAACCTGGACCCTAACTCAAACCATAGACCTAACCCTAACCCTAGGCGGACACCTGAAGCTCAATCACAACCCTAACCTGACCCTGACGCTATCTCCAACCGTAACACTGAACCGAAAACTAACAGTAGCCCTAAACTTACTCCCTCAAACTAAGTTCAAACCTAACCTAACCTGAAGCCTAAATCAAACCATACACCTAATCCTAACCCTAGGAGGACACCTTAAGCTCAACCCCAAACCTAACCTGACCCTGACGCTTACTCCAACCGTAACAATTAACCGAAAACTAACAGCAGCCCTAAATTGACTCCCTCAAACTAAGTTCAAACCTAACCTAACCTGAAGCCTAAATCAAATCATAGACCTAACCCTAACCCTAGGCGGACACCTTATGCTTAACCCCCACCCTAACCTGACCGTTTCGCTTACTCCAACTGTAACAGTTAACCGAAAACTAACAGTATCCCTAAACTTACTCCCTCAAACTAACTTCAAACCTAACCTAACTTGAAGCCTAACTCAAACCATAGACCTAACCCTAACCCTAGGCGGACACCTGAAACTCAACCACAACCCTAAACGGACCCTAACGCTATCTCCAACCGTAACACTGAACCGAAAACTAACAGTAGCCCTAAACTTACTCCCTCAAACTAAGTTCAAACCTAACCTAACCTGAAGCCTAACTCAAACCATAGACCTAACCCTAACCCTCGGCGGACACCTGAAGCTCAATCACAATCCTAACCTGACCCTGACGCTATCTCCAACTGTAACACTGAACCGAAAACTAACAGTAGTCCTAAACTTACTCCCTCAAACTAAGTCCAACCTAACCTAACCTGAAGCCTAACTCAAACCACAGACCTAACCCTAACCTTAGGAGGACACCTTAAGCTCAACCCCAACCCTAACCTGACCCTCACGCTAACTCCAACCATAACACTGAACCGAAAACTAATAGTAGCCCTAAACTTACTCCCTCAAACTAAGTTTAAACCTAACCTAACCTGAAGCCTAACTCAAACAATAGACCTAACCCTAACCCTAGGCGGATACCTTAAGCATGACCCCAACCCTAACCTGACCCTGAGGCTAAATTCAACCGTAACACTGAACCAAAAAATACAATAGGCCTAAACTTACTACCTCAAACTAAGTTCAAACCTAACCTAACCTGAAGCCTAACTCAAACCATAGACCTAACCCTAACCCTAGGCGGACACGTGAATCTCAACCCCAACCCTAACTTGACCATGACGCTATCTCCAACCGTAACACTGAACCGAAAACTAACAGTAGCCCTAAACTTACTCGTTCAAACTAAGTTCAAACCTAACCTAACTTGAAGCCTAACTCAAATCATAGACCTAACCCTAACAATAGGCGGACACCTGAAGCTCAACCCCAACCCTAACCTGACCCTGACGCTATCTCCAACCGTAACACTGAACCGAAAACTTACAGTAGCCCTAAACTTACTCCCTGAAACTAACTTCAAACCTAAGCTAACCTGAAGCCTAAATCAAACCATACACCTAACCCTAACCCTAGGCGGACACCTTTAGCTCAACCCCAACCCTAACCTGGCCCTGACGCTAACTCCAACAGTAACAGTTACCCGAAAAATAACAGTAGCCCTAAACTTACTCCCTCAAACTAACTTCAAACCTAATCTAACTTGAAGCCTAACTCAAACCATAGACCTAACCCTAACCCTAGGCGGACACCTGAAACTCAACCACAACCCTAAACGGACCCTGACGCTATCTCCAACCGTAACACTGAACCGAAAACTAACAGTAGCCCTAAACTTACTCCCTCAAACTAAGTTCAAACCTAACCTAACCTGGAGCCTAACTCAAACCATAGACCTAACCCTAACCCTGGGCGGACACCTGAAGCTCAATCACAATCCTAACCTGACCCTGACGCTATCTCCAACCGTAACACTGAACCGAAAACTAACAGTAGTCCTAAACTTACTCCCTCAAACTAAGTTCAAACCTAACCTAACCTGAAGCCTAACTCAAACCACAGACCTAACCCTAACCTTAGGAGGACACCTTAAGCTCAACCCCAACCCTAACCTGACCCTCACGCTAACTCCAACCATAACACTGAACCGAAAACTAACAGTAGCCCTAAACTTACTCCCTCAAACTAAGTTCAAACCTAACCTAACCTGAAGCCTAACTCAAACAATAGAACTAACCCTAACCCTAGGCGGACACCTTAAGCTTGTCCCCAACCCTAACCTGACCCTGAGGCTAAATTCAACCATAACACTGAACCAAAAAATACAATAGGCCTAAACTTACTACCTCAAACTAAGTTCAAACCTAACCTAACCTGAAGCCTAACTCAAACCATAGACCTAACCCTAACCCTAGGCGGACACGTGAATCTCAACCCCAACCCTAACTTGACCATGACGCTATCTCCAACCGTAACACTGAACCGAAAACTAACAGTAGCCCTAAACTTACTCGCTCAAACTAAGTTCAAACCTAACCTAACCTGAAGCCTTACTCAAATCATAGACCTAACCCTAACCCTAGGCGGACACCTTATGCTTAACCCCCACCTTAACCTGACCCTGACGCTTACTCCAACTGTAACAGTTAACCGAAAAATAACAGTAGCCCTAAACTTACTCCCTGAAACTAACTTCAAACCTAACCTAACCTGAAGCCTAAATCAAACCATACACCTAAACCTAACCCTAGGCGGACACCTTAAGCTCAACTCCAACCCTAACCTGACCCTGAAGTCAACTCCAACCGTAACAGTTACCCGAAAACTAACAGTAGCCCTAAGCTTACTCCCTCAAACTAAGTTCAAACCTAACCTAACCAGAAGCCAAAATCAAACCATACACCTAACCCTAACCCTAGGCCGACACCTTAAGCTCAACCCCAACCCTAACCTGACCCTCACGCTAACTCCAACCGTAACACTGAACCGAAAACTAACAGTAGCCCTAAACTTACTCCCTCAAACTAAGTTCAAACCTAACCTAACCTGAAGCCTAACTCAAACCATAGACCTAACCCTAACCCTAGGCGGACACATGAAGCTCAACCACAACCCTAACCTGACCCTGACGCTATCTCCAACTGTAACACTGAACCGAAAAATAACAGTAGCCCTAAACTTACTCTCTCAAACTAAGTTCAAACCTAACCTAACCTGAACCCTATCTCAAACCACAGACCTAACCCTAACCGTAGGTGGACACCTTAAGCTCAACCCCAACCCTAACCAGACACTCACGCTAACTCCAAATGTAACACTGAACCAAAAACTAAGAGTAGCCCTAAACTTACTCCCTCAAACTAATTTCAAACCTAACCTAACCTGAAGCCTAAATGAAACCATACACCTAACCCTAACCCTAGGCGGACACCTTAAGCTCAACCCCAAACCTAACCTGACCCTGTCGCTTTCTCCAACCGTAACAGTTAACCGAAAACTAACAGTAGCCCTAAACTGACTCCCTCAAACTAAGTTCAAACCTAACCTAACCTGAAGCCTAAATCAAATCATAGACCTAACCCTAACCCTAGGCGGACACCTGAAGCTCAATCACAACCCTAACCTGACCCTGACGCTATCTCCAACCGTAACACTGAACCGAAAACTAATAGTAGCCCTAAACTTACTCCTTCAAACTAAGTTTAAACCTAACATAACCTGAAGCCTAACTCAAACAATAGACCTAACCCTAACCCTAGGCGGATACCTTAAGCTTGACCCAAACCCTAACCTGACCCTGAGGCTAAATTCAACCGTAACACTGAACCAAAAAATACAATAGGCCTAAACTTACTACCTCAAACTAAGTTCAAACCTAACCTAACCTGAAGCCTAACTCAAACCATAGACCTAACCGTAACCCTAGGCGGACACGTGAATCTCAACCCCAACCCTAACTTGACCATGACGCTATCTCCAACCGTAACACTGAACCGAAAACTAACAGTAGCCCTAAACTTACTCGTTCAAACTAAGTTCAAACCTAACCTAACTTGAAGCCTAACTCAAATCATAGACCTAACCCTAACAATAGGCGGACACCTGAAGCTCAACCCCAACCCTAACCTGACCCTGACGCTATCTCCAACCGTAACACTGAACCGAAAACTTACAGTAGCCCTAAACTTACTCCCTGAAACTAACTTCAAACCTAACCTAACCTGAAGCCTAAATCAAACCATACACCTAACCCTAACCCTAGGAGGACACCTTAAGCTCAACCCCAAACCTGATCTGACCCTGACGCTTACTCCAACCGTAACAGTTACCCGAAAACTAACAGTAGCCCTAAACTTACTCCCTCAAACTAAGTTCAAACCTAACCTAACCAGAAGCCAAAATCAAACCATACACCTAACCCTAACCCTAGGCCGACACCTTAAGCTCAACCCCAACCCTAACCTGACCCTCACGCTAACTCCAACCGTAACACTGAACCGAAAACTAACAGTAGCCCTAAACTTTCTCCCTCAAACTAACTTCAAACCTAACCTAACTTGAAGCCTAACTCAAACCATAGACCTAACCCTAACCCTAGGCGGACACCTGAAACTCAACCACAACCCTAAACGGACCCTGACGCTATCTCCAACCGTAACATTGAACCGAAAACTAACACTAGCCCTAAACTTACTCCCCCAAACTAAGTTCAAACCTAACCTAACCTGAAGCCTAAATCAAACCATACCCCTAACCCTAACCCTAGGCGGACACCTTAAGCTCCACCCCAACCCTAACCTGACCTCCAGGCTAACTCCAACCATATCACTGAACCGAAAACTAACAGTAGCCCTAAACTTACTCCCTCAAACTAAGTTCAATCCTAACCTAACCTGAAGCCTAAATGAAACCATAGACATAACACTAACCCTAGGCGGACACCTTATGCTTAACCCCGACCCTAACGTGACCCTGACGCTTACTCCAACCGAAACAGTTAACCGAAAACTAACAGTAGCCCTAAACTTACTCCATGAAACTAACTTAAAACCTAACGTAACCTTAAGCCTAACTCAAACCATAGAGCTAACCCTAACCCTAGGCCGACACCTGGAGGTCAACCCTAACCCTAACCTGACCCTGACGCTATCACCAACCGTAACACTGAACCGAAAACTAACAGTAGCCCTAAAGTTACTCCGTAAAACTAAGTTCAAACCTAACCTAACCTGAAGCCTAACTCAAATCACAGACCTAACCCTAACCCTAGGCGGACACCTTAATCTCAACCCCAACCCTAACCTGACCCTCACGCTAACTCCAACCGTAAAACTGAACCGAAAACTAACAGTAGCCCTATACTTACTCCCTCAAACTAAGTTCAAACCTAACCTAACCTGAAGCCTAACTCAAACCATAGACCTAACCCTAACGCTAGGCGGACACCTGAAGCTCAACCACAACCCTAACCTGACCCTGAAGCTAACTCCAACCGTAACAGTTACCCGAAAACTAACAGTAGCTCTAAACTTACTCCCTCAAACTAAGTTTAAACCTAACCTAACCTGAAGCCTAAATAAAACCATAAAACTAACCCTAACCCTAGGCGGACACCTTAAGCTCAACCCCAACCCTAACCTGACCATGGCGTTTACTCCAACTGTAACACTTAAACGAAAACTAACTGTAGCCCTAAACTTACTCCCTCAAACTAAGTTCAAACGTATCCTAACCTGAAGCCTAAATCAAACCATACACCTAACCCTAACCCTAGGCGGATACCTAAGCTCAACCCCAAACCTAACCTGACCCTGACGCTATCTCCAACCGTAACAGTTAACCGAAAACTAACAGTAGCCCTAAACTGACTCCCTCAAACTAAGTTCAAACCTAACCTAACCTGAAGCCTAAATCAAATCATAGACCTAACCCTAACCCTAGGCAGACAACTTATGCTTAACCCCCACCCTAACCTGACCCTGAGGCTTACTCCAACTGTAACAGTTAACCGAAAACTAACAGTAGCCCTAAACTTACTCCATCAAACTAACTTCAAACCTAACCTAACCTTAAGCCTAAATGAAACCATACACCTAACCCTAACCCTAGGCGGACACCTTAATCTCAACCCCAACCCTAACCTGGCCCTGACGCTAACTCCAACCGTAACAGTTTCCCGAAAACTAATAGTAGCCCTAAACTTACTCCCTCAAACTAAGTTCAAACCCACCCTAACCTGAAGCCTAAATCAAACCATACACCTAACCCTAACCCTTGGCGGACACCTTAAGCTCAACCCCAAACCTAACCTGACCTCCAGGCTAACTCCAACCATATCACTGAACCGAAAACTAAGAGTAGCACTATACTGACTCCCTAAAACTAAGTTCAAACCTAACCTAACCTGAAGCCTAAATCAAATCTTAGACCTAACCCTAACCCTAGGCGGACACCTTAAGCTCAACTCCAACCCTAAACTGACCCTGACGCTATCTCCAACCGTAACACTGAACCGAAAACTAACAGTAGTCCTAAACTTACTCATTCAAACTAAGTTCAAATGTAACCTAACCTGAAGCCTAAATCAAACCATGGACCTTACCCTAACCCTAGGCGGACACCTCAAGCTAACCCCAACCCTAACCTGACCCTGACGCTATCTCCAAACATAATACTGAACCGAAAACTAACAGTAACCCTAAACTTACTCCCTCAAACTAAGTTCAAACCTAACCTAACCAGAAGCCAAAATCAAACCATACACCTAACCCTAACCCTAGGCGGACACCTTAAGCTCAACCCCAAACCTAACCTGACCCTCACGCTAACTCCAACCGTAACACTGAACCGAAAACTAACAGTAGCCCTAAACTTACTCCCTCAAATTAAGTTCCAACCTAACCTAACCTGAAGCCTAACTCAAACCATAGACCTAACCCTATCCCTAGGCGGACACCTGAAGCTCAACCACAACCCTAACCTGATCCTGACGCTATCTCCAACTATAACACTGAACCAAAAACTAACAGTAGCCCTAAACTTACTCCCTCAAACTAAGTTCAAACCTAACCTAACCTGAACCCTACCTCAAACCACAGACCTAACACTAACCATAGGTGGACACCTTAAGCTCAACCCCAACCCTAACCAGACACTCACGCTAACTCCAAATGTAACACTGAACCAAAAACTCACAGTAGCCCTAAACTTACTCCTTCAAACTAAGTTCAAACCTAACCTCACCTGAAGCCTAAATCAAACCATACACCTAACCCTAACCCTAGGCGGACACCTTAAGCTCAACCCCAAACCTAACCTGACCCTGACGCTTACTCCAACCGTAACAGTTAACCGAAAACTAACAGTAGACCTAAACTGACTCCATCAAACTAAGTTCAAACCTAACCTAACCTGGAGCCTAACTCAAGCCTTAGACCTAACCCTAACCCTAGGCGGACACCTGAAGCTCAATCACAACCCTAACCTGACCCTGACGCAATCTCCAACCGTAACACTGAACCGAAAACTAACAGTAGCCCTAAACTTACTCGTTCAAACTAAGTTCAAACCTAACCTAACTTGAAGCCTAACTCAAATCATAGACCTAACCCTAACAATAGGCGGACACCTGAAGCTCAACCCCAACCCTAACCTGACCCTGACGCTATCTCCAACCGTAACACTGAACCGAAAACTTACAGTAGCCCTAAACTTACTCCCTGAAACTAACTTCAAACCTAAGCTAACCTGAAGCCTAAATCAAACCATACACCTAACCCTAACCCTAGGCGGACACCTTTAGCTCAACCCCAACCCTAACCTGGCCCTGACGCTAACTCCAACAGTAACAGTTACCCGAAAAATAACAGTAGCCCTAAACTTACTCCCTCAAACTAACTTCAAACCTAATCTAACTTGAAGCCTAACTCAAACCATAGACCTAACCCTAACCCTAGGCGGACACCTGAAACTCAACCACAACCCTAAACGGACCCTGACGCTATCTCCAACCGTAACACTGAACCGAAAACTAACAGTAGTCCTAAATTTACTCCCTCAAACTAAGTTCAAACCTAACCTAACCTGAAGCCTAACTCAAACCACAGACCTAACCCTAACCTTAGGAGGACACCTTAAGCTCAACCCCAACCCTAACCTGACCCTCACGCTAACTCCAACCATAACACTGAACCGAAAACTAACAGTAGCCCTAAACTTACTCCCTCAAACTAAGTTCAAACCTAACCTAACCTGAAGCCTAACTCAAACAATAGAACTAACCCTAACCCTAGGCGGACACCTTAAGCTTGTCCCCAACCCTAACCTGACCCTGAGGCTAAATTCAACCATAACACTGAACCAAAAAATACAATAGGCCTAAACTTACTACCTCAAACTAAGTTCAAACCTAACCTAACCTGAAGCCTAACTCAAACCATAGACCTAACCCTAACCCTAGGCGGACACGTGAATCTCAACCCCAACCCTAACTTGACCATGACGCTATCTCCAACCGTAACACTGAACCGAAAACTAACAGTAGCCCTAAACTTACTCGCTCAAACTAAGTTCAAACCTAACCTAACCTGAAGCCTTACTCAAATCATAGACCTAACCCTAACCCTAGGCGGACACCTTATGCTTAACCCCCACCTTAACCTGACCCTGACGCTTACTCCAACTGTAACAGTTAACCGAAAAATAACAGTAGCCCTAAACTTACTCCCTGAAACTAACTTCAAACCTAACCTAACCTGAAGCCTAAATCAAACCATACACCTAAACCTAACCCTAGGCGGACACCTTAAGCTCAACTCCAACCCTAACCTGACCCTGAAGTCAACTCCAACCGTAACAGTTACCCGAAAACTAACAGTAGCCCTAAGCTTACTCCCTCAAACTAAGTTCAAACCTAACCTAACCAGAAGCCAAAATCAAACCATACACCTAACCCTAACCCTAGGCCGACACCTTAAGCTCAACCCCAACCCTAACCTGACCCTCACGCTAACTCCAACCGTAACACTGAACCGAAAACTAACAGTAGCCCTAAACTTACTCCCTCAAACTAAGTTCAAACCTAACCTAACCTGAAGCCTAACTCAAACCATAGACCTAACCCTAACCCTAGGCGGACACATGAAGCTCAACCACAACCCTAACCTGACCCTGACGCTATCTCCAACTGTAACACTGAACCGAAAAATAACAGTAGCCCTAAACTTACTCTCTCAAACTAAGTTCAAACCTAACCTAACCTGAACCCTATCTCAAACCACAGACCTAACCCTAACCGTAGGTGGACACCTTAAGCTCAACCCCAACCCTAACCAGACACTCACGCTAACTCCAAATGTAACACTGAACCAAAAACTAAGAGTAGCCCTAAACTTACTCCCTCAAACTAATTTCAAACCTAACCTAACCTGAAGCCTAAATGAAACCATACACCTAACCCTAACCCTAGGCGGACACCTTAAGCTCAACCCCAAACCTAACCTGACCCTGTCGCTTTCTCCAACCGTAACAGTTAACCGAAAACTAACAGTAGCCCTAAACTGACTCCCTCAAACTAAGTTCAAACCTAACCTAACCTGAAGCCTAAATCAAATCATAGACCTAACCCTAACCCTAGGCGGACACCTGAAGCTCAATCACAACCCTAACCTGACCCTGACGCTATCTCCAACCGTAACACTGAACCGAAAACTAATAGTAGCCCTAAACTTACTCCTTCAAACTAAGTTTAAACCTAACATAACCTGAAGCCTAACTCAAACAATAGACCTAACCCTAACCCTAGGCGGATACCTTAAGCTTGACCCAAACCCTAACCTGACCCTGAGGCTAAATTCAACCGTAACACTGAACCAAAAAATACAATAGGCCTAAACTTACTACCTCAAACTAAGTTCAAACCTAACCTAACCTGAAGCCTAACTCAAACCATAGACCTAACCGTAACCCTAGGCGGACACGTGAATCTCAACCCCAACCCTAACTTGACCATGACGCTATCTCCAACCGTAACACTGAACCGAAAACTAACAGTAGCCCTAAACTTACTCGTTCAAACTAAGTTCAAACCTAACCTAACTTGAAGCCTAACTCAAATCATAGACCTAACCCTAACAATAGGCGGACACCTGAAGCTCAACCCCAACCCTAACCTGACCCTGACGCTATCTCCAACCGTAACACTGAACCGAAAACTAACAGTAGCCCTAAACTTACTCCCTGAAACTAACTTCAAACCTAACCTAACCTGAAGCCTAAATCAAACCATACACCTAACCCTAACCCTAGGAGGACACCTTAAGCTCAACCCCAAACCTGATCTGACCCTGACGCTTACTCCAACCGTAACAGTTACCCGAAAACTAACAGTAGCCCTAAACTTACTGCCTCAAACTAAGTTCAAACCTAACCTAACCAGAAGCCAAAATCAAACCATACACCTAACCCTAACCCTAGGCCGACACCTTAAGCTCAACCCCAACCCTAACCTGACCCTCACGCTAACTCCAACCGTAACACTGAACCGAAAACTAACAGTAGCCCTAAACTTTCTCCCTCAAACTAACTTCAAACCTAACCTAACTTGAAGCCTAACTCAAACCATAGACCTAACCCTAACCCTAGGCGGACACCTGAAACTCAACCACAACCCTAAACGGACCCTGACGCTATCTCCAACCGTAACATTGAACCGAAAACTAACACTAGCCCTAAACTTACTCCCCCAAACTAAGTTCAAACCTAACCTAACCTGAAGCCTAAATCAAACCATACCCCTAACCCTAACCCTAGGCGGACACCTTAAGCTCCACCCCAACCCTAACCTGACCTCCAGGCTAACTCCAACCATATCACTGAACCGAAAACTAACAGTAGCCCTAAACTTACTCCCTCAAACTAAGTTCAATCCTAACCTAACCTGAAGCCTAAATGAAACCATAGACATAACACTAACCCTAGGCGGACACCTTATGCTTAACCCCGACCCTAACGTGACCCTGACGCTTACTCCAACCGAAACAGTTAACCGAAAACTAACAGTAGCCCTAAACTTACTCCATGAAACTAACTTAAAACCTAACGTAACCTTAAGCCTAACTCAAACCATAGAGCTAACCCTAACCCTAGGCCGACACCTGGAGGTCAACCCTAACCCTAACCTGACCCTGACGCTATCACCAACCGTAACACTGAACCGAAAACTAACAGTAGCCCTAAAGTTACTCCGTAAAACTAAGTTCAAACCTAACCTAACCTGAAGCCTAACTCAAATCACAGACCTAACCCTAACCCTAGGCGGACACCTTAATCTCAACCCCAACCCTAACCTGACCCTCACGCTAACTCCAACCGTAAAACTGAACCGAAAACTAACAGTAGCCCTATACTTACTCCCTCAAACTAAGTTCAAACCTAACCTAACCTGAAGCCTAACTCAAACCATAGACCTAACCCTAACGCTAGGCGGACACCTGAAGCTCAACCACAACCCTAACCTGACCCTGAAGCTAACTCCAACCGTAACAGTTACCCGAAAACTAACAGTAGCTCTAAACTTACTCCCTCAAACTAAGTTTAAACCTAACCTAACCTGAAGCCTAAATCAAACCATAAAACTAACCCTAACCCTAGGCGGACACCTTAAGCTCAACCCCAACCCTAACCTAACCATGGCGTTTACTCCAACTGTAACACTTAAACGAAAACTAACTGTAGCCCTAAACTTACTCCCTCAAACTAAGTTCAAACGTATCCTAACCTGAAGCCTAAATCAAACCATACACCTAACCCTAACCCTAGGCGGATACCTTAAGCTCAACCCCAAACCTAACCTGACCCTGACGCTATCTCCAACCGTAACAGTTAACCGAAAACTAACAGTAGCCCTAAACTGACTCCCTCAAACTAAGTTCAAACCTAACCTAACCTGAAGCCTAAATCAAATCATAGACCTAACCCTAACCCTAGGCAGACAACTTATGCTTAACCCCCACCCTAACCTGACCCTGAGGCTTACTCCAACTGTAACAGTTAACCGAAAACTAACAGTAGCCCTAAACTTACTCCATCAAACTAACTTCAAACCTAACCTAACCTTAAGCCTAAATGAAACCATACACCTAACCCTAACCCTAGGCGGACACCTTAATCTCAACCCCAACCCTAACCTGGCCCTGACGCTAACTCCAACCGTAACAGTTTCCCGAAAACTAATAGTAGCCCTAAACTTACTCCCTCAAACTAAGTTCAAACCCACCCTAACCTGAAGCCTAAATCAAACCATACACCTAACCCTAACCCTTGGCGGACACCTTAAGCTCAACCCCAAACCTAACCTGACCTCCAGGCTAACTCCAACCATATCACTGAACCGAAAACTAAGAGTAGCACTATACTGACTCCCTAAAACTAAGTTCAAACCTAACCTAACCTGAAGCCTAAATCAAATCTTAGACCTAACCCTAACCCTAGGCGGACACCTTAAGCTCAACTCCAACCCTAAACTGACCCTGACGCTATCTCCAACCGTAACACTGAACCGAAAACTAACAGTAGTCCTAAACTTACTCATTCAAACTAAGTTCAAATGTAACCTAACCTGAAGCCTAAATCAAACCATGGACCTTACCCTAACCCTAGGCGGACACCTCAAGCCAACCCCAACCCTAACCTGACCCTGACGCTATCTCCAAACATAATACTGAACCGAAAACTAACAGTAACCCTAAACTTACTCCCTCAAACTAAGTTCAAACCTAACCTAACCAGAAGCCAAAATCAAACCATACACCTAACCCTAACCCTAGGCGGACACCTTAAGCTCAACCCCAAACCTAACCTGACCCTCACGCTAACTCCAACCGTAACACTGAACCGAAAACTAACAGTAGCCCTAAACTTACTCCCTCAAATTAAGTTCCAACCTAACCTAACCTGAAGCCTAACTCAAACCATAGACCTAACCCTATCCCTAGGCGGACACCTGAAGCTCAACCACAACCCTAACCTGATCCTGACGCTATCTCCAACTATAACACTGAACCAAAAATTAACAGTAGCCCTAAACTTACTCCCTCAAACTAAGTTCAAACCTAACCTAACCTGAACCCTACCTCAAACCACAGACCTAACACTAACCATAGGTGGACACCTTAAGCTCAACCCCAACCCTAACCAGACACTCACGCTAACTCCAAATGTAACACTGAACCAAAAACTCACAGTAGCCCTAAACTTACTCCTTCAAACTAAGTTCAAACCTAACCTCACCTGAAGCCTAAATCAAACCATACACCTAACCCTAACCCTAGGCGGACACCTTAAGCTCAACCCCAAACCTAACCTGACCCTGACGCTTACTCCAACCGTAACAGTTAACCGAAAACTAACAGTAGACCTAAACTGACTCCATCAAACTAAGTTCAAACCTAACCTAACCTGGAGCCTAACTCAAGCCTTAGACCTAACCCTAACCCTAGGCGGACACCTGAAGCTCAATCACAACCCTAACCTGACCCTGACGCAATCTCCAACCGTAACACTGAACCGAAAACTAACAGTAGACCTAAACTTACTCCCTCAAACTAAGTTCAAACCGAACCTAACCTGAAGCCTAACTCAAACCACAGAACTAACCCTAAACTTAGGAAGACACCTTAAGCTCAACCCCAAAACTAACCTGACCCTCACGCTAACTCCAACCGTAACACTGAACTGAAAACTAACAGTAGCCCTAAACTTACTCCCTCAAACTAAGTTCAAACCTAACCTAACCTGAAGCCTAACTCAAACCATAGACCTAACCCTAACCCTAGGCGGACACCTGAATCTCAACCCCAACCCTAACTTGACCATGACGCTATCTTCAACCGTAACACTGAACCGAAAACTAACAGTAGCCCTAAACTTACTCGCTCAAACTAAGTTCAAACCTAAACTAACCTGAAGCCTAACTCAAACCATACACCTAACCCTAACCCTAGGCGTACACCTTAACTTCAACCCCAAACCTAACCTGACCCTGACGCTTACTCCAACTGTAACAGTTAACCGAAAACTAACAGTAGCCCTAAACTTACTCCCTCAAACTAAGTTCAAACATAACCTAACCTGAAGCCTAAATAAAACCATACAACTAAACCTAACCCTAGGCGGACACCTTAAACTGAACCCCAACCCTAACCTGGCCGTGACGCTATCTCCAACCGTAACAGTTCCCCGAAAACTAACAGTAGCCCTAAACTTACTCCTTCAAACTAAGTTCAAACCTAACCTAACCAGAAGCCTAAATCAAACCATACACCTAACCCTAACCCTAGGAGGACACCTTAAGCTCAACCCCAACCCTAACCTGACCCTCACGCTAACTCCAACCGTAACACTGAACCGAAAACTAACAGTAGCCCTAAACTTACTCCCTCAAACTAAGTTCAAACCTAACCTAACCTAAAGCCTAACTCAAACCATAGACCTAACCCTAACCCTAGGCGGACACCTGAAGCTCAACCCCAATCCTAACCTGTCCCTGACACTTACACCAACCGTAACACTGAACCGAAAACTAACAGTAGCTCTAAACTTACTCCCTCAAACTAAATTCAAACCTAACCTAACCTGAACCCTATCTCAAACCACAGACCTAACTCTACCCCTAGGCGGACACCTTAAGCTCAACCCACAATCCTAACGGGACACTCACGCTTACTCCAAATGTAACACTGAATCAAAAACTAACAGTAGCCCTAAACTTACTCCCTCAAACTAAGTTCAAACCTAACCTAACCTGAAGCCTAAATCAAACCATACACCTAACCCTAACCCTAGGCGGACACCTTAAGCTCAACCCCAAACCTAACCTGACCCTGACGCTTACTCCAACCGTAACAGTTAAACGAAAACTAACAGTAGCCCTAAACTGACTCCCTCAAACTAAGTTCAAACCTAACCTAACCTGAAGCCTAAATCAAATCATAGACCTAACCCTAACCCTAGGCGGACAACTTATGCTTAACCCCCACCCTAACCTGACCCTGACGCTTACTCCAACTGTAACAGTTAACCGAAAACTAGCAGTAGCACTGAACTTACACCTTCAAACTAACTTCAAACCTAACCTCACCTGAAGCCTAACTCAAACCACAGACCTAACCCTAACCCTAGGCGGACACCTTAAGCTCAACCCCAAACCTAACCTGACCCTCACGCTAACTCCAACCGTAACAGTTACCCGAAAACTAACAGTAGCCCTAAACTTACTCCCTCAAACTAACTTCAAACCTAACCTAACCTGAAGCCTAAATCAAATCATACACCTAACCCTAACCCTAGGCGGACACCTTAAGCTCCACCCCAACCCTAACCTGACCTCCAGGCTAAATCCAACCATATCACTGAACCGAAAACTAACAGTAGCCCTAAACTTACTCCCTCAAACTAAGTTCAATCCTAACCTAACCTGAAGCCTAAATGAAACCATAGACATAACACTAACCCTAGGCGGACACCTTATGCTTAACCCCCACCCTAACGTGACCCTGACGCTTACTCCAACCGAAACAGTTAACCGAAAACTAACAGTAGCCCTAAACTTACTCCATCAAACTAACTTCAAACCTAACGTAACCTTAAGCCTAAATGAAACCATACACATAACCCTAACCCTAGGCAGACACCTTAATCTCAACCCCAACCCTAACCTGGCCCTGAGGCTAACTCCAACCGTAACAGTTTCCCGAAAACTAACAGTAGCCCTAAACTTACTCACTCAAACTAAGTTCAAACCTAACCAAACCAGAAGCCTAAATGAAACCATACACCCAACCCTAACCCTAGGCGGACACCTTATGCTTAAACTCCACCCTAACCTGACCCTGACGCTTACTCCAACTGTAACAGTTAACCGAAAACTAACAGTAGCCCTATACTTACTCCCGCAACCTAAGTTCAAACGTAACCTAACCTGAAGCCTAAATCAAACCATAAACCTAACCCTAACCCTAGGCGGACACCTTAAGCTCAACCCCAACCCTAACCTGGCTCTGACGCTAACTCCAACAGTAACAGTTACCCGAAAACTAAGAGTAGCCCTAAACTTACTCCCTCAAACTAAGTTCAAACCTACCCTAACCTGAAGCCTAAATCTAACCATACACCTAACCCTAACCCTAGGCGGACACCTTAAGCTCAACCCCAGCCCTAACCTGACCTCCAGGCTTACTCCAACCATATCACTGAACCGAAAACTAAGAGTAGCCCTAAACTTACTCCCTCAAACTAAGTTCAATCCTAACCTAACCTGAAGCCTAAATGAAACCATAGAGCTAACCCAAACCCTAGGCGGACACCTTATGGTTAACCCCCACCATAACCTGACCCTGACGCTTTCTCCAACCGTAACAGTTAAACGAAAACTAACAGTAGCCCTAAACTTACTCCCTCAAACTAAGTTCAAACCTATCCTAACCTGAAGCCTAAATCAAACCATACACCTAACCCTAACCCTGGGCGGATACCTTAAGCTCAACCCCCAATCCTAACCGGACACTCACCCTAACTCCAAATGTAACACTGAATCAAAAACTAACAGTAGCCCTAAACTTACTCCCTCAAATTAAGTTCAAAACTAACCTAACCTGAAGCCTAAATCTAACCATACACCTAACCCTAACCCTAGGCGGACACCTTAAGCTCAACCCCAACCCTAACTGGACCCTGAGGATAAATCCAACCGTAACACTGAACCGAAAACTAACAGTAGCCCTAAACTGACTCCCTCAAACTAAGTTCAAACCTAACCTAACCTGAAGCCTAAATCAAATCATAGACCTAACCCTAACCCTAGGCGGACACCTTATGCTTAAACCCCACCCTACCCTGACCGTGACGTTTACTCCAACTCTAACAGTTAAACGAAAACTAACAGTAGCCCTAAACTTACTCCCTCAAACTAACTTCAAACCTAACCTAAACTGAAGCCTATATCAAACCATACACCTAACCCTAACCCTAGGCGGACACCTGAAGCTCAACCCCAACCCTAACCTGACCTCCAGGCTAACTCCAACCATATCACTGTACCGAAAACTAAGAGTAGCACTATACTGACTCCCTCAAACTAAGTTCTAACCTAACCTAACCTGAAGCCTAAATCAAACCATATACCTAACCCTAACCCTAGGCGGACACCTTAAGCTCAAACCCAACCCTAACCTGACCCTCACGCTCACTCCAACGGTAACACTGAACCAAAAACTAACAGTAGCCCTAAACTTACTCCCTCAAACTAAGTTCAAACCTAACCTAACCTGAAGACTATCTCAAACCATAGACCTAAGCCTAACAATGGGCGGACACCTTATGCTTAACCCCCAGCCTAACCTGACCCTGACGCTTACTCCAACTGTAACAGTTAACCGAAAACTAACAGTAGCCCTAAACTTACTCCCTCAAACTAAGTTCAAACCTAACCTAACCTGAAGCCTAAATCAAACCATACACCTAACCCTAACCCTAGGCGGACACCTTAACTTCAACCCCAAACCTAACCTGACCCTAACGCTTACTCCAACTGTAACAGTTAACCGAAAACTAACAGCCCTAAACTTACTCCCTCTAAATAAGTTCAAACATAACCTAACCTGAAGCCTAAATCAAACTATACAACTAAACCTAACCCTAGGCGGACACCTTAATCTCAAGCCCAACCCTAACCTGGCCCTGAAGTTAACTCCAACCCTAACATTTTCCCGAAAACTAACAGTAGCCCTAAACTTATTCCCTCAAACTAAGTTCAACCCTAACCTAACCTGAAGCCTAACTCAAACCATAGAGCTAACCCTAACCCTACGCAGACACCTGAAGGTCAACCCCAACCCTAACCTGACCGTGACGCTATCACCAACCGTAACACTGAACCGAAAACTAACAGTAGCCCAAAAGTTACTCCGTAAAACTAAGTTCAAACCTAACCTAACCTGAAGCCTAACTCAAATCACAGACCTAACCGAAACCCTAGGCGGACACCTTAATCTCAACCCCAACCCTAACCTGACCCTCACGCTAACTCCAACCGTAAAACTGAACCGAAAACTAACAGTAGCCCTATACTTACTCCCTCAAACTAAGTTCAAACCTAACCTAACCTGAAGCCTAACTCAAACCATAGACCTAACCCTAACGCTAGGCGGACACCTGAAGCTCAACCACAACCCTAACCTGACCCTGAAGCTAACTCCAACCGTAACAGTTACCCGAAAACTAACAGTAGCTCTAAACTTACTCCCTCAAACTAAGTTTAAACCTAACCTAACCTGAAGCCTAAATCAAACCATAAAACTAACCCTAACCCTAGGCGGACAACTTAAGCTCAACCCCAACCCTAACCTGACCATGGCGTTTACTCCAACTGTAACACTTAAACGAAAACTAACTGTAGCCCTAAACTTACTCCCTCAAACTAAGTTCAAACCTATCCTAACCTGAAGCCTAAATCAAACCATACACCTAACCCTAACCCTAGGTGGACACCTTAAGCTCAACCCCAACCCTAACCAGACACTCACGCTAACTCCAAATATAACACTGAACCCAAAACTCACAGTAGCCCTAAACTTACTCCCTCAAACTAAGTTCAAACCTAACCTAACCTGAAGCCTAAATCAAACCATACACCTAACCCTAACCCTAGGCGGACACCTTAAGCTCAACCCCAACCCTAACCTGACCCTCACGCTAACTCCAACCGTAACACTGAACCGAAAACTAACAGTAGCCCTAAACTTACTCCCTCAAACTAAGTTTAAACCTATCCTAACCTGAAGCCTAACACAAACAATAGACCTAACCCTAACCCTAGGCGGACACCTTAAGCTTAAGCCCAATCCTAACCTGACCCTGACGCTATCTCCAACCGTAACACTGAACCGAAAACTAACAGTAGCCCTAAACTTACTCCCTCAAACTAAGTTCAAACCTAACCTAACCTGAAGCCTAAATCAAACCATACACCTAACCCTAACCCTAGGCGGACACCTTAACTTCAACCCCAAACCTAACCTGACCCTAAGGCTTACTCCAACTGTAACAGTTAACCGAAAACTAACAGTAGCCCTAAACTTACTCCCTCAAAATAAGTTCAAACATAACCTAACCTGAAGCGAAAATCAAACCATACAACTAAACCTAACCCTAGGCGGACACCTTAAGCTCAACCCCAACCCTAATCTGGCCGTGACGCTAACTCAAACCGTAACAGTTACCCGAAAACTAAGAGTAGCCCTAAGCTTACTCCCTCAAACTAAGTTCAAACCTAACCTAACCTGAAGCCTAACTCAAACCATAGACCTAACCCTAACCGTAGGCGGACACCTGAAGCTCAACCACAACCCTAACCTGACCCTGACGCTATCTCCAACCGTAACACTGAACCGAAAACTAACAGTAGCCCTAAACTTACTCCCTCAAACTAAGTTCAAACCTAACCTAACCTGATGCCTAACTCAAACCACAGACCTAAACCTAACCCTAGGCGGACACCTTAAGCTCAACCCCAACACTAACCGGACCTTCACGCTAACTCCAAATGTAACACTGAACCAAAAACTAACAGTAGCCCTAAACTTACTCCCGCAAACTAAGTTCAAACCTAACCTAACCTGAAGCCTAACTCAAAAAATAGACCTAACCCTAACCCTAGGCGGACACCTTAAGCTTAACCACAACCGTAACCAGACCATGAGGCTAAATCCAACCGTAACACTGAACCGAAAACTAACAGTAGCCCTAAACTTAGTCCCTCAAACTAAGTTCAATCTTAACCTAACCTGAAGCCTAAATGAAACCATAGACCTAACCCTAACCCTAGGCCGACACCTTATGCTTAACCCCCACCCTAAACTGACCCTGACGCTTACTCCAACTGTAACAGTTAACCGAAAACTAACAGTAGCCCTAAACTTACTCCATCAAACTAACTTCAAACCTAACCTAACCTTAAGCCTAAATGAAACCATACACCTAACCCTAACCCTAGGCGGACACCTTAATCTCAAGCCCAACCCTAACCTGGCCCTGAAGCTAACTCCAACCCTAACATTTTCCCAAAAACTAACAGTAGCCCTAAACTTACTCCCTCAAACTAAGTTCAAACCTAACCTAACCTGAAGCCTAAATCAAACAATACACCTAACCCTAACCCTAGGCGGACACCTTAAGCTCAACCCCAACCCTAACCTGACCTCCAGGCTACCTCCAACCATATCACTGAACCGAAAACTAAGAGTAGCCCTAAACTTACTCGCTCAAACTAAGTTCAAACCTAACCTAACCTGAAGACTAACTCAAACCATAGACCTAAGCCTAACCCTGGGCGGACACCTTATGCTTAACCCCCAGCTTAACCTGACCGTGACGCTTACTCCAACTGTAACAGTTAACCTAAAACTAACAGTAGCCCTAAACTTACTCCCTCAAACTAAGTTCAAACCTAACCAAACCTGAAGCCTAAATCAAACCATACACCTAACCCTAACCCTAGGCGTACACCTTAACTTCAACCCCAACCCTAACCTGACCCTGACGCTATCTCCAACCGTAACACTGATCCGAAAACTAACAGTAGCCCTAAACTTAGTCACGCAAACTAAGTTCAATCCTAACCTAACCTGAAGCCTAAATGAAACCGTAGACCTAACCCTAACCCTAGGCGGACACCTTATGCTTAAACCCCACCCTAACCTGACCCTGACACTTACTCCAACTGTAACATTTATCCGAAAACTAACAGTAGACCTAAACTTACTCCCTCAAACTAAGTTCAAACCTAACCTAACCTGAAGACTAAATCAAACCATACACCTAACCCTAACTCTAGGCGGACACCTGAAGCTCAACCACAAACCTATCCTGACCCTGGCACTTACTCCAACCGTAAAAGTTAACCGAAAACTAACAGTAGCCCTAAACTGACTCCCTCAAACTAAGTTCAAACCTAACCTAACCTGAAGCCTAACTCAAACAATAGACCTAACCCTAACCCTAGGAGGACACCTTAAGCTTAACCAAAACCATAACCTGACCCTGAGGCTAAATCCAACCGTAACACTGATCTGAAAACTAACAGTAGCCCTAAACTTACTCACTCAAACTAAGTTCAATCCTAACCTAACCTGAAGCCTAAATGAAACCGTAGACCTAACCCTAACCCTAGGCGGACACCTGAAGCTCACCCCCAACACTAAATTGACCCTGACGCTATCTCCAACCGTAACACTGAACCGAAAACTAACATTAGCCCTAAACTTACTCCCTCAAACTAAGTTCAAACCTAACATAACCTGAAGCTTAACTCAAACCACAGACCTAACCCTAACCCTAGGCGGACACCTTAAGCTCAACCCCAACCCTAACCTGACCCTCATGCTAACTCCAACCGTAACACTGAACCGAAAACTAACAGTAGCCCTAAACTTACTCCCTCAAACTAAGTTGAAACCTAACCTAACCTGAAGCCTAAATCAAACCACAGACCTAACCCTAACCCTAGGCGGACACCTTAAGCTCAGTTCCAACCCTAACTTGACCCTGACGCTATCTCCAACCGTAACACTGAACAGAAAACTAACAGTAGCCCTATACTTACTCCCTCAAACTAAGTTCAAATGTAACCTAACCTGGAGCCTAAAACAAACCATGGACCTAACCCTAACCCTAGGCGGACACCTCAAGATAACCCCAACCCTAACCTGACCCTGACCCTAACTCCAACCATAATACTGAACCTAAAACTAACAGTAGCCCTATACTTACTCCCTCAAACTAAGTTCAAACCTAACCTAACCTGAAGCCTAAATCAAACCATACACCTAACCCTAACCCTAGGCGGACACCTTAACTTCACCCCCAAACCTAACCTGATCGTAACGCTTACTCCAACTGTAACAGTTAACCGAAAACTAACAGTTGCCCTAAACTTACTCCCTCAAACTAAGTTCAAACATAACCTAACCTGAAGCCTAAATCAAACCATTCAACTAAACCTAACCCTAGGCGGACACCTTAAGCTCAACCCCAACCCTAACCTGGCCGTGACGCTAACTCAAACCGTAACAGTTACCCGAAAACTAAGAGTAGCCCTAAACTTACTCCCTCAAACTAAGTTCAAACCTAACCTAACCTGAAGACTAACTCAAATCATAGACCTAACCCTAACCCTAGGCCGACACCTGAAGCTCAACCCCAACCCTAACCTGACCCTGACGCTATCTCCAACCGTAACACTGAACCGAAAACTAACAGTAGCACTAAACTTACTCCCTAAAACTAAGTTCAAACCTAACCTAACCTGAAGCCTAACTCAAAAAATAGACCTAACCCTAACCCTAGGCGGACACCTTAAGCTTAACCACAACCGTAACCTGACCATGAGGCTAAATCCAACCGTAACACTGAACCGAAAACTAACAGTAGCCCTAAACTTAGTCCCTCAAACTAAGTTCAATCCTAACCTAACCTGAAGCCTAAATGAAACCATAGACCTAACCCTAACCCTAGGCCGACACCTTAAACTTAACCCCCAGCCTAACCTGACCCTGACGCTTACTCCAACTGTAACAGTTAACCTAAAACTAACAGTAGCCCTAAACTTACTCCCTCAAACTAAGTTCAAACCTAACCTAACCTGAAGCCTAAATCAAACCATACACCTAACCATAACTCTAGGCGGACACCTTAAGCTCAACCACAAACCTATCCTGACCCTGGCACTTACTCCAACCGTAAAAGTTAACCGAAAACTAACAGTAGACCTAAACTGACTCCCTCAAACTAAGTTCAAACCTAACCTAACCTGAAGCCTAACTCAAACAATAGACCTAACCCTAACCCTAGGCGGACACCTTAATCTTAACCCCAACCATAACCTGACCCTGAGGCTAAATCCAACCGTAACACTGATCTGAAAACTAACAGTAGCCCTAAACTTACTCACTCAAACTAAGTTCAATCCTAACCTAACCTGAAGCCTAAATGAAACCGTAGACCTAACCCTAACCCTAGGCGGACACCTGAAGCTCACCCCCAACACTAAATTGACCCTGACGCTATTTCCAACCGTAACACTGAACCGAAAACTAACATTAGCCCTAAACTTACTCCCTCAAACTAAGTTCAAACCTAACATAACCTGAAGCCTAACTCAAACCACAGACCTAACCCTAACCCTAGGCGGACACCTTAAGCTCAACCCCAACCCTAACCTGACCCTCATGCTAACTCCAACCGTAACACTGAACCGAAAACTAACAGTAGCCCTATACTTACTCCCTCAAACTAAGTTCAAACGTAACCTAACCTGGAGCCTAAAACAAACCATGGACCTAACCCTAACCCTATGCGGACACCTCAAGATAACCCCAACCCTAACCTGACCCTGACCCTAACTCCAACCATAATACTGAACCGAAAACTAACAGTAGCCCTATACTTACTCCCTCAAACTAAGTTCAAACCTAACCTAACCTGAAGCCTAAATCAAACCATACACCTAACCCTAACCCTAGGCGGACACCTTAACTTCACCCCCAAACCTAACCTGATCGTAACGCTTACTCCAACTGTAACAGTTAACCGAAACCTAACAGTAGCCCTAAACTTACTCCCTCAAACTAAGTTCAAACATAACCTAACCTGAAGCCTAAATCAAACCATACAACTAAACCTAACCCTAGGCGGACACCTTAAGCTCAACCCCAACCCTAACCTGGCCGTGACGCTAACTCAAACCGTAACAGTTACCCGAAAACTAACAGTAGCCCTAAACTTACTCCCTCAAACTAAGTTCAAACCTAACCTAACCTGAAGACTAACTCAAATCATAGACCTAACCCTAACCCTAGGCCGACACCTGAAGCTCAACCCCAACCCTAACCTGACCCTGACGCTATCTCCAACCGTAACACTGAACCGAAAACTAACAGTAGCACTAAACTTACTCCCTAAAACTAAGTTCAAACCTAACCTAACCTGAAGCCTAACTCAAAAAATAGACCTAACCCTAACCCTAGGCGGACACCTTAAGCTTAACCACAACCGTAACCTGACCATGAGGCTAAATCCAACCGTAACACTGAACCGAAAACTAACAGTAGCCCTAAACTTAGTCCCTCAAACTAAGTTCAATCCTAACCTAACCTGAAGCCTAAATGAAACCATAGACCTAACCCTAACCCTAGGCCGACACCTTAAACTTAACCCCCAGCCTAACCTGACCCTGACGCTTACTCCAACTGTAACAGTTAACCTAAAACTAACAGTAGCCCTAAACTTACTCCCTCAAACTAAGTTCAAACCTAACCTAACCTGAAGCCTAAATCAAACCATACACCTAACCATAACTCTAGGCGGACACCTTAAGCTCAACCACAAACCTATCCTGACCCTGGCACTTACTCCAACCGTAAAAGTTAACCGAAAACTAACAGTAGACCTAAACTGACTCCCTCAAACTAAGTTCAAACCTAACCTAACCTGAAGCCTAACTCAAACAATAGACCTAACCCTAACCCTAGGCGGACACCTTAATCTTAACCCCAACCATAACCTGACCCTGAGGCTAAATCCAACCGTAACACTGATCTGAAAACTAACAGTAGCCCTAAACTTACTCACTCAAACTAAGTTCAATCCTAACCTAACCTGAAGCCTAAATGAAACCGTAGACCTAACCCTAACCCTAGGCGGACACCTGAAGCTCACCCCCAACACTAAATTGACCCTGACGCTATTTCCAACCGTAACACTGAACCGAAAACTAACATTAGCCCTAAACTTACTCCCTCAAACTAAGTTCAAACCTAACATAACCTGAAGCCTAACTCAAACCACAGACCTAACCCTAACCCTAGGCGGACACCTTAAGCTCAACCCCAACCCTAACCTGACCCTCATGCTAACTCCAACCGTAACACTGAACCGAAAACTAACAGTAGCCCTATACTTACTCCCTCAAACTAAGTTCAAACGTAACCTAACCTGGAGCCTAAAACAAACCATGGACCTAACCCTAACCCTATGCGGACACCTCAAGATAACCCCAACCCTAACCTGACCCTGACCCTAACTCCAACCATAATACTGAACCGAAAACTAACAGTAGCCCTATACTTACTCCCTCAAACTAAGTTCAAACCTAACCTAACCTGAAGCCTAAATCAAACCATACACCTAACCCTAACCCTAGGCGGACACCTTAACTTCACCCCCAAACCTAACCTGATCGTAACGCTTACTCCAACTGTAACAGTTAACCGAAACCTAACAGTAGCCCTAAACTTACTCCCTCAAACTAAGTTCAAACATAACCTAACCTGAAGCCTAAATCAAACCATACAACTAAACCTAACCCTAGGCGGACACCTTAAGCTCAACCCCAACCCTAACCTGGCCGTGACGCTAACTCAAACCGTAACAGTTACCCGAAAACTAACAGTAGCCCTAAACTTACTCCCTCAAACTAAGTTCAAACCTAACCTAACCTGAAGACTAACTCAAATCATAGACCTAACCCTAACCCTAGGCCGACACCTGAAGCTCAACCCCAACCCTAACCTGACCCTGACGCTATCTCCAACCGTAACACTGAACCGAAAACTAACAGTAGCACTAAACTTACTCCCTAAAACTAAGTTCAAACCTAACCTAACCTGAAGCCTAACTCAAATCACAGACCAAACCCTAAACCTAGGCGGAGACCTTAAGCTCAACCCCAACACTGACCGGACCCTAACGCTAACGCCAAACGTAACACTGAACCGAAAACTAACAGTAGCTCTAAACTTACTCCCTCAAACTAAGTTCAATCCTAACCTAACCTGAAGCCTAAATGAAACCATAGACATAACCCTAACCTTAGGCGGACACATTTATGCTTAACCCCCACCCTAACCTGACCCTGACGCTTACTCCAAACGTAACAGTTAACCGAAAACTAACAGTAACCCTAAACTTACTCCCTCAAACTAAGTTCAATCCTAACCTAACCTGAAGCCTAAATGAAACCATAGACCTAACCCTAACCCTAGGCGGAAACCTTATGCTTAACCCCCACCCTAACCTGACCCTGACGCTTACTCCAACCGTAACACTTAAACGAAAACTAACAGTAGCCCTAAACTTCCTCCCTCAAACTAAGTTCAAACCTAACCTACCCTGAAGCCTAAATCAAACCATACACCTAACCCTAACCCTAGGCGGACACCTTAAGCTCAATCCCAAACCTAACCTGACCCTGACACTTACTCCAACCGTAACAGTTAACCGAAAACTAACAGTAGCCCTAAACTGACTCCCTCAAACTAAGTTCAAACGTAACCTAACCTGAAGCCTAACTCAAACAATAGACCTAACCCTAACCCTAGGCGGACACCTTAAGCTTAACCCCAACCATAACCAGACCCTGAGGCTAAATCCAACCGTAACACTGATCCGAAAACTAAGAGTAGCCCTAAACTTACTCACTCAAACTAAGTTCAATCCTAACCTAACCTGAAGCCTAAATGAAACCGTAGACCTAACCCTAACCCTAGGCGGCACCTTAAGGTCAACCCCAACCCTATCCTGACCCTCACGCTAACCACAACCGTAACACTGAAAAGAAAACTAACAGTAGCCCTAAACTTACTCCCTCAAACTAAGTTCAAACCTAACCTAACATGAAGCCTAACTCAAACCATAGACCTAACCCTAACCCTAGGCGGACATCTGAAGCTCACCCCCAACCCTAAATTGACCCTGACGCTATCTCCAACCGTAACACTGAACCGAAAACTAACAGTAGCCCTAAACTTACTCCCTCAAACTAAGTTCAAACCTAACATAACCTGAAGCCTAACTCAAACAATAGACCTAACCCTAACCCTGGGCGGACACCTTAATCTCAACCCCAATCCTAACCTGGCCCTGATGCTAACTCCAACCGTAACAGTTTCCCGAAATATAACAGTAGCCCTAAACTTACTCCCTCAAACTAAGTTCAAACCTAACCTATCCTGAAGCCTAACTCAAACCATAGACCTAAACCTAACACTAGGCGGACACCTCAAGCTAACCCCAACCCTAAACTGACCCTGACGCTATCTCCAACCGTAACACTGAAACGAAAAATAACAGTATCCCTAAATTTTCTCCCTCAAACTAAGTTCAAACCTAACCTAACCTGACGCCTAACTCAAACCACAGACCTAAGCCTAACCCTAGGCGGACACCTTAAACTCAACCCCAACCCTAACCGGACCTTCACGCTAACTCCAAACGTAACACTGAACCAAACACTAACAGTTTCCCTAAACTTATTCCCTCAAACTAAGTTCAAACCTAACCTAACCTGAAGCCTAACTCAAACAATAGACCTAAACCTAACCCTAGGAGGACACCTTAAGCTCAACCCCAAACCTAACCTGACCCTGACGCTTACTCCAACCGGAACAGTTAAACGAAAATTAACAGTAGCCCTAAACTTACTCCCTCAAACTGAGTTCAAACCTATCGTAACCTGAAGCCTAAATCAAACCATACACCTAACCCTAACCCAAGGCGGATACCTTAAGCTCAACCCCAAACCTAATCTGATCCTGACACTTACTCCAACTGTAACAGTTAACCGAAAACTAACAGTAGCACTAAACTTACTCCATCAAACTAACTTCAAAACTAACCTGACCTTAAGCCTAAATGAAACCATACACCTAACCCTAACCCTAGGCGGACACCTTAAGCTCAACTTCAACCCTAACCTGACCCTGACGCTATCTCCAACCTTAACAATGAACCGAAAACTAACAGTAGCCCTAAACTTACTCCCTCAAACTAAGTTCAAACCTAACCTAACCTGAAGCCTAACTCAAACCACAGACCTAACCCTAACCCTCGGCGGACACCTTAAGTTCAACCCCAACCCTAACCGGACCTTCACGCTAACTCCATATGTAACACTGAAACAAAAACTAAAGTAGCCCTAAACTTACTCCCTCAAACTAAGTTCAAACCTAACCTAACCTGAAGCCTAACTCAAACCACAGACCTAACCCTAAACCTAGGCAGAAACCTTAAGCTCAACACCAACCCTAACTTCCCTCACGCTAACTCCAACCATAACACTGAACCGATAACTAACAGTAGTCCTAAACTTACTCCCAAAAACTAAGTTCAAACCTAACCTAACCTGAAGCCTAACTCAAACCATAGACCTAACCCTAACCCTAGTCGGACACCTGAATCTCAACCCCAACCCTAACTTGACCATGACGCTACCTCCAACCGTAACACTGAACCGAAAACTAACAGTAGCCCTAAACTTACTCGCTCAAACTAAGTTCAAACCTAACCTAACCTGAAGCCTAACTCAAACAATAGACCTAACCCTAACCCTAGGCGGAAACCTTAAGCTTAACCACAACACTAACCTGACCCTGAGGCTAAATCCAACCGTAACACTGAACCGAAAACTCACAGAAGCCCTAAACTTACTCCCTCAAACTAAGTTCAAACCTAACCTAACCTGAATCCTAAATCAAACCATAAACCTAACCCTAACCCTAGGCGGACACCTTAAGCTCAACCCCAAACCTAACCTGACCCTGACGCTTACTCCAACCGTAACAGTTAACCGAAAACTAAGAGTAGCCCTAAACTGACTCCCTCATACTAAGTTCAAACCTAACCTAACCTGAAGCCTAAATCAAATCATAGACCTAACCCTAACCCTAGGAGGACACCTGAAGCTCAACCACAACCCTAACCTGACCCTGACGCTATCTCCAACCGTAACACTGAACAGAAATCTAACAGTAGCCCTAAAATTACTCCTTCACACTAACTTCAAACCTAACCTAACCTGAAACCAAAATCAAATCATAGACCTAAACCTAACCCTAGGCGGACACCTTAAGCTTAACCCCCACCCTAACCTGACCCTGACGCTTACTCCAACTGTAACAGTTAACCGAAAACTAACAGTAGCCCTAAACTTACTTCCTCATACTAACTTCAAACGTAACCTAACCTCAAGCCTAAATCAAACCATACACCTAACCCAAACCCTAGGCGGACACCTGAAGCTCAACCCCAACCCTAACCTTACCCTGAAGCTATCTCCAACCGTAAAACTGAAAGGAAAACCAACAGTAGCCCAAAACTTAATCTCTCAAACTAAGTTCAAACCTAACCTAACCTGAATCCTAACTCAAACCACAGACCTAACCCTAACCCTAGGCGGACCCCATAAGCTCAACTCCAACCCTAACCTAACCCTCACGCTAACTCCAACCGTAACACTGAAACGAAAACTAACAGTAGCCCTAAACTTACTCCCTCAAACTAAGTTCAAACCTAACCTAACCTGAATCCTATCTCAAACAATAGACCTAACCCTAACCCTGAAGGGAAACCTTAAGCTTAACCCCAACCCTAACCTGACCCTGAGGCTAAATCCAACCATAACATCGAACCGAAAACTAACAGTAGGCCTAAACTTACTCCCTCAAACTAAGTTCAAACCTAACCTAACCTGAAGCCTAAATCAAACCATACACCTAACCCTAACCCTAGGCGGACACCTGAAGCTCTACCCCAAACCTAACCTGACCCTGACACTTACACCAACCGTAACAGTTAACCGAAAACTAACAGTAGCCCTAAACATACTCCCTCAAACTAAGTTCAAACCTAACCTAACCTGAAGCCTATATTAAATCATAGACCTAACCCTAACCCTAGGCGGACACCTTATGCTTAACCCCCACCTTAACCTGACCCTGACGCGTACTCCAACTGTAACAGTTAACCGAAAACTAACAGTAGCCCTAAACTTACTCCCTCAAACTAACTTCAAACCTAACCTAACCTGAAGCCTAAATCAAACCATACACCTAACCCTAAACCTAGGCGGACACCTTAAGCTCAACCCCAACCCTAACCTGGCCATGACACTAACTCCAACAGTAACAGTTACCCGAAAACTAAGAGTAGCCCTAAACTTACTCCCTCAAACTAAGTTCAAACCTAACCTAACCTGAAGCCTAAATCTAACCATACACCTAACCCTAACCCTAGGCGGACACCTTAAGCTCAACCCCAACCCTAACCTGACCCTCACGCTAACTCCAAACGTAACACTGAACGGAAAACTAACAGTAGCCCTAAACTTACTCCCTCAAACTAAGTTCAAACCTAACCTAACCTGAAGCCTAACTCAAACCATAGACCTAACCCTAACGCTAGGCGGACACATGAAGCTCAACCACAAGCCTAACCTGACCCTGAGGGTAAATCCAACCGTAACACTGAACCGAAAACTGACAGTAGCCCTAAACTTACTCCCTCAATCTAAGTTCAATCCTAACCTAACCTGAAGCCTAAATGAACCCATAGACCTAACCCTAACCCTAGGCGCACACCTTATGCTTAACCCGCACACTAACCTAACCCTGACGCTTACTCCAATCGTAACAGTTAAACGAAAACTAACAGTAGCCCTAAACTTACTCCCTCAAACTAAGTTCAAACCTAACCTAACCTGAAGCCTAAATCAAACCATACACCTAACCCTAACCCTAGGCGGACACCTTAAGCTCAACTCCAAACCTAACCTGACCCTCACGCTTACTCCAACTGTAACACTTAACCGAAAACTAACAGTAGCCCTAAACAGACTCCCTCAACCTAAGTTCAAACCTAACCTAACCTGAAGCCTAAATCAAATCATAGACCTAACCCTAACCCTAGGCGGACACCTTATGCTTAAGCCCCACCCTAACCTGACCCTGACGCTTACTCCAACTGTAACAGTTAACCGAAAACTAACAGTAGCCCTAAACTTACTCCCTCAAACTAAGTTCAAACCTAACCTAACCTGAAGCCTAACTCAAACCACAGACTTAACCCTAACCCTAGGAGGACACCTTAAGCTCAACACCAAACCTAACCTGACCCTCACGCTAACTCCAACCGTAACACTGAACCGAAAACTAACAGTAGCCCTAAACTTACTCCCTCAAACTAAGTTCAAACCTAACCTAACCTGAAGCCTAAATCAAACCATACACCTAACCCTAACCCTAGGCGGACACCTTAAGCTCAACTCCAAACCTAACCTGACCCTCACGCTTACTCCAACTGTAACACTTAACCGAAAACTAACAGTAGCCCTAAACAGACTCCCTCAACCTAAGTTCAAACCTAACCTAACCTGAAGCCTAAATCAAATCATAGACCTAACCCTAACCCTAGGCGGACACCTTATGCTTAAGCCCCACCCTAACCTGACCCTGACGCTTACTCCAACTGTAACAGTTAACCGAAAACTAACAGTAGCCCTAAACTTACTCCCTCAAACTAAGTTCAAACCTAACCTAACCTGAAGCCTAACTCAAACCACAGACTTAACCCTAACCCTAGGAGGACACCTTAAGCTCAACACCAAACCTAACCTGACCCTCACGCTAACTCCAACCGTAACACTGAACCGAAAACTAACAGTAGCCCTAAACTTACTCCCTCAAACTAAGTTCAAACCTAACCGAACCTGAAGCCTAACTCAAACCATAGACCTAACCCTAACCCTAGGCGGACACCTGAATCTCAACCCCAACCCTAACTTGACCATGACGCTACCTCCAACCGTAACACTGAACCGAAAACTAACAGTAGCCCTAAACTTACTCGCTCAAACTAAGTTCAAACCTAACCTAACCTGAAGCCTAACTCAAATCATAGACCTAACCCTAACAATAGGCGGACACCTGAAGCTCAACCCCAACCCTAACCTGACCCTGACGCTATCTCCAACCGTAACACTGAACCGAAAACTAACAGTAGCCATAAACTTACTCACTCAAACTAAGTTCAAACGTAACCTAACCTGAAGCCTAAATCAAACCATGGACCTAACCCTAAACCTAGGCGGACACCTCAAGCTAACCCCAACCCTAACCGGACCCTGACGCTAACTCCAACCATAATACTGAACCGAGAACTAACAGTAGCCCTAAACTTACTCCCTCAAACTAAGTTCAAACCTAACCTAACCTGAAGCCTAAATCAAACCATACACCTAACCCTAACCCTAGGCCGACACCTTAACTTCAACCCCAAACCTAACCTGACCCTGACGCTTACTCCAACTGTAACAGTTAACCGAAAACTAACAGTAGCCCTAAACTTACTCCCTCAAACTAAGTTCAAACATAACCTAACCTGAAGCCTAAATCAAACCATACACCTAACCCTAACCCTAGGCGGACACCTTAAACTCAACCCCAACCCTAACCTGGCCGTGACGCTAACTCCAACCGTAACAGTTACCCGAAAACTAACAGTAGCCCTAAACTTACTCCCTCAAACTAAGTTCAAACCGAACCTAACCTGAAGCCTAACTCAAACCATAGACCTAACCCTAACCCTAGGCGGACACCTGAAGCTCAACCACAACCCTAACCTGACCCTTACGCTATCTCCAACCATAACACTGAACCGAAAACTAACGGTAGCCCTAAACGTACTCCCTCAAACTAAGTTCAAACCTAACGTAACCTGAAGGCTAACTCAAACCACAGACCTAACCCTAACCCTAGGCGGACACCTTAAGCTCAACCCCAACCCTAACCGGACCCTCACGCTAACTCCAAACGTAACACTGAACTAAAAACTAACAGTAGACCTAAACTTACCCCCTCGAACTAAGTTCAAACCTAACCTAACCTGAAGCCTAACTCAAACAATAGACCTAACCCTAACCCTAGGTGGACACCTTAAGCTTAACCCCAACACTAACCTGACCCTGAGGCTAAATCCAACCGTAACACTGAACCGAAAACTCAGAGAAGCCCTAAACTTACTCCCTCAAACTAAGTTCAAACCTAACCTAACCTGAAGCCTAAATCAAACCATACACCTAACCCGAACCCTAGGCGGACACCTTAAGCTCAACCCCAAACCTAACCTGACCCTGACGCTTACTCCAACCGTAACAGTTAACCGAAAACTAAGAGTAGCCCTAAACTGACTCCCTCATACTAAGTTCAAACCTAACCTAACCTGAAGCCCAAATCAAATCATAGACCTAACCCTAACCCTAGGCGGACACCTGAAGCTCAACCACAAACCTAACCTGACCCTGACGCTATCTACAACCGTAACACTGAACAGAAATCTAACAGTAGCCCTAAAATTACTCCTTCAAACTAACTTCAAACCTAACCTAACCTGAAGCCAAAATCAAATCATAGACCTAAACCTAACCCTAGGCGGACACCTTAAGCTTAACCCCCACCCTAACCTGACCCTGACGCTTACTCCAACTGTAACAGTTAACCGAAAACTAACAGTAGCCCTAAACTTACTTCCTCAAACTAACTTCAAACGTAACCTAACCTCAAGCCTAAATCAAACCATACACCTAACCCTAACCCTAGGCGGACACCTTAGGCTCAACCCCAACCCTAACCTGGCCCTGACGCTAACTCCAACAGTAACAGTTACCCGAAAACTAACAGTAGCCCTAAACTTACTGCCTCAAACTAAATTCAAACCTAACCTAACCTGAAGCCTAAATTTAAACCATACACTTAACCCTAACCCTAGGCGGACACCTTAAGCTCAACCCCAACCCTAACCTGACCCTCACGCTAACTCCAACCTTAACACTGAACGGAAAACTAATAGTAGCCCTAAACTTACTCCCTCAAACTAAGTTCAAACCTAACCTAAACTGAAGCCTAACTCAAACCATACACCTAACCCTAAACCTAGGCGGACACCTGAAGCTCAACCCCAACCCTAACCTGACCCTGAAGCTATCTCCAACCGTAAAACTGAACCGAAAACCAACAGTAGCCCAAAACTTACTCTCTCAAACTAAGTTCAAACCTAACCTAACCTGAATCCTAACTCAAACCACAGACCTAACCCTAACCCTAGGCGGACCCCATAAGCTCAACTCCAACCCTAACCTAACCCTCACGCTAACTCCAACCGTAACACTGAAACGAAAACTAACAGTAGCCCTAAACTTACTCCCTCAAACTAAGTTCAAACCTAACCTAACCTGAATCCTAACTCAAACAATAGACCTAACCCTAACCCTGGGGGGACACCTTAAGCTTAACCCCAACCCTAACCTGACCCTGAGGCTAAATCCAACCATAACATCGAACCGAAAACTAACAGTAGTCCTAAACTTACTCCCTCAAATTAAGTTCAAACCTAACCTAACGTGAAGCCTAAATCAAACCATACACCTAACCCTAACCCTAGGCGGACACCTTAAGCTCAAACCCAACCCTAACCTGGCCCTGACGCTAACTCCAACAGTAACACTTACCCGAAAACTAAGAGTAGCCCTAAACTTAGTCCCTCAAACTAAGTTCAAACCTAACCTAACCTGAAGCCTAAATCTAACCATACACCTAACCCTAACCCTAGGCAGTCACCTTAAGCTCAACCGCAACCCTAACCTGACCCTCACGCTAACTCCAAACGTAAAACTGAACCGAAAACTAACAGTAGCCCTAAACTTACTCCCTCAAACTAAGTTCAAACCTAACCTAACCTGAAGCCTAACTCAAACCATAGACCTCACCCTAACGCTAGGCGGACACCTGAAGCTCAACCACAACCCTAACCTGACCCTGAGGCTAAATCCAACCGTAACACTGAACCGAAAACTGACAGTAGCCCTAAACTTACTCCCTCAATCTAACTTCAATCCTAACCTAACCTGAAGCCTAAATGAACCCATAGACCTAACCCTAACCCTAGGCGCACACCTTATGCTTAACCCGCACACTAACCTAACCCTGACGCTTACTCCAATCGTAACAGTTAAACGAAAACTAACAGTAGCCCTAAACTTACTCCCTCAAACTAAGTTCAAACCTAACCTAACCTGAAGCCTAAATCAAACCATACACCTAACACTAACCCTAGGCGGACACCTTAAGCTCAACTCTAAAACTAACCTGACCCTCACGCTTACTCCAACTGTAACACTTAACCGAAAACTAACAGTAGCCCTAAACAGACTCCCTCAACCTAAGTTCAAACCTAACCTAACCTGAAGCCTAAATCAAATCATAGACCTAACCCTAACCCTAGGCAGACACCTTATGCTTAAGCCCAACCCTAACCTGACACTGACGCTTACTCCAACTGTAACAGTTAACCGAAAACTAACAGTAGCCCTAAACTTACTCCCTCAAACTAAGTTCAAACCTAACCTAACCTGAAGCCTAAATCAAACCATACACCTAACCCTAACCCTAGGCGGACACCTTAAGCTCAACTCCAAAACTAACCTGACCCTCACGCTTACTCCAACTGTAACACTTAACTGAAAACTAACAGTAGCCCTAAACTGACTCCCTCAACCTAAGTTCAAACCTAACCTAACCTGAAGCGTAACTCAAACCATAGACCTAACCCTAACTCTAGGCGGACACCTGAAGCTCAACCCCAACCCTAACCTGACCCAGACGCTATCTCCAACCGTAACACTGAACCGAAAACTAACAATAGAGCTAAATTACTCCCTCAAACTAACCTCAAACCTAACCTAACCTGAAGACTAACTCAAACAATAGACCTAACTCTAACCCTAGGCGGACACCTTAAGCTTAACCCCAACCCTAACCTGACCCTGAGGCTAAATTCAAACGTAACACTGAACGGAAAACTAACAGTAGCCCTAAACTTACTCCCTCAAACTAAGTTCAAACCTAACCTAACCTGAAGCCTAACTCAAACCATAGACCTAACCCTAACCCTAGGCGGACACCTGAAGCTCAACCACAACCCTAACCTGACCCTTACGCTATCTCCAACCGTAATACTGAACCGAAAACTAACGGTAGCCCTAAACTTACTCCCTCAAACTAAGTTCAAACATAACGTAACCTGAAGCCTAACTCAAACCACAGACCTAACCCTAACCCTAGGCGGACACCTTAAGCTCAACCCCAATCCTAACCGGACCCTCACCCTAACTCCAAACGTAACACTGAACCAAAAACTAACAGTAGACCTAAACTTACTCCCTCGAACTAAGTTCAAACCTAACCTAACCTGAAGCCTAACTCAAACAATAGACCTAACCCTAACCCTAGGCGGACACCTTAAGCTTAACCCCAACACTAACCTGACCCTGAGGCTAAATCCAACCGTAACACTGAACCGAAAACTCACAGTAGCCCTAAACTTACTCCCTCAAACTAAGTTCAAACCTAACCTAACCTGAAGCCTAACTCAAACCACAGACCTAACCCTAACACTAGGCGGACACCTTAAGCTCAACCCCAACCCTAACCTAACCCTCACGCTAACACCAACCGTAACACTGAACCGAAAACTAACAGTAGTGCTAAAATTACTCCCTCAAACTAAGTTCAAACCTAACCTAACCTGAAGCCTAACTAAAACAATGGACTTAACCCTAACCCTAGGCGGACACCTTAAGCTTAACCCCAACCCTAACCTGACCCTGAGGCTAAATCCAACCGAAACACTAAATCGAAAACTAACAGTAGGCCTAAACTGATTCCCTTAAACTAAGTTCAAACCTAACCTAACCTGAAGCCTAACTCAAACCATAGACCTAACCCTAACCCTATGCGGACACCTTATGCTTAACCCCCACCCTAACCTGACCCTGTCGCTTACTCCAACCGTAACAGTTAAACGAAAACTAACACTAGCCCTAAACTTACTCCCTCAAACTAAGTTCAAACCTAACCTAACCTGAAGCCTAAATCAAACCATACACCTAACCCTAACCCTAGGCGGACACCTGAAGCTCAACCACAACCCTAACCTGACCCTGACGCTATCTCCAACCGTAACACTGAACCAAAATCTAACAGTAGCCCTAAACTTACTCCTCCAAACTAACTTCAAACCTAACCTAACCTGAAGCCAAAATCAACTCATAGACCTAAACCTAACCCTAGGCGGACACCTTATGCTTAACCCCCACCCTAACCTGACCCTGACGCTTACTCCAACTGTAACAGTTAACCGAAAACTAACAGTAGCCCTAAACTTACTTCCTCAAACTAACTTCAAACGTAACCTAACCTGAAGCCTAAATCAAACCATGCACCTAATCCTAACCCTAGGCCGACACCTTAGGCTCAAGCCCAATCCTAACCTGGCCCTGACGCTAACTCCAACAGTAACAGTTACCCGAAAACTAACAGTAGCCCTAAACTTACTCCCTCAAACTAAGTTCAAACCTAACCTAACCTGAAGCCTAAATTTAAACCATACACTTAACCCTAACCCTAGGCGGACACATTAAGCTCAACCCCAACCCTAACCTGACCCTCACGCTAACTCCAACCGTAACACTGAACGGAAAACTAACAGTAGCCCTAAACTTACTCCCTCAAACTAAGTTCAAACCTAACCTAACCTGAAGCCTAACTCAAACCATAGACCTAACCCTAAACCTAGGCGGACACCTGAAGCTCAACCCCAACCCTAACCTGACCCTGAAGCTATCTCCAACCATAACACTGAACCGAAAACTAACAGTAGCCCAAAACTTACTCCCTCAAACTAAGTTCAAACCTAACCTAACCTGAATACTAACTCAAACACAGACCTAAGCCTAACCCTAGGTGGACCCCATAAGCTCAACCCCAACGCTAACCTAACCCTCACGCTAACTCCAACCGTAACACTGAACCGAAAACTAACAGTAGCCCTAAACTTACTCCCTCAAACTAAGTTGAAACATAACCTAACCTGAATCCTAACTCAAAAAATAGACCTAACCCTAACCCTAGGCGGACACCCTAAGCTTAACCCCAACCCTAACCTGACCCTGAGGCTAAATCCAACCATAACACTGAACCGAAAACTAACAGTAGGCCTAAACTTACTCCCTCAAACTAAGTTCAAACCTAACCTAACCTGAAGCATAACTCAAACCATAGACCTCACCCTAACCCTATGCGGACACCTTATGCATAACCCCCACCCTAACCTGACCCTGACGCTTACTCCAACCGTAACAGTTAAACGAAAACTAAGAGTAGCCCTAAACTTACTCCCTCAAACTAAGTTCAATCCTAACCTAACCTGAAGCCTAAATCAAAACATACACCTAACCCTAACCCTAGGCGGACACCTGAAGCTCTACCCCAAACCTAACCTGACCCTGACGCTTACTCCAACCGTAAGAGTTAACCGAAAACTAACAGTAGCCCTAAACTTACTCCCTAAAACTAAGTTCAAACCTAACCTAAACTGAAGCCTAAATCAAATCATAGACCTAACCCTAACCCTAGGCGGACACCTTATGCTTAACCCCCACCCTAACCTGACCCTGACGCGTACTGCAACTGTAACAGGTAACCGAAAACTAACAGTAGCCCTAAACTTACTCCCTGAAACTAACATCAAACCTAACCTAACCTGAAGCCAAAATCAAACCATACACCTAACCCTAACCCTAAGGGGACACCTTAAGCTCAACCCCAACCTTAACATGACCCTGACGCTAACTCCAACCGTAACAGTTACCCGAAAACTAACAGTAGCCCTTAACTTACTCCCTCAAACTAAGTTCAAACCTAACCTAACCAGAAGCCAAAATCAAACCATACACCTAACCCTAACCCTAGGCGGACACCTTATGCTCAACCCCAGCCCTAACCTGTCACTCACGCTAACTACAACCGTAACACTGAACCGAAAACTAACAGTAGCCCTAAACTTACTCCCTCAAACTAAGTTCAAACCTAACCTAACCTGAAGCCAAACTCAAACCATAGACCTAACCCTAACCCTAGGCAACACCTGAAGCTTAACCACAACCCTATCCTGACCCTGACGCTACCTCCAACTGTAACACTGAACCGAAAACTAACAGTAGCCCTAAACTTACTCCCTCAAACTAAGTTCAAACCTAACCTAACCTGAACCCTATCTCAAACCACAGACCTAACCCTAACCCTAGGTGGACACCTTAAGCTCAACCCCAACCCTAACCAGACACTCACGCTAACTCCAAATGTAACACTGAACCAAAAACTAACAGTAGCCCGAAACTTACTCCCTCAAACTAAGTTCAAACCAACCTAACCTGGAGCCTAACTCAAACCATAGACCTAACCCTAACCCTAGGCGGACACCTAAAGCTCAATCACAACCCTAACCTCAACCTGATGCAATCTCCAACCGTAACACTGAACCGAAAACTAACAGTAGAACTAAACTTACTCCCTCAAACTAAGTTCAAACCTAACATAACCTGAAGCCTAACTCAAACCACAGACTTAACCCTAACCCTAGGAGGACACCTTATGCATAACCCCCACCCTAACCTGACCCTGACGCTTACTCCAACCGTAACAGTTAACCGAAAACTAACAGTAGCCCTAAACTTACTCCCTCAAACTAAGTTCAAACCTATCCTAACCTGAAGCCTAAATCAAATCATAGACCTAACCCTAACCCTAGGCGGACACCTTATGCTTAAACCCCACACTAACCTGAACCTGACGCGAACTCCAACTGTAACAGTTAACCGAAAACTAACAGTAGCCCTAAACTTACTCCCTCAAACTAACTTCAAACCTAACCAGCCTGAAGCCTAAATCAAACCATACACCTAACCCTAACCCTAGGCGGACACCTTAAGCTCAACCCCAACCCTAACCTTGCCCTGACGCTAACTCCAACATTAACAGTTACTGGAAAACTAACAGTAGCCCTAAACTTACTCCCTCAAACTAAGTTCAAACCTAACCTAACCTGAAGCCTAAATCTAACCATACACCTAACCCTAACCCTAGGCGGACACCTTAAGCTCCACCCCAACCCTAACCTGACCCTCACGCTAACTCCAACCGTAACACTGATCCAAAAACTAACAGTAGCCTTAAACTTACTCCCTCAAACTAAGTTCAAACCTATCCTAACCTGAAGCCTAACTCAAACCATAGACCTAACCCTAACGCTCGGCGGATACCTGAAGCTCAACCACAAACCTAACCTGACCCTGAGGCTAAATCCAACCGTAACACTGAACCGAAAACTGACAGTAGCCCTAAACTTACTCCCTCTATCTAAGTTCAATCCTAACCTAACCTGAAGCCTAAATGAACCCATAGACCTAAACCTAACCCTAGGCGCACACCTTATGCTTAACCCCCACCCTAACCTAACCCTGACGCTTACTCCAACCGTAACAGTTAAACGAAAACTAACAGTAGCCCTAAACTTACTCCCTCAAACTAAGTTCAAACCTAACCTAACCTGAAGCATAAATCAAACCATACACCTAACCCTAACCCTAGGCGGACACCTTAAGCTCAACCCCAAAACTAACCTGACCCTCACGCTTATTCCAAACGTAACAGTTAACCGAAAACTAAGAGTAGCCCTAAACTGACTCCCTCATACTAAGTTCAAACCTAAACTAACCTGAAGCCTAAATGAAATCATAGACCTAACCCTAACCCTAGGAGTACACCTGAAGCTCAACCACAACCCTAAGCTGACCCTGACGCTATCTCCAACCGTAACACTGAACAGAAATCTAACAGTAGCCCTAAACTTACTCCTTCAAACTAACTTCAAACCTAACCTAACCTGAAGCCAAAATCAAATCATAGACCTTAACCTAACCCTAGTCGGACACCTTATGCTTAACCCCTACCCTAACCTGACCATGACGCTTACTCCAACTGTAACAGTTAACCGAAAACTAACAGTAGCCTTAACTTACTTCCTCAAACTAACTTCAAACGTAACCTAACCTGAAGCCTAAATCAAACCATACACCTAACCCTAACCCTAGGCGGACACCTTAGGCTCAACCCCAACCCTAACCTGGCCCTGACGCTAACTCCAACAGTAACAGTTACCCCAAAACTAACAGTAGCCCTAAACTTACTGCCTCAAACTAAGTTCAAACCTAACCTAACCTGAAGCCTAAATTTAAACCATACACTTAACCCTAACCCTAGGCGGACACCTTAAGCTCAACCCCAACCCTAACCTGACCCTCACGCTAACTCCAACCATAACACTGAACGGAAAACTAACAGTAGCCCTAAACTTACTCCCTCAAACTAAGTTGAAACATAACCTAACCTGAAGCCTAACTCAAACCATACACCTCACCCTAAACCTAGGCGGACACATGAACTCAACCAAAACCCTTACCTGACCCTGAAGCTATCTCCAACCGTAAAACTGAACCGAAAACCAACAGTAGCCCAAAACTTACTCTCTCAAACTAAGTTCAAACCTAACCTAACCTGAATCCTAACTCAAACCACAGACCTAACCCTAACCCTAGGCGGACCCCATAAGCTCAACCCCAACCCTAACCTAACCCTCACGCAAACTCCAACCGTAACACTGAAACGAAAACTAACAGTAGCCCTAAACTTACTCCCTCAAACTAAGTTGAAACCTAACCTAACATGAATCCTAACTCAAACAACAGACCTAACCCTAACCCTAGGCGGACACCTTAAGCTTAACCCCAACCCTAACCTGACCATGAGGCTAAATCCAACCATAACATCGAACCGAAAACTAACAGTAGGCCTAAACTTACTGCCTCAAACTAAGTTCAAACCTAACCTAACCTGAAGCCTAAATCAAACCATACACCTAACCCTAACCCTAGGCGGACACCTGAAGCTCTACCCCAAACCTAACCTGACCCTGACGCTTACACCAACCGTAACAGTTAACCGAAAACTAACAGTAGCCCTAAACTTACTCCCTCAAACTAACTTCAAACCTAACCTAACCTGAAGCCTAAATCAAACCATACACCTAACCCTAACCCTAGGCGGACACCTTAAGCTCAACCCCAACCCTAACCTGGCCCTGACACTAACTCCAACAGTAACAGTTACCCGAAAACTAAGAGTAGCCCTAAACTTACTCCCTCAAACTAAGTTCAAACCTAACCTAACCTGAAGCCTAAATCTAACCATACACCTAACCCTAACCCTAGGCGGACACCTTAAGTTCAACCCCAACCCTAACCTGACCCTCACGCTAACTCCAAACGTAACACTGAACCGAAAACTGACAGTAGCCCTAAACTTACTCCCTCAAACTAAGTTCAAACCTAACCTAACCTGAAGCCTAACTCAAACCATAGACCTAACCCTAACGCTAGGCGGACACCTGAAGCTCAACCACAACCCTAACCTGACCCTGAGGCTAAATCCAACCGTAACACTGAACCGAAAACTGACAGTAGCCCTAAACTTATTCCCTCAATCTAAGTTCAATCCTAACCTAACCTTAAGCCTAAATGAACCCATAGACCTAACCCTAACCCTAGGCGCACACCTTATGCTTAACCCGCACACTAACCTAACCCTGACGCTTACTCCAATCGTAACAGTTAAACGAAAACTAACAGTAGCCCTAAACTTACTCCCTCAAACTAAGTTCAAACCTAACCTAACCTGAAGCCTAAATCAAACCATACACCTAACCCTAACCCTAGGCGGACACCTTAAGCTCAACTCCAAACCTAACCTGACCCTCACGCTTACTCCAACTGTAACACTTAACCGAAAACTAACAGTAGCCCTAAACAGACTCCCTCAACATAAGTTCAAACCTAACCTAACCTGAAGCCTAAATCAAATCATAGACCTAATCCTAACCCTAGGCGGACACCTTATGCTTAAGCCCCACCCTAACCTGACCCTGACGCTTACTCCAACTGTAACAGTTAACCGAAAACTAACAGTAGCCCTAAACTTACTCCCTCAAACTAAGTTCAAACCTAACCGAACCTGAAGCCTAACTCAAACCATAGACCTAACCCTAACCCTAGGCGGACACCTGAATCTCAACCCCAACCCTAACTTGACCCTGACGCTACCTCCAACCATAACACTGAACCGAAAACTAACAGTAGCCCTAAACTTACTCGCTCAAACTAAGTTCAAACCTAACCTAACCTGAAGCCTAACTCAAATCATAGACCTAACCCTAACAATAGGCGGACACCTGAAGCTCAACCCCAACCCTAACCTGACCCTGACGCTATCTCCAACCGTAACACTGAACCGAAAACTAACAGTAGCCATAAACTTACTCACTCAAACTAAGTTCAAACGTAACCTAACCTGAAGCCTAAATCAAACCATGGACCTAACCCTAACCCTAGGCGGACACCTCAAGCTAACCCCAACCCTAACCTGACCCTGACGCTAACTCCAACCATAATACTGAACCGAGAACTAACAGTAGCCCTAAACTTACTCCCTCAAACTAAGTTCAAACCTAACCTAACCTGAAGCCTAAATCAAACCATACACCTAACCCTAACCCTAGGCGGACACCTTAACTTCAACCCCAAACCTAACCTGACCCTGACGTTTACTCCAACTGTAACAGTTAACCGAAAACTAACAGTAGCCCTAAACTGACTCCCTCAACCTAAGTTCAAACCTAACCTAACCTGAAGCCTAAATCAAACCATACACCTAACCCTAACCCTAGGCGGACACCTAAAACTCAACCCCAACCCTAACCTGGCCGTGACGCTAACTCCAACCGTAACAGTTACCCGAAAACTAACAGTAGCCCTAAACTTACTCCCTCAAACTAAGTTCAAACCTAACCTAACCTGAAGCCTAACTCAAACCATAGACCTAACCCTAACCCTAGGCGGACACCTGAAGCTCAACCACAACCCTAACCTGACCCTTACGCTATCTCCAACCGTAACACTGAACCGAAAACTAACGGTAGCCCTAAACGTACTCCCTCAAACTAAGTTCAAACCTAACGTAACCTGAAGGCTAACTCAAACCACAGACCTAACCCTAACCCTAGGCGGACACCTTAAGCTCAACCCCAACCCTAACCGGACCCTAACGCTAACTCCAAACGTAACACTGAACCAAAAACTAACAGTAGACCTAAACTTACCCCCTTGAACTAAGTTCAAACCTAACCTAACCTGAAGCCTAAATCAAACCATACACCTAACCCTAACCCTAGGCGGACACCTGAAGCTCAACTCCAAACCTAACCTGACCCTCACGCTTACTCCAACTGTAACACTTAACCGAAAACTAACAGTAGCCCTAAACAGACTCCCTCAACCTAAGTTCAAACCTAACCTAACCTGAAGCCTAAATCAAATCATAGACCTAACCCTAACCCTAGGCAGACACCTTATGCTTAAGCCCAACCCTAACCTGAACCTGACGCTTACTCCAACTGTAACAGTTAACCGAAAACTAACAGTAGCCCTAAACTTACTCCCTCAAACTAAGTTCAAACCTAACCTAACCTGAAGCCTAAATCAAACCATACACCTAACCAAAACCCAAGGCGGACACCTTAAGCTCAACCCCAAACCTAACCTGACCCTCACGCTTACTCCAACCGTAACACTTAACCGAAAACTAACAGTAGCCCTAAACTTACTCCCTCAAACTAAGTTGAAACCTAACGTAACCTGAAGCCTAACTCAAACCATAGACCTAACCCTAAACCTAGGCGGACACCTGAAGCTCAACCCCAACCCTAACCTGACCCTGAAGCTATCTCCAACCATAACACTGAACCGAAAACTAACAGTAGCCCAAAACTTACTCCCTCAAACTAAGTTCAAACCTAACCTAACCTGAATACTAACTCAAACACAGACCTAACCCTAACCCTAGGTGGACCCCATAAGCTCAACCCCAACGCTAACCTAACCCTCACGTTAACTCCAACCGTAACACTGAACCGAAAACTAACAGTAGCCCTAAACTTACTCCCTCAAACTAAGTTGAAACCTAACCTAACCTGAATTCTAACTCAAAAAATAGACCTAACCCTAACCCTAGGCGGACACCCTAAGCTTAACCCCAACCCTAACCTGACCCTGAGGCTAAATCCAACCATAACACTGAACCGAAAACTAACAGTAGGCCTAAACTTACTCCCTCAAACTAAGTTCAAACCTAACCTAACCTGAAGCATAACTCAAACCATAGACCTCACCCTAACCCTATGCGGACACCTTATGCATAACCCCCACCGTAAACTGACCCTGACGCTTACTCCAACCGTAACAGTTAAACGAAAACTAAGAGTAGCCCTAAACTTACTCCCTCAAACTAAGTTCAATCCTAACCTAACCTGAAGCCTAAATCAAAACATACACCTAACCCTAACCCTAGGCGGACACCTGAAGCTCTACCCCAAACCTAACCTGACCCTGACGCTTACTCCAACCGTAAGAGTTAACCGAAAACTAACAGTAGCCCTAAACTTACTCCCTAAAACTAAGTTCAAACCTAACCTAACCTGAAGCCTAACTCAAACCATAGACCTAAACCTAACCCTAGGCCGACACCTGAAGCTCAACCCCAACCCTAACCTGACCCTGACGCTATCTCCAACCGTAACACTGAACCGAAAACTAACAGTAGCCCTAAACTGACTCCCTCAAACTAAGTTCAAACCTAACCTAACCTAAAGCCTAACTCAAATCACAGACCTAACCCTAAACCTAGGCGGACACCTTAAGCTCCACCCCAACCCTAACCGGACCCTAACGCTAACTCCAAACGTAACACTGAACCGAAAACTAACAGTAGCTCTAAACTTACTCCCTCAAACTAAGTTCAATCCTAACCTAACCTGAAGCCTAAATGAAACCATAGACCTAACCCTAACCGTAGGCGGACACCTTATGCTTAACCCCCACCCTAACCTGACCCTGACGCTTACTCCAACCGTAACAGTTAACCGAAAACTTACAGTAGCCCTAAACTTACTCCCTCAAACTAAGTTCAAACTTAACCTAACCTGAAGCCTAAATAAAACCATACACATAACCCTAACCCTAGGCGGACACCTTAAGCTCAACCCCAAACCTTACCTGACCCTGGCACTTACTCCAACCGTAAAAGTTAACCGAAAACTAACAGTAGCCCTAAACTGACTCCCTCAAACTAAGTTCAAACCTAACCTAACCTAAAGCCTAACTCAAACAATAGACCTAACCCTAACCCTAGGCGGACACCTTAAGCTTAACCCCAACCATAACCTGATCCTGAGGCTAAATCCAACCTTAACACTGATCCGAAAACTAACAGTAGCCCTAAACTTACTCACTCAAACTAAGTTCAATCCTAACCTAACCTGAAGCCTAAATGAAACCGTAGACCTAGCCCTAACCCTAGGCAGACACCTTATGCTTAAACCCCACCCTAACCTGACCCTGACACTTACTCCAACTGTAGCAGTTAACCGAAAATAACAGTAGCCCTAAACTTACTCCCTCAAACTAACCTCAAACCTAACCTAACCTAAAGCCAAACTCAAACAATAGACCTAACCCTAACCCGAGGCGGACACGTTAAGCTTAACCCCAACCCTAACCTGACCCTGAGGCTAAATCAAACTGTAACACTGAACGGAAAACTAACAGTACGCCTAAACGTACTCCCTCACTCTAAGTTCAAACCTAACCTAACCTGAAGCCGAACACAAACCATTGACCTATCCCTAACCCTAGGCGGACACCTGAATCTCAACCCCAACCCTAACCTGACCCTGACGCTATCTCCAACCGTAACACTGAACCGAAAACTAACATTAGCCCTAAACTTACTCCCTCAAACTAAGTTCAAACCTAACCTAACCTGAAGCCTAAATCAAACCATACACCTAACCCTAACCCCAGGCGGACACCTTAAGCTGAACCCCAAACCTAACCTGACCCTGACGCTTACTCCAACCGTAACAGTTAACCGAAAACTAACAGTAGCCCTAAACTGACTCCCTCAAACTAAGTTCAAACCTAACCTAACCTGAAGCCTAAATCAAACCATACACCTAACCCTAACCCTAGGCGGACACCTGAAGCTCAACCACAACCCTAACCTGACCCTTACGCTATCTCCAACCGGAACACTGAACCGAAAACTAACGGTAGCCCTAAACTTACTCCCTCAAACTAAGTTCAAACCTAACGTAACCTGAAGCCTAACTCAAACCACAGACCTAACCCTAACCCTACCAAACCCTAACCCTAGTCGGACACCTTAAGCTTAACCCCAACACTAACCTGACCCTGAGGCTAAATCCAACCGTAACACTGAACCGAAAACACACAGTAGCCCTAAACTTACTCCCTCAAACTAAGTTCAAACCTAACCTAACCTGAAGCCTAACTCAAACCACATACCTAACCCTAACCCTAGGCGGACACCTTAAGCTCAACCCCAACCCTAACCTAACCATCACGCTAACACCATCCGTAACACTGAACCGAAAACTAACAGTAGTGCTAAACTTACTCCCTCAAACTAAGTTCAAACCTAACCTAACCTGAAGCCTAACTAATACAATAGACCTAACCCTAAACCTAGGCGGACACCTTAAGCTTAACCCCAACCCTAACCTGACCCTGAGGCTAAATCCAACCAAAACACTAAATCGAAAACTAACAGTAGGCCTAAACTTATTCCCTTAAACTAAGTTCAAACCTAACCTAACCTGAATACTAACTCAAACAATAGACCTAACCCTAACCCTAGGCGGACACCTTAAGCTTAACCCCAACCCTAACCTGACCCTGAGGCTAAATCCAACCATAACACTGAACAGAAAACTAACAGTAGGCCTAAACTTACTCCCTCAAACTAAGTTCAAACCTAACCTAACCTGAAGCATAACTCAAACCATTGACCTCACCCTAACCCTATGCGGATACCTTATGCATAACCGCCACCCTAACCTGACCCTGACGCTTTCTCCAACCGTAACAGTTAAACGAAAACTAACAGTAGCCCTAAATTTACTCCCTCAAACTAAGTTCAAACCTAACCTAACCTGAAGCCTAACTCAAACCATAGACCTAACCCTAACCCTAGGCGGACACCTGAAGCTCAACCACAACCCTAACCTGACCCTTACGCTATCTCCAACCGTAACACTGAACCGAAAACTAACGGTAGACCTAAACTTACTCCCTCAAACTCAGTTCAAACCTAACGTAACCTGAAGCCTAACTCAAACCACAGACCTAACCCTAACCCTAGGCGGACACCTTAAGCTCAACCCCAACACTAACCTGATCCTAAGGCTAAATCCAACCGTAACACTGAACCGAAAACTCACAGTAGAGCTAAACTTACTTCCTCAAACTAAGTTCAATCCTAACCTAACCTGAAGCCTAACTCAAATCACAGACCTAACCCTAACCCTAGGCGGACACCTTAAGCTCAACCCCAACCCTAACCTAACCCTCACGCTAACACCAACCGTAACACTGAACCGAAAACTAACAGTAGTGCTAAACTTACTCCCTCAAACTAAGTTCAAACCTAACCTAACCTGAAGCCTAAGTAAAACAAGAGACCTAACCCTAACCCTAGGCGGACAACTTAAGCTTAACCCCAAACCAAACCTGACCCTGAGGCTAAATCCAACCGAAACACTAAATCGAAAACTAACAGTAGGCCTAAACTTATTCCCTTAATCTAAGTTCAAACCTAACCTAACCTGAAGCCTAACTCAAACCATAGATTTAACCCTAACCCTATGCGGACACCTTATGCTTAACCCCCACCCAAACCTGACCCTGATGCTTACTCCAACCGTAACAGTTAAACGAAAACTAACACTAGCCCTAAAATTATTCCCTCAAACTAAGTTCAAACCTAACCTAACCTGAAGCCTAAATAAAACCATACACCTAACCCTAACCCTAGGCGGACACCTTAAGCTCAACCCCAAACCAAACCTGACCCTGACGCTTACTCCAACCTTAACAGTTAACAGGAAACTAACAGTAGCCCTAAACTGACTCCCTCAAACTAAGTTTAAACCTAACCTAACCTGAAGACTAAATCAAACCATACACCTAACCCTAACCCTAGGCGGACACCTTAAGCTCAACTCCAACCCTAACCTGACCCTGACGGTATCTCCAACCTTAACACTGAACCGAAAACTAACAGTAGCCCTAAACATACTCACTCAAACTAAGTTCAAACCTAACCTAACCTGAAGCCTAAATCAAATCATAGACCTAACCCTAACCCTAGGCGGACACCTTATGCTTAACCCCGACCCTAACCTGACGCTGACGCTTACTCCAACTGTAACAGTTAACCGAAAACTAACAGTAGCCCTAAACTTACTCCCTCAAACTAACTTCAATCCTAATCTAACCTGAAGCCTAAATCAAACCATATATCTAACCCTAACCCTAGGCAGATACCTTAAGCTCAACTCCAACCCTAACCTGGCCCTGACGCTAACTCAAACAGTAACAGTTACCCGAAAACTAACAGTAGCCCTAAACTTACTCCCTGAAACTAACTTCAAACCTAACCTAACCTGAAGCCTAAATCAAACCATACACCTAACCATAACCCTTGGCGGACACCTTAAGCTAAACCCCAAACCTAACCTGAAACTGGCGCTTACTCCAACCGTAACAGTTACCCGAAAACTAACAGTAGCCCTAAACTTACTCCCTCAAACTAAGTTCAAACCTAACCTAACCTGAAGCCTAAATCAAACCATAAACCTAAACCTAACCCTAGGCGGACACCTTAAGCTTAACCCCAACGCTAACCTGACCCTGAGGCTAAATCCAACCGTAACACTGAACGGAAAACGAACAGTAGGCCTAAACGTACTCCCTCAAAGTAAGTTCAAACCTAACCTAACCTGAAGCCTAAATCAAACCATACACCTAACCCTAACCCCAGGCGGACACCTTAAGCTCAACCAGAAACCTAACCTGACCCAGACGCTTACTCCAACCGTAACAGTTAACCAAAAACTAACAGTAGCCCTAAACTGACTCCCTCAAACTAAGTTCAAACCTAACCTAACCTGAAGCCTAACTCAAACCATAGACCTAACCCTAACCCTAGGCGGACACCTTAAGCTCAACCCCAACCCTAACCTGACCCTCACGCTTACTCCAACCGTAACACTGAACCAAAAACTAACAGTAGCCCTAAACTGACTCCCTCAACCTAAGTTCAAACCTAACCCAACCTGAAGCCTAACTCAAACAATAGACCTAACCCTAACCCTAGGCGGACACCTGAACCTCAACCCCAACCCTAACCTGACCCTGACGCTATCTCCAACCGTAACACTGAACCGAAAACTAACAGTAGAGCTAAACTTACTCCCTCAAACTAACCTCAAACCTAACCTAACCTGAAGCCTAACTCAAACAATAGACCTAAGCCTAACCCTAGGCGGACACCTTAAGCTTAACCCCAACGCTAACCTGACCCTGAGGCTAAATCCAACCGTAACACTGAACGGAAAACTAACAGTAGGCCTAAACGTACTCCCTCAAAGTAAGTTCAAACCTAACCTAACCTGAAGCCTAAATCAAACCATACACCTAACCCTAACCCCAGGCGGACACCTTAAGCTCAACCAGAAACCTAACCTGACCCAGACGCTTACTCCAACCGTAACAGTTAACCAAAAACTAACAGTAGCCCTAAACTGACTCCCTCAAACTAAGTTCAAACCTAATCTAACCTGAAGCCTAACTCAAACCATAGACCTAACCCTAAACCTAGGCGGACACCTTAAGCTCAACCCCAACCCTAACCGGACCCTAACGCTAACTCCAAACGTAACACTGAACCGAAAAATAACAGTAGCTCTAAACTTACTCCCTCAAACTAAGTTCAATCCTAACCTAACCTGAAGCCTAAATGAAACCATAGACCTAACCCTAACCGTAGGCGGACACCTTATGCTTAACCCCCACCCTAACCTGACCCTGACGCTTACTCCAACCGTAACAGTTAACCGAAAACTAACAGTAGCCCTAAACTTACTCCCTCAAACTAAGTTCAAACCTAACCTAACCTGAAGCCTAAATAAAACCATACACCTAACCCTAACCCTAGGCGGACACCTTAAGCTCAACCCCAAACCTAACCTGACCCTGGCACTTACTCCAACCGTAACAGTTAACCGAAAACTAACAGTAGCCCTAAACTGACTCCCTCAAACTAAGTTCAAACCTAACCTAACCTGAAGCCTAACTCAAACAATAGACCTAACCCTAACCCTAGGCGGACACCTTAAGCTTAACCCCAACCATAACCTGACCCTGAGGCTAAATCCAACCTTAACACTGATCCGAAAACTAACAGTAGCCCTAAACTTACTCACTCAAACTAAGTTCAATCCTAACCTAACCTGAAGCCTAAATGAAACCGTAGACCTAACCCTAACCCTAGGCGGACACCATATGCTTAAACCCCACCCTAACCTGACCCTGACACTTACTCCAACTGTAACAGTTAACCGAAAATAACAGTAGCCCTAAACTTACTCCCTCAAACTAACCTCAAACCTAACCTAACCTAAAGCCAAACTCAAACAATAGACCTAACCCTAACCCTAGGCGGACACGTTAAGCTTAACCACAACCCTAACCTGACCCTGAGGCTAAATCAAACTGTAACACTGAACGGAAAACTAACAGTACGCCTAAACGTACTCCCTCACTCTAAGTTCAAACCTAACCTAACCTGAAGCCTAACACAAACCATTGACCTAACCCTAACCCAAGGCGGACACCTGAATCTCAAACCCAACCCTAACCTGACCCTGACGCTATCTCCAACCGTAACACTGAACCGAAAACTAACAGTAGCCCTAAACTTACTCCCTCAAACTAAGTTCAAACCTAACCTAACCTGAAGCCTAAATCAAATCATACACCTAACCCTAACCCCAGGCAGACACCTTAAGCTGAACCCCAAACCTAACCTGACCCTGACGCTTACTCCAACCGTAACAGTTAACCGAAAACTAACAGTAGCCCTAAACTGACTCCCTCAAACTAAGTTCAAACCTAACCTAACCTGAAGCCTAAATCAAACCATACACCTAACCCTAACCCTAGGCGGACACCTGAAGCTCAACCACAACCCTAACCTGACCCTTACGCTATCTCCAACCGGAACACTGAACCGAAAACTAACGGTAGCCCTAAACTTACTCCCTCAAACTAAGTTCAAACCTAACCTAACCTGAAGCCTAAATCAAACCATAAACCTAATCCTAACCCTAGGCGGACACCTTAAGCTCAACCCCAAACCTCACCTGACCCTCACGCTTACTCCAACCGTAACACTTAACTGAAAACTAACAGTAGCCCTAAACTGACTCCCTCAACCTAAGTTCAAACCTAACCTAACCTGAAGCCTAACTCAAACCATAGACCTAACCCTAACCATAGGCGGACACCTGAACCTCAACCCCAACCCTAACCTGACCCTGACGCTATCTCCAACCGTAACACTGAACCGAAAACTAACAGTAGAGCTAAACTTACTCCCTCAAACTAACCTCAAACCTAACCTAACCTGAATCCTAACTCAAACAATAGACCTAAGCCTAACCCTAGGCGGACACCTTAAGCTTAACCCCAACGCTAACCTGACCCTGAGGCTAAATCCAACCGTAACACTGAACGGAAAACTAACAGTAGGCCTAAACGTACTCCCTCAAACTAAGTTCAAACCTAACCTAACCTGAAGCCTAAATCAAACCATACACCTAACCCTAACCCCAGGCGGACACCTTAAGCTCAACCAGAAACCTAACCTGACCCAGACGCTTACTCCAACCGTAACAGTTAACCAAAAACTAACAGTAGCCCTAAACTGACTCCCTCAAACTAAGTTCAAACCTAACCTAACCTGAAGCCTAACTCAAACCATAGACCTAACCCTAACCCTAGGCGGACACCTGAAGCTCAACCACAACCCTAACCTGACCCTTACGCTATCTCCAACCGTAACACTGAACCGAAAACTAACGGTAGACCTAAACTTACTCCCTCAAACTAAGTTCAAACCTAACGTAACCTGAAGCCTAACTCAAACCACAGACCTAACCCTAACCCTAGACGGACACCTTAAGCTCAACCCCAACCTAACCGGACCCTCACGCTAACTCCAAACGTAACACTGAACCAAAAACTAACAGTAGACCTAAACTTACTCCCTCAAACTAAGTTCAAACCTAACCTAACCTGAAGCCTAACTCAAACAATAGACCTAACCCTAACCCTAGGTGGACACCTTAGCTTAACCCCAACACTAACCTGACCCTGAGGCTAAATCCAACCGTAACACTGAACCGAAAACTCACAGTAGAGCTAAACTTACTTCCTCAAACTAAGTTCAATCCTAACCTAACCTGAAGCCTAACTCAAATCACAGACCTAACCCTAACCCTAGGCGGACACCTTAAGCTCAACCCCAACCCTAACCTAACCCTCACGCTAACACCAACCGTAACACTGAACCGAAAACTAACAGTAGTGCTAAACTTACTCCCTCAAACTAAGTTCAAACCTAACCTAACCTGAAGCCTAAGTAAAACAAGAGACCTAACCCTAACCCTAGGCGGACAACTTAAGCTTAACCCCAAACCAAACCTGTCCCTCAGGCTAAATCCAACCGAAACACTAAATCGAAAACTAACAGTAGCCCTAAACTTACTCCCTCAAACTAAGTTCAAACATAACCTAACCTGAAGCCTAAATCAAACCATACAACTAAACCTAACCCTAGGCGGACACCTTAAGCTCAACCCGAACCCTAACCTGGCCGTGACGCTAACTCAAACCGTAACAATTACCCGAAAACTAACAGTAGCCCTAAACTTACTCCCTCAAACTAAGTTCAAACCTAACCTAACCTGAAGCCTAAATCAAACCATACACCTAACCCTAACCCTGGGCGGACCCCTGAAGCTCAAACCCAACCCTAACCTGACACTCATGCTAACTCCAACCGTAAAACTGAACCTAAAACTAACAGTAGCCCTAAACTTACTCCCTAAAACTAAGTTCAAACCTAACCTAACCTGAAGCCTAACTCAAACCATAGACCTAAACCTAACCCTAGGCCGACACCTGAAGCTCAACCCCAACCCTAACCTGACCCTGACGCTATCTCCAACCGTAACACTGAAACGAAAACTAACAGTAGCCCTAAACTGACTCCCTCAAACTAAGTTCAAACCTAACCTAACCTAAAGCCTAACTCAAATCACAGACCTAACCCTAAACCTAGGCGGACACCTTAAGCTCAACCCCAACCCTAACCGGACCCTAACGCTAACTCCAAACGTAACACTGAACCGAAAACTAACAGTAGCTCTAAACTTACTCCCTCAAACTAAGTTCAATCCTAACCTAACCTGAAGCCTAAATGAAACCATAGACCTAACCCTAACCGTAGGCGGACACCTTATGCTTAACCCCCACCCTAACCTGACCCTGACGCTTACTCGAACCGTAACAGTTAACCGAAAACTAACAGTAGCCCTAAACTTACTCCCTCAAACTAAGTTCAAACTTAACCTAACCTGAAGCCTAAATAAAACCATACACCTAACCCTAACCCTAGGTGGACACCTTAAGCTGAACCCCAAACCTAACCTGACCCTGGCACTTACTCCAACCGTAACAGTTAACCGAAAACTAACAGTAGCCCTAAACTGACTCCCTCAAACTAAGTTCAAACCTAACCTAACCTGAAGCCTAACTCAAACAATAGACCTAACCCTAACCCTAGGCGGACACCTTAAGCTTAACCCCAACCATAACCTGATCCTGAGGCTAAATCCAAACTTAACACTGATCCGAAAACTAACAGTAGCCCTATACTTACTCACTCAAACTAAGTTCAATCCTAACCTAACCTGAAGCCTAAATGAAACCGTAGACCTAACCCTAACCCTAGGCAGACACCTTATGCTTAAACCCCACCCTAAACTGACCCTGACACTTACTCCAACTGTAGCAGTTAACCGAAAATAACAGTAGCCCTAAACTTACTCCCTCAAACTAACCTCAAACCTAACCTAACCTAAAGCCAAACTCAAACAATAGACCTAACCCTAACCCTAGGCGGACACGTTAAGCTTAACCCCAACCCTAACCTGACCCTGAGGCTAAATCAAACTGTAACACTGAACGGAAAACTAACAGTACGCCTAAACGTACTCCCTCACTCTAAGTTCAAACCTAACCTAACCTGAAGCCGAACACAAACCATTGACCTATCCCTAACCCTAGGCGGACACCTGAATCTCAACCCCAACCCTAACCTGACCCTGACGCTATCTCCAACCATAACACTGAACCGAAAACTAACAGTAGCCCTAAACTTACTCCCTCAAACTAAGTTCAAACCTAACCTAACCTGAAGCCTAAATCAAACCATACACCTAACCCTAACCCCAGGCGGACACCTTAAGCTGAACCCCAAACCTAACCTGACCCTGACGCTTACTCCAACCGTAACAGTTAACCGAAAACTAACAGTAGCCCTAAACTGACTCCCTCAAACTAAGTTCAAACCTAACCTAACCTGAAGCCTAAATCAAACCATACACCTAACCCTAACCCTAGGCGAACACCTGAAGCTCAACCACAACCCTAACCTGACCCTTACGCTATCTCCAACCGGAACACTGAACCGAAAACTAACGGTAGCCCTAAACTTACTCCCTCAAACTAAGCTCAAACCTAACGTAACCTGAAGCCTAACTCAAACCACAGACCTAACCCTAACCCTACGAAACCCTAACCCTAGTCGGACACCTTAAGCTTAACCCCAACACTAACCTGACCCTGAGGCTAAATCCAACCGTAACACTGAACCGAAAACTCACAGTAGCCCTAAACTTACTCCCTCAAACTAAGTTCAAACCTAACCTAACCTGAAGCCTAACTCAAACCACATACCTAACCCTAACCATAGGCGGACACCTTAAGCTCAACCCCAACCCTAACCTAACCATCACGCTAACACCATCCGTAACACTGAACCGAAAACTAACAGTAGTGCTAAACTTACTCCCTCAAACTAAGTTCAAACCTAACCTAACCTGAAGCCTAACTAATACAATAGACCTAACCCTAAACCTAGGCGGACACCTTAAGCTTAACCCCAACCCTAACCGAACCCTGAGGCTAAATCCAACCAAAACACTAAATCGAAAACTAACAGTAGGCCTAAACTTATTCCCTTAAACTAAGTTCAAACCTAACCTAACCTGAATACTAACTCAAACAATAGACCTAACCCTAACCCTAGGCGGACACCTTAAACTTAACCCCAACCCTAACCTGACCCTGAGGCTAAATCCAACCATAACACTGAACAGAAAACTAACAGTAGGCCTAAACTTACTCCCTCAAACTAAGTTCAAACCTAACCTAACCTGAAGCATAACTCAAACCATTGACCTCACCCTAACCCTATGCGGATACCTTATGCATAACCCCCACCCTAACCTGACCCTGACGCTTTCTCCAACCGTAACAGTTAAACGAAAACTAACAGTAGCCCTAAATTTACTCCCTCAAACTAAGTTCAAACCTAACCTAACCTGAAGCCTAAATCAAACCATACACCTAACCCTAACCCTAGGGGGACACCTGAAGCTCTACCCCAAACCTAACCTGACCCTGACGCTTACTCCAACCGTAACAGTTAACCGAAAACTAACAGTAGCCCTAAACTTACTCCCTCAAACTAAGTTCAAACCTAACCTAACCTCAAGCATAAATGAAACCATAAACCTAACCCTAACCATAGGCGGACACCTTAAGCTCAACCCCAAACCTAACCTGACCCTCACGCTTACTCCAACTGTAACACTTAACCGAAAACTAACAGTAGCCCTAAACTTACTCCCTCAACCTAAGTTCAAACCTTACCTAACCTGAAGCCTAAATCAAATCATAGAGGTAACCCTAACCCTAGGCGGACACCTTATGCTTAAGCCCCACCCTAACCTGACCCTGACGCTTACTCCAACAGTAACAGTTAACCGAAAACTAACAGTAGCCCTAAACTTACTCCCTCAAACTAAGTTCAAACCTAACCTAACCTGAAGCCTAAATCAAACCATAAACCTAACCCTAACCCTAGGCGGACACCTTAAGCTCAACCCCAAACCTAACCTGACCCTCACGCTTACTCCAACCGTAACACTTAACTGAAAACTAACAGTAGCCCTAAACTGACTCCCTCAACCTAAGTTCAAACCTAACCTAACCTGAAGCCTAACTCAAACCATAGACCTAACCCTAACCATAGGCGGACACCTGAACCTCAACCCCAACCCTAACCTGACCCTGACGCTATCTCCAACCGTAACACTGAACCGAAAACTAACAGTAGAGCTAAACTTACTCCCTCAAACTAACCTCAAACCTAACCTAACCTGAAGCCTAAATCAAACCATACACCTAACCCTAACCCCAGGCGGACACCTTAAGCTCAACCAGAAACCTAACCTGACCCAGACGCTTACTCCAACCGTAACAGTTAACCAAAAACTAACAGTAGCCCTAAACTGACTCCCTCAAACTAAGTTCAAACCTAACCTAACCTGAAGCCTAACTCAAACCATAGACCTAACCCTAACCCTAGGCGGACACCTGAAGCTCAACCACAACCCTAACCTGACCCTTACGCTATCTCCAACCGTAACACTGAACCGAAAACTAACGGTAGACCTAAACTTACTCCCTCAAACTAAGTTCAAACCTAACGTAACCTGAAGCCAAACTCAAACCACAGACCTAACCCTAACCCTAGGCGGACACCTTAAGCTCAACCCCAACACTAACCTGATCCTAAGGCTAAATCCAACCGTAACACTGAACCGAAAACTCACAGTAGAGCTAAACTTACTTCCTCAAACTAAGTTCAATCCTAACCTAACCTGAAGCCTAACTCAAATCACAGACCTAACCCTAACCCTAGGCGGACACCTTAAGCTCAACCCCAACCCTAACCTAACCCTCACGCTAACACCAACCGTAACACTGAACCGAAAACTAACAGTAGTGCTAAACTTACTCCCTCAAACTAAGTTCAAACCTAACCTAACCTGAAGCCTAAGTAAAACAAGAGACCTAACCCTAACCCTAGGCGGACAACTTAAGCTTAACCCCAAACCAAACCTGTCCCTCAGGCTAAATCCAACCGAAACACTAAATCGAAAACTAACAGTAGGCCTAAACTTATTCCCTTAATCTAAGTTCAAACCTAACCTAACCTGAAGCCTAACTCAAACCATAGATTTAACCCTAACCCTATGCGGACACCTTATGCTTAACCCCCACCCAAACCTGACCCTGATGCTTACTCCAACCGTAACAGTTAAACGAAAACTAACACTAGCCCTAAAATTATTCCCTCAAACTAAGTTCAAACCTAACCTAACCTGAAGCCTAAATAAAACCATACACCTAACCCTAACCCTAGGCGGACACCTTAAGCTCAACCCCAAACCTAACCTGACCCTGACGCTTACTCCAACCGTAACAGTTAACCGGAAACTAACAGTAGCCCTAAACTGACTCCCTCAAACTAAGTTCAAACCTAACCTAACCTGAAGCCTAAATCAAACCATACACCTAACCCTAACCCTAGGCGGACACCTTAAGCTCAACTCCAACCCTAACCTGACCCTGACGGTATCTCCAACCTTAACACTGAACCGAAAACTAACAGTAGACCTAAACATACTCACTCAAACTAAGTTCAAACCTAACCTAACCTGAAGCCTAAATCAAATCATAGACCTAACCCTAACCCTAGGCGGACACCTTATGCTTAACCCCGACCCTAACCTGACGCTGACGCTTACTCCAACTGTAACAGTTAACCGAAAACTAACAGTAGCCCTAAACTTACTCCCTCAAACTAACATCAATCCTAATCTAACCTGAAGCCTAAATCAAACCATATATCTAACCCTAAGCCTAGGCAGATACCGTAAGCTCAACCCCAACCCTAACCTGGCCCTGACGCTAACTCAAACAGTAACAGTTACCCGAAAACTAACAGTAGCCCTAAACTTACTCCCTGAAACTAACTTCAAACCTAACCTAACCTGAAGCCTAAATCAAACCATACACCTAACCATAACCCTTGGCGGACACCTTAAGCTAAACCCCAAACCTAACCTGAAACTGGCGCTTACTCCAACCGTAACAGTTACCCGAAAACTAACAGTAGCCCTAAACTTACTCCCTCAAACTAAGTTCAAACCTAACCTAACCTGAAGCCTAAATCAAACCATAAACCTAAACCTAACCCTAGGCGGACACCTTAAGCTCAACCCCCAACCTAACCTGACCCTCACGCTTACTCAAACCGTAACACTTAACTGAAAACTAACAGTAGCCCTAAACTGACTCCCTCAACCTAAGTTCAAACCTAACCTAACCTGAAGCCTAAATCAAACCATACACCTTACCCTAACAATAGGCGGACACCTGAAGCTCAACCCGAACCCTAACCTCACCCTGACGCTATCTCCAACCGTAACACTGAACCGAAAACTAACAATAGCCCTATACTTACTCACTCAAACTAAGTCCAAACGTAACCTAACCTGAAGCCTAACTCAAACCATAGATCTAACCCTAACCCTAGGCGGACATCTTAAGCTCAACCCCAAACCTAACCTGACCCTCACGCTAACTCCAACCGTAACACTGAACCGAACACTAACAGTAGCCCTAAACTTACTCCCTCAAACTAAGTTCAAACCTAACCTAACCTGAAGCCTAACTCAAACCACAGACCTAACCCTAACCCTAGGCGGACACCTTAAGCTCAACCCCAACCCTAACCGGACCCTCACGCTAACTCCAAACGTAACACTGAACCAAAAACTAACAGTAGACCTAAACTTACTCCCTCAAACTAAGTTCAAACCTAACCTAACCTGAAGCCTAACTCAAACAATAGACCTAACCCTAACCCTAGGTGGACACCTTAGCTTAACCCCAACACTAACCTGACCCTGAGGCTAAATCCAACCGTAACACTGAACCGAAAAATCACAGTAGAGCTAAACTTACTTCCTCAAACTAAGTTCAATCCTAACCTAACCTGAAGCCTAACTCAAATCACAGACCTAACCCTAACCCTAGGCGGACACCTTAAGCTCAACCCCAACCCTAACCTAACCCTCACGCTAACACCAACCGTAACACTGAACCGAAAACTAACAGTAGTGCTAAACTTACTCCCTCAAACTAAGTTCAAACCTAACCTAACCTGAAGCCTAAGTAAAACAAGAGACCTAACCCTAACCCTAGGCGGACAACTTAAGCTTAACCCCAAACCAAACCTGACCCTCAGGCTAAATCCAACCGAAACACTAAATCGAAAACTAACAGTAGCCCTAAACTTACTCCCTCAAACTAAGTTCAAACATAACCTAACCTGAAGCCTAAATCAAACCATACAACTAAACCTAACCCTAGGCGGACACCTTAAGCTCAACCCGAACCCTAACCTGGCCGTGACGCTAACTCAAACCGTAACAATTACCCGAAAACTAACAGTAGCCCTAAACTTACTCCCTCAAACTAAGTTCAAACCTAACCTAACCTGAAGCCTAAATCAAACCATACACCTAACCCTAACCCTGGGCGGACACCTGAAGCTCAAACCCAACCCTAACCTGACACTCATGCTAACTCCAACCGTAAAACTGAACCTAAAACTAACAGTAGCCCTAAACTTACTCCCTAAAACTAAGTTCAAACCTAACCTAACCTGAAGCCTAACTCAAACCATAGACCTAAACCTAACCCTAGGCCGACACCTGAAGCTCAACCCCAACCCTAACCTGACCCTGACGCTATCTCCAACCGTAACACTGAAACGAAAACTAACAGTAGCCCTAAACTGACTCCCTCAAACTAAGTTCAAACCTAACCTAACCTAAAGCCTAACTCAAATCACAGACCTAACCCTAAACCTAGGCGGACACCTTAAGCTCAACCCCAACCCTAACCGGACCCTAACGCTAACTCCAAACGTAACACTGAACCGAAAACTAACAGTAGCTCTAAACTTACTCCCTCAAACTAAGTTCAATCCTAACCTAACCTGAAGCCTAAATGAAACCATAGACCTAACCCTAACCGTAGGCGGACACCTTATGCTTAACCCCCACCCTAACGTGACCCTGACGCTTACTCGAACCGTAACAGTTAACCGAAAACTAACAGTAGCCCTAAACTTACTCCCTCAAACTAAGTTCAAACTTAACCTAACCTGAAGCCTAAATAAAACCATACACCTAACCCTAACCCTAGGTGGACACCTTAAGCTCAACCCCAAACCTAACCTGACCCTGGCACTTACTCCAACCGTAACAGTTAACCGAAAACTAACAGTAGCCCTAAACTGACTCCCTCAAACTAAGTTCAAACCTAACCTAACCTGAAGCCTAACTCAAACAATAGACCTAACCCTAACCCTAGGCGGACACCTTAAGCTTAACCCCAACCATAACCTGATCCTGAGGATAAATCCAAACTTAACACTGATCCGAAAACTAACAGTAGCCCTAAACTTACTCACTCAAACTAAGTTCAATCCTAACCTAACCTGAAGCCTAAATGAAACCGTAGACCTAACCCTAACCCTAGGCAGACACCTTATGCTTAAACCCCACCCTAAACTGACCCTGACACTTACTCCAACTGTAGCAGTTAACCGAAAATAACAGTAGCCCTAAACTTACTCCCTCAAACTAACCTCAAACCTAACCTAACCTAAAGCCAAACTCAAACAATAGACCTAACCCTAACCCTAGGCGGACACGTTAAGATTAACCCCAACCCTAACCTGACCCTGAGGCTAAATCAAACTGTAACTCTGAACGGAAAACTAACAGTACGCCTAAACGTACTCCCTCACTCTAAGTTCAAACCTAACCTAACCTGAAGCCGAACACAAACCATTGACCTATCCCTAACCCTAGGCGGACACCTGAATCTCAACCCCAACCCTAACCTGACCCTGACGCTATCTCCAACCATAACACTGAACCGAAAACTAACAGTAGCCCTAAACTTACTCCCTCAAACTAAGTTCAAACCTAACCTAACCTGAAGCCTAAATCAAACCATACACCTAACCCTAACCCCAGGCGGACACCTTAAGCTGAACCCCAAACCTAACCTGACCCTGACGCTTACTCCAAACGTAACAGTTAACCGAAAACTAACAGTAGCCCTAAACTGACTCCCTCAAACTAAGTTCAAACCTAACCTAACCTGAAGCCTAAATCAAACCATACACCTAACCCTAACCCTAGGCGAACACCTGAAGCTCAACCACAACCCTAACCTGACCCTTACGCTATCTCCAACCGGAACACTGAACCGAAAACTAACGGTAGCCCTAAACTTACTCCCTCAAACTAAGCTCAAACCTAACGTAACCTGAAGCCTAACTCAAACCACAGACCTAACCCTAACCCTACCAAACCCTAACCCTAGTCGGACACCTTAAGCTTAACCCCAACACTAACCTGACCCTGAGGCTAAATCCAACCGTAACACTGAACCGAAAACTCACAGTAGCCCTAAACTTACTCCCTCAAACTAAGTTCAAACCTAACCTAACCTGAAGCCTAACTCAAACCACATACCTAACCCTAACCATAGGCGGACACCTTAAGCTCAACCCCAACCCTAACCTAACCATCACGCTAACACCATCCGTAACACTGAACCGAAAACTAACAGTAGTGCTAAACTTACTCCCTCAAACTAAGTTCAAACCTAACCTAACCTGAAGCCTAACTAATACAATAGACCTAACCCTAAACCTAGGCGGACACCTTAAGCTTAACCCCAACCCTAACCTGACCCTGAGGCTAAATCCAACCAAAACACTAAATCGAAAACTAACAGTAGGCCTAAACTTATTCCCTTAAACTAAGTTCAAACCTAACCTAACCTGAAGCCTAACTCAAACAATAGACCTAACCCTAACCCTAGGCGGACACCTTAAGCTTACCCCAACCCTAACCTGACCCTGAGGATATATCCAACCATAACACTGAACAGAAAACTAACAGTAGGCCTAAACTTACTCCCTCAAACTAAGTTCAAACCTAACCTAACCTGAAGCATAACTCAAACCATTGACCTCACCCTAAACCTATGCGGATACCTTATGCATAACCCCCACCCTAACCTGACCCTGACGCTTTCTCCAACCGTAACAGTTAAACGAAAACTAACAGTAGCCCTAAATTTACTCCCTCAAACTAAGTTCAAACCTAACCTAACCTGAAGCCTAAATCAAACCATACACCTAACCCTAACCCTAGGTGGACACCTTAAGCTCAACCCCAAACCTAACCTGACCCTGGCGCTTACTCCAACCGTAACAGCTACCCGAAAACTAACAGTAGCCCTAAACTTACTCCCTCAAACTAAGTTCAAACCTATCCTAACCTGAAGCCTAACTCAAACCATAGACCTAACCCTAACCCTAGGCGGACACCTGAAGCTCAACCCCAACCATAACCTGACCCTGACGCTATCTCCAACTGTAACACCGAACAGAAAACTAACAGTAGCCCTAAACTTACTCCCTCAAACTATGTTCAAGCCTAACCTAACCTGAAGCCTAACTCAAACCACAGACCTAACCCTAACCCTAGGCTGACACCTTAAGCTCAACCCCAACCCTAACCTGACCCTCACGCTACCTCCAACCGTAACACTGAACCGAAAACTAACAATAGCCCTAAACTTACTCCCTCAAACTAAGTTCAACCTAACCTAACCTGAAGCCTAACTCAAACCATAGACCTAACCCTAACCCTAGGTGGACACCTCAATCTAACCCCAAACCTAACCTGATCCTGACGCTAACTCCAACCATAATACTGAACAGAAAACTAACAGTAGCCCTAAACTTACTCCCTCAAACTAAGTTCAAACCTAACCTAACCTGAAGCCTAAATCGAACCATACACCTAACCCTAAACCTAGGCGGACACCTTAAGCTCAACCCCAAACCTAACCTGACCCTGACGCTTACTCCAACCACAACAGTTAACCGAAAACTAACAGTAGCCCTAAACTTACTCCCTCAAACTAAGTACAAACATAACCTAACCTGAAGCCTAAATCAAACCATACACCTAACCGTAACTCTAGGCGGACACCTTAAGCTCAACCCCAAACATAACCTGGCCCTGACGCTAACTCGATTCGTAACAGTTACCCAAAAACTAACAGTAGCCCTAAACTTACTCTCTCAAACTAAGTTCAAACCTAACCTAACCTGAAGCCTAAATCAAACCATAAACCTAACCCTAACCCTAGGCGGACACCTTAAGCTCAACCCCAAACCTTACCTGACCCTGACGCTTACTCCAACCGAAACAGTTAACCGAAAAGTAACAGTAGCCCTAAATTGACTCCCTCAAACTAAGTTCAAACCTAACCTAACCTGAAGCCTAAATCAAATCATAGATCTAACACTAACCCTAGGCGGACACCTTATGCTTAACCCCCACCCTAACGTGACCCTGACGCTTACTCCAACTGTAACAGTTAACCGAAAACTAACAGTAGCCCTAAACTTACTCCCTCAAACTAAATTCAAACCTAACCTAACCTGAAGCCTAAATCAAACCATACACCTAACCCTAAACCTAGGCGGACACCTTAAGCTCAATCACAACCCTAACCTGGCCCTGACGCTAACTCCAACAGTAAAAGTTATCCGAAAACTAACAGTATCCCTAAACTTACTCCCTCAAAGTAAGTTCAAACCTAACCTAACCTGAAGCCTAACTCAAACCATAGACCTAACCCTAACACTAGGCGGACACCTGAAACTCAACCACAACCCTAACCAGACCCTGACGCTATCTCCAACCGTAACACTGAACCGAAAACTAACAGTAGCCCTAAGCTTACTCCCTCAAACTAAGTTCAAACCTAACCTAACCTGAAGCCTAACTCAAACCATAGACCTAACCCTAACCGTAGGCAGACACCTGAATCTCAACCCCAACCCTAACTTGACCATGACGCTATCTCCAACCGTAACACAGAACCGAAAACTAACAGTAGCCCTAAACTTACTCCCTCAAACTAAGTTCAAACGTAACCTAACCTAAAGCCTAACTCAAAAAATAGACCTAAACCTAAACCTAGGCGGACACCTTAAGCTTAACCCCAAACCTAACCTGACCCTGAGGCTAAATCCAACCGGAACACTGAACCGAAAACTAACAGTAGCGCTAAACTTACTCCCTCAAACTAAGTTCAATCCTAAACTAACCTGAAGCCTAAATGAAACCATAGACCTAACCCTAACCCTAGGCGGACACCTTATGCTTAACCCCCACCCTAACCTGACCCTGACGCTTACTCCAACCGTAACAGTTAAAAGAAAACTAACAGTAGCCCTAAACTTACTCCCTCAAACTAAGTTCAAACCTAACCTAACCTGAAGCCTAAATCAAACCATACACCTAAACCTAACCCTAGGCAGACACCTTAAGCTCAACCCCAAACCTAACCTGACCCTGACGCTTACTCCAACCCAAACAGTTAACCGAAAACTAACAGTAGCCCTAAACTGACTCCCTCAAACTACGTTCAAACCTAACCTAACCTGAAGCCTAAATCAAATCATACACCTAACCCTAACCCTAGGCGGACACCTTATGCTTAACCCCCAGCCTAACCTGACCCTGACGCTTACTCCAACTGTAACAGTTAACCGAAAACTAACAGTAGCCCTAAACTTACTCCCTCAAACTAAATTCAAACCTAACCTAACCTGAAGCCTAAATCAAACCATACACCTAACCCTAAACCTAGGCAGACACCTTAAGCTCAACCACAACCCTAACCTGGCCCTGATGCTAACTCCAACAGTAACAGTTACCCAAAAACTAACAGTAGCCCTAAACTTACTCCCTCAAACTAAGTTCAAACCTAACCTAACCTGAAGCCTAACTCAAACCATAGACCTAACCCTAACACTAGGCGGACACCTGAAACTCAACCACAACCCTAACCAGACCCTGACGCTATCTCCAACCGTAACACTGAACCGAAAACTAACAGTAGCCCTAAACTTACTCCCTCAAACTAAGTTCAAACCTAACCTAACCTGAAGCCTAACTCAAACCACAGACCTAACCCTAAACCTAGGCGGACACCTTAAGCTCAACCCCAACCCTAACCGGACCCTCATGCTGACTCCAAACGTAACACTCAACCGAAAACTAACAGTAGCCCTAAACTTACTCCCTCAAACTAAGTTCAATCCTAACCTAACCTGAAGCCTAAATCAAATCATGGACCTAACCCTAACCCTAGGCGGACACCTTATGCTTAACCCCCACCCTAACCTGACCCTGACGCTTACTCCAACTGTAACAGTTACCCGAAAACTAAGAGTAGCCCTAAACTTACTCCCTGAAACTAACTTCAAACCTAACCTAACCTGAAGCCTAAATCAAACCATACACCTAACCCTAACCCTAGGCGGACACCTTAAGCTCAACCCCAACCCTAACCTGACCCTGTCGCTAACTCCAACCGTAACAGTTACCCGAAAACTAACAGTAGCCCTAAACTTACTCCCTCAAACTAAGTTCATACCTAACCTAACCAGAAGCGAAAATCAAACCATACACCTAACCCTAACCCTAGGCGGACACCTTAAGCTGAACCCCAACACTAACCTGACCCTCACGCTAACTCCAACCGTAACACTGAACCGAAAACTAACAGTAGCCCTAAACTTACTCCCTCAAACTAAGTTCAAACCTAACCTAACCTGAAGCCTAACTCAAACCACAGACCTAACTCTAACCCTAGGCGGACACCTTAGGCTCAACCCCAACCCTAACCGGACACTCACGCTAACTCCAAATATAACACTGAACCAAAAACTAACAGTAGCCCTAAACTTACTCCCTCAAACTAAGTTCAAACCAAACCTAACCTGAAGCCTAAATCAAACCATACACCTAACCCTAACACTAGGCGGACACCTTAAGCTCAACCCCAAACCTAACCTGAACCTGACACTTACTCCAACCGTAACAGTTAACCGAAAACTAACAGTACCCCTAAACTGACTCTCTCAAACTAAGTTCAAACCTAACCTAACCTGAAGCCTAAATCAAATCATAGACCTAACCCAAACCCTAGGCGGACAACTTATGCTTATCCCCCACCCTAACCTGATCCTGACGCTTACTCCAACTGTAACATTTAACCGAAAACTAACAGTAGCCCTGAACTTAAACCCTCAAACTAACTTAAAACCTAATCTAACCTGAAACCTAACTCAAACCATAGAAATAACCCTAACCCCAGGCGGACACCTGAAGCTCAACCCCAACCCTAACCTGACCCTGACGCTATCTCCAACCGTAACACTGAACCGAAAACTAACAGTAGCCTTAAACTTACTCCCTCAAACTAACTTCAAACCTAACCTAACCTGAAGCCTAACTCAAACAATAGACCTAACCCTAACCCTAGGCGGACACCTTAAGCTCAACCCCAACCCTAACCTGACCTCCAGGCTAACGCCAACCATATCACTGAACCGAAAACTAAGAGTAGCCCTAAACTTACTCCTTCAAACTAAGTTCAATCCTAACCTAACCTGAAGCCTAAATGAAACCATAGACCTAACCCTAACCCTAGGCGGACACCTTATGGTTAAACCACACCATAACCTTTCCCTGACGCTTACTCCAACCGTAACGGTTAAACGAAAACTAACAGTAGCCCTAAGCTTACTCCCTCAAACTAAGTTCAAACCTCACCTAACCTAAAGCCTAACTCAAACCACAGACCTAACCCTAACCCTAGGCGGACACCTTAAGCTCAACCCCAACCCTAACCTGACCCTGACACTAACTCCAACCGTAACAGTTACCCGAAAACTAACAGTAGCCCTAAACTTACTCCCTCAAACTAAGTTCAAACCTAACCTAACCAGAAGCCAAAATCAAACCATAGACCTAACCCTAACCCTAGGCGGACACCTTAAGCTCAACCCCAACCCTAACCTGACACTCACGCTAACTCCAGCCGTAACACTGAACCGAAAATTAACAGTAGCCCTAATCTTACTCCCTCAGACTAAGTTCAAACCTAACCTAACCTGAAGCCTAACTCAAACCATAGACCTAACCCTAACCCTAGGCGGACACCTGAAGTTCAAACCCAACCCTAACCTGAACCTCACGCTAACTCCAACCGTAACACTGAACCGAAAACTAACAGTAGACCTAAACTTACTCCCTGAAACTAAGTTCAAACCTAACCGAACCTGAAGCCTAAATCAAACAATAGACCTAACCCTAACCCTAGGCGGACAACTGAAGCTCAACCCCAACCCTAACCTGACCCTGACGATATCTCCAACCGTAACACTGAACCGAAAACTAACAGTAGCCCTAAACTTACTCCCTCAAACTAAGTTCAAACCTAACCTAACCTGAAGCCTAACTCAAACCACAGACCTAACCCTAAACCTTGGTGGACATCTTAAGCTCAACCCCAACCCTAACCGGACCCTCATGCTAACTCCAAACGTAACACTCAACCGAAAACTAACAGTAGCCCTAAACTTACTCCCTCAAACTTAGTTCAATCCTAACCTCACCTGAAGCCTAAATGAAACCATAGACCTAACCCTAACCCAAGGCGGACACCTTCTGCTTAACTCCCACCCTAACCTGACCCTGACGCTTACTCCAACTGTAACAGTTAACCGAAAACTAACAGTAGCCCTAAACTGACTCCCTGAAACTAACTTCAAACCTAACCTATCCTGAAGCCTAAATCAAACCATACACCTAACCCTAACCCTAGGCGGACACCTTAAGCTGAACCCCAACACTAACCTGACCCTCACGCTAACTCCAACCGTAACGATTTAACGAAAACTAACAGTAGCCCTAAACTTACTCCCTCAAACTAAGTTCAAACCTTTCCAAACCTGAAGCCTAAATCAAACCATACACCTAACCCTAACCCTAGGCCGATACCTTAAGCTCAACCCCAAACCTAACCTGACCCTGACACTTACACCAACAGTAACAGTTAACCGAAAGCTAACAGTAGCCCTAAACTGACTCCCTCAAACTAAGTTCAAACCTAACCTAACCTGAAGCCTAAATCAAATCTTAGAACTAACCCTAACCCTAGGCGGAAACCTTATGCTTAACCCCCACCCTAACCTGACCCTGACGCTTACTCCAACCGTAACAGTTAACCGAAAACTAACAGTAGCCCTAAACTTACTCCATCAAACTAAGTTCAAACCTAACCTAACCTGAAGCCTAAATCAAATCATAGACCTAACCCTAACCCTAGGCGGACACCTTATGCTTAACCCCCACCCTAACCTGACCCTGACGCTTACTCCAACTGTAACACATAAACGAAAAATAACAATAGCCCTAAACTTACTCCCTGAACCTAACTTCAAACCTAAGCTACCCTGAAGCCTAAATCAAACCATGCACCTAACCCTAACCCTAGGCGGACACCTTAAGCTTAACCCCAACCCTAACCTGACCCTGAGGATAAATCCAACCGTAACACTGAACCGAAAACTAACAGTAGCCCTAAACTGACTCCCTCAAACTAAGTTCAAACGTAACCTAACCTGAAGCCTAAATCAAATCATAGACCTACCCTAACCATAGGCGGAAACTTATGCTTAACCCCCACCCTAACCTGACCCTCACGCTAACTCCAACTGTAACACTGAACCGAATACTACCAGTAGCCCTAAACTTACTCCCTCAAACTAAGTTCAAACCTAACCTAACCTGAAGCCTAACTCAAACCACAGACCTAACCCTAAACGTAGGCGGACACCTTAAGTTCAACCCCAACCCTAACCTGACCCTCACGCTAAGTCCAACTGTAACACTGAACTGAAAACTAACAGTAGCCCTAAACTGACTCCCTCAAACTAAGTTCAAACTTAACCTAACCTGAAGACTAACTCAAACAATAGACCTAACCCTAACCCTAGGCGGACACCTTAAGCTTAACCCCAACCCTATCCTGACCCTGAGGCTAAATCCAACCGTAACACTGAACCGAAAACTAACAGTAGCCTTAAACTTAATCCCTCAAACTAAGTTCAATCCTAACCTAACCTGAAGCCTCAATGAAACCATAGACCTAACCCTAACCCTAGGCGGACACCTTATGCTAAACCCCCACCTTAACCTGACCCTGACGCTTACTCCAACCGTAACAGTTAAAGGAAAACTAACAGTAGCCCTAAACTTACTCCCTCAAACTAAGTTCAAAACTATCCTAACCTGAAGCCTAAATCAAACCATACACCTAACCCTAACCCTAGGCGGATACCTTAAGCTCAACCCCAAACCTAACATGACCCTGACACTTACACGAACCGTAACAGTTAACCGAAAACTAACAGTAGCTCGAAAGTGACTCCCTCAATCTAAGTTCAAGCCTAACCTAACCTGAAACCTAAATCAAATCTTAGACATAACCCTAACCCTAGGCGGACACCTTATGATTAACCCCCACCCTAACCTGACCCTGACGCTTACTCCAACTGTAACAGTTAACCGAAAACTAACAGTAGCCCTAAACTTACTCCATCAAACTAACTTCAAACCTAACCTAACCTTCAGCCTAAATGAAACCATACACCTAACCCTAACCCTAGGCGGACAACTTATTCTCAACCCCAACCCTAACCTGGCCCTGACGCTAACTCCAAACGTAACAGTTTCCCGAAAACTAACAGTAGCCCTAAACTTACTCCCTCAAACTAAGTTCAAACCTAACCTAACCTGAAGCCTAAATCAGACCATACACCTAACCCTAACCCTAGGCGGACACCTTAAGCTCAACCCCAACCCTAACCTGACCTCTAGGCTAACTCCAACCATATCACTGAACCGAAAACTAAGAGTAGCCCTAAACTGTCTCCCTCAAACTAAGTTCAAACCTAAACTTACCTGAAGCATAAATCAAATCTTAGACCTAACCCTAACCCTAGGCGGACACCTTAAGCTCAACTCCAACCCTAAACTGACCCGGACGCTATCTCCAATCGTAACACTGAACCGAAAACTAAGAGTAGTCCTAAGCTTACTCCCTCAAACTAAGTTCAAACCTAACCTAACCTGAAGCCTAACACAAACCACAGACCTAACCCTAACCCTAGGCGGACACCTTAAGCTCAACCCCAACACTAACCGGACCCTCACACTAACTCCACACGTAACACTGAACCGAAAACGAAGAGTAGCCCTAAACTTACTCCCTCAAACTAAGTTCAATCCTAACCTAACCTGATGCCTAAATGAAACCATAGACCTAACCCTAACTCTAGGCGGACACCTTATGCTTAACCCCCACCCTAACCTGACCCTGATACTTACTCCAACTGTAACAGTTAACCGAAAACTAACAGTAGCCCTAAACTTACTCCCTCAAACTAACTTCAAATCTAACCTAACCTGAAGCCTAAATCAAAACATACACCTAACCCTAACCCTAGGCGGACACCTTAAGCTCAACCCCAACCCTAACCTGGCCCTGACGCTATCTCCAACAGTAACAGTTACCTGAAAACTAACAGTAGCCCTAAACTTACTCCCTCAAACTAAGTTCAAACCTAACCTAACTTGAAGCCTAATTCAAACCATAGACCTAACCATAACCCTAGGCGGACACCTGAAACTCAACAACAACCCTAACCAGACCCGGACGCTATCTCCAACCGTAACACTGAACCGAAAACTAACAGTAGCCCTAAACTTACTTCCTCAAACCAAGTTCAAACCTAACCTAACCTGAAGCCTAACTCAAACCATAGACCTAACACTAACCCTAGGCGGACACCTGAAGCTCAACCACAACCCTAACCTGACCCTGACGCTATCTCCAACCGTAACACTGAACCGAAAACTAACAGTAGCCCTAAACTTACTCCCTCAAACTAAGTTCAAACCTAACATAACCTGAAGCCTAAATCAAACCATACACCTAACCCTAACCCTAGGCGAACACCTGAAGCTCAACCACAACCCAAACCTGACCCTGACGCTATCTCCAACCGTAGCACTGAACCGAAAACTAACTGTAGCCCTATACTTACTCCCTCAAACTAAGTTCAAACCTAACCTAACCTGAAGCCTAACTCAAACCACAGACCTAACCCTAACCCTAGGCGGACACCTTAAGCTCAACCCCAACCCTAACCGGACACTCACGCTAACTCCAAATGTAACACTGAATCAAAAATTAGCAGTAGCCCTAAACTTACTCCCTCTAACTAAGTTCAAACCTAACTTAACCTGAAGCCTAAATCAAACCATACACCTAACCCTAACCCTAGGCGGACACCTTAAGCTCTACCCCAAACCTAACCTGACCCTGACGCTTACTCCAACCGTAACAGTTAACCGAAAAGTAACAGTAGTCCTAAACTGAATCCCTCAAACTAAGTTCAAACCTAACCTAACCTGAAGCCTAAATCAAATCATAGAACTAACCCTAACCCTAGGCGGACAACTTATGCTTAACCTCCACCCTAACCTGACCCTGACGCTTACTCCAACTGTAACACTTAACCGAAAACTAACAGTAGCCCTGAACTTACACCCTCAAACTAACTTCAAACCTAATCTAACCTGAAGCCTAACTCAAACCATAGACCTAACCCTAACCCTAGGCGGACACCTGAAGCTCAACCCAAAACCTAACCTGACGCTGACGCTATCTCCAACCGTAACACTGAACCGAAAACTAACAGTAGCCCTAAACTTACTCCCTCAAACTAAGTTCAAACCTAACCTAACCTGAAGCCTAACTCAAACCACAGACCTAACCCTAACCCTAGGCGGACACCTTAAGCTCAACCCCAAACCTAACCTGACCTCCAGGCTAACTCCAACCATATCAATGAACCGAAAACTAAGAGTAGCCCTAAACTTACTCCCTCAAACTAAGTTTAATCCTAACCTAACCTGAAGCCTAAATGAAACCATAGACCTGTCCCTAACCCTAGGCGGACACCTTATGCTTAACCCCCACCCTAACCTGAACCTGATGCTTACTCCAACCGTAACAGTTAACCGAAAACTAACAGTAGCCCTAAACTTACTCCATCAAAGTAACTTCAAACCTAACCTAACCTTAAGTCTAAATGAAACCATACACCTAACCCTAACCCTAGGCGGACACCTTAATCTCAACCCCAACCCTAACCTGGCCCTGACGCTAACTCCCACCGTAACAGTTTCCCAAAAACTAACAGTAGCCCTAAACTTACTCCCTCAAACTAAGTTCAAACCTAACCTAACCGGATGCCTAAATCAAACCATACACCTAACCCTAACCCTAGGCGGACACTTTAAGCTCAACCCCCACCCTAACCTGACCCTGACGCTTACTCCAACCGTAACAGTTAAAGGAAAACTAACGGTAGCCCTAAACTTACTCCCTCAAACTAAGTTCAAACCTATCCTAACCTGAAGCCTAAATCAAACCATACACCTAACCCTAACCCTAGGCGGACACCTTAAGCTCAACCCCAAACCTAACTTGACCCTGACGCTTACTCCAACCGTAACAGTTAACCGAAAACTAACAGTAGCCCTAAACTGACTCCCTCAATCTAAGTTCAAACTTAACCTAACCTGAAACCTAAATCAAATCTTAGACCTAACCCTAACCCTAGGAGGACACCTTATGTTTAACCCACACCCTAACCTGACCCTGACGGTTACTCCAACTGTAACAGTTAACCGAAAACTAACATTAGCCCTAAACTTACTCCATCAAACTAACTTCAAACCTAACCTAACCTTAAGCCTAAATGAAACCATACACCTAACCCTAACCCTAGGCGGACACCTTAATCTCAACCCCATCCCTAACCTGGCCCTGACGCTAACTCCAACCGTAACAGTTTCCCGAAAACTAACTGTAGCCCTAAACTTACTCCCTCAAACTAAGTTCAAACCTAACCTAACCTGAAGCCAAAATCAGACCATACACCTAACCCTAACCCTAGGCGGACACCTTAAGCTCAAGCCCAACCCTAACCTGACCTCTAGGCTAACTCCAACCATATCACTGAACCGAAAACTAAGAGTAGCCCTAAACTGACTCCCTCAAACTAAGTTCAAACGTAACCTTACCTGAAGCCTAAATCAAATCTTAGACCTAACCCTAACCCTAGGCGGACACCTTAAGCTCAACTCCAACCCTAAACTGACCCTGACGCTATCTCCAATCGTAACACTGAACCGAAAACTAACAGTAGTCCTAAACTTACTCACTCAAACTAAGTTCAAACATAACCTAACCTGAAGCCTAAATCAAACAATACACCTAACGCTAATCCTAGGCGGACACCTTAAGCTCAACCCCAACCCTAACCTGGCCCTGACGCTAACTACAACCGTAACAGTTACCTGAAAACTAACAGTAGCCCTAAACTTATTCCCTCAAACTAAGTTCAAACCTAACCTAACCTGAAGCCTAAATCAAACCATACACCTAACCCTAACCCAAGGCGGACACCTGAAGCTCAAACCCAACCCTTACCTGACCCTCACGATAACTCCAACCGTAACACTGAACCTAAAACTAACAGTAGCCCTAAACTTACTCCCTAAAACTAAGTTCAACCCTAACCTAACCTGAAGCCTAACTCAAACCATACACCTAACCGTAACCCTAGGCCGACACCTGAAGCTCAACCCCAACCCTAACCTGAACCTGACACTATCTCCAACCGTAACACTGAACCGAAAACTAACAGTAGCCCTAAACTTCCTCCCTAAAACTAAATTCAAACCTAACCTAACCAGAAGCCTAACTCAAATCACAGACCTAACCCTAACCCTAGGCGGACACCTTAAACTCAACCCCAACCCTAACCGTACCCTCACGCTAACTCCAAACGTAACACTGAACCGAAAACTAACAGTAGCCCTAAACTTACTCCCTCAATCTAAGTTCAAACTTAACCTAACCTGAAACCTAAATCAAATCTTAGACCTAACCCTAACCCTAGGAGGACACCTTATGTTTAACCCACACCCTAACCTGACCCTGACGGTTACTCCAACTGTAACAGTTAACCGAAAACTAACATTAGCCCTAAACTTACTCCATCAAACTAACTTCAAACCTAACCTAACCTTAAGCCTAAATGAAACCATACACCTAACCCTAACCCTAGGCGGACACCTTAATCTCAACCCCATCCCTAACCTGGCCCTGACGCTAACTCCAACCGTAACAGTTTCCCGAAAACTAACTGTAGCCCTAAACTTACTCCCTCAAACTAAGTTCAAACCTAACCTAACCTGAAGCCAAAATCAGACCATACACCTAACCCTAACCCTAGGCGGACACCTTAAGCTCAAGCCCAACCCTAACCTGACCTCTAGGCTAACTCCAACCATATCACTGAACCGAAAACTAAGAGTAGCCCTAAACTGACTCCCTCAAACTAAGTTCAAACGTAACCTTACCTGAAGCCTAAATCAAATCTTAGACCTAACCCTAACCCTAGGCGGACACCTTAAGCTCAACTCCAACCCTAAACTGACCCTGACGCTATCTCCAATCGTAACACTGAACCGAAAACTAACAGTAGTCCTAAACTTACTCACTCAAACTAAGTTCAAACATAACCTAACCTGAAGCCTAAATCAAACAATACACCTAACGCTAATCCTAGGCGGACACCTTAAGCTCAACCCCAACCCTAACCTGGCCCTGACGCTAACTACAACCGTAACAGTTACCTGAAAACTAACAGTAGCCCTAAACTTATTCCCTCAAACTAAGTTCAAACCTAACCTAACCTGAAGCCTAAATCAAACCATACACCTAACCCTAACCCAAGGCGGACACCTGAAGCTCAAACCCAACCCTTACCTGACCCTCACGATAACTCCAACCGTAACACTGAACCTAAAACTAACAGTAGCCCTAAACTTACTCCCTTAAACTAAGTTCAATCCTAACCTAACCTGAAGCCTAAATGGAACCATAGACCTAACCCTAACCCTAGGCGGACACCTTATGCTTAACCCCCAACCTAACCTGACCCTGACGCTTACTCCAACCGTAACAATTAACCGAAAACTAACAGTAGCCCTAAACTGACTACCTCAAACTAAGTTCAAACCTAACCTAACCTGAAGCCTAAATCAAATCCTAGACCTAACCCTAACCCTAGGCGGACACCTTATGCTTAACCCCCACCCTAACCTGACCCTGACGCTTACTCCAACTGTAACACATAACCGAAAAATAACAATAGCCCTAAACTTACTCCCTGAACCTAACTTCAAACCTAACCTACCCTGAAGCCTAAATCAAACCATGCACCTAACCTAACCCTAGGCGGACACCTTAAGCTCAATCCCAACCCTAAACTTGCCCTGACGCTAACTCCAACCGTAACAGTTACCCGAAAACTAACAGTAGCCCTAAACTTACTCCCTCAAACTAAGTTCAAACCTAACCTAACCAGAAGCCAAAATCAAACCATACACCTAACCCTAAACCTAGGCTGACACCTTAAGCTCAACCCCAACCCTAACCTGACCCTCACGCTAACACCAACCGTAAAACCTAACCGAAAACTAACAGTAGCCCTAAATTTACTCCCTCAAACTAAGTTCAAACCTAACCTAACCTGAAGCCTAACTCAAACCTCAGACCTAACCCTAACCCCAGGCGGACACCTTAAGCTTAACCCCAACCCTAACCTGACCCTGAGGCTAAATCCAACCGTAACACTGAACCGAAAACTAACAGTAGCCCTAAACTGACTCCCTCAAACTAAGTTCAAACGTAACCTAACCTGAAGCCTAAATCAAATCATAGACCTAACCCTAACCATAGGCGGAAAACTTATGCTTAACCCCCACCCTAACCTGACCCTGACGCTTACTCCAACTGTAACAGTTAACCGAAAACTAACAGTAGCCCTAAACTTACACCCTCAAACTAACTTCAAACCTAACCTAACCTGAAATCTAAGTCAAACCATAGACCTAACCCTAACCCTAGGCGACACCTGAAGCTCAACCCCAACCATAACCTGACCCTGACGCTATCTCCAACCGTAACACTGAACCGAAAACTAACAGTAGCCCTAAACTTACTCCCTCAAACTCATTCAAACGTAACCTAACCTGAAGCCTAACTCATACCACAGACCTAACCCTAACCCTAGACGGACACCTTAAGCTCAACCCCAACCCTAACCTGACCCTCACGCTAAGTCCAACCGTAACACTGAACCGAAAACTAACAGTAGCCCTAAACTTACTCCCTCAAACTAAGTTCAAACCTAACCTAACCTGAAGCCTAACTCAAACCATAGACCTAACACTAGTCCTAGGCGGACACCTGATGCTCAACTCCAACCCTAACCTGACCCTCACGCTAACTCCAACCGTAACACTGAACCGAAAACTAACAGTAGCCCTAAACTTACTCCCTCAAACTAAGTTCAAACCTAACCTAACCTGAAGCCTAACTCAAACAATAGACCTAACCCTAACCCTAGGCGGCCACCTTAAGCTTAACCCCAACCCTAACCTGACCCTGAGGCTAAATCCAACCGTAACACTGATCCGAAAACTAACAGTAGCCCTAAATTTACTCACTCAAACTAAGTTCAATCCTAACCTAACCTGAAGCCTAAATCAAATCATAGACCTAACCCTGACCCTAGGAAGACACCTTATGCTTCACCCCCAGCCTAACATGACCCTGACGCTTACTCCAACTGTAACAGTTAACCGAAAACTAACATTAGCCCTAAACTGACTCCCTCAAACTAACTTCAAACCTAACCTAACCTGAAGCCTAAATGAAACCATACACCTAACCCTAATCCTAGGCGGACACCTTAACTTCAACCCCAAACCTAACCTGACCCTGACGCTTACTCCAACTGTAACAGTTAACCGAAAACTAACAGTAGCCCTAAACTTACTCCCTCAAACTAAGTTCAAACATAACATAACCTGAAGCCTAAATCAAACCATACACCTGACCCTAATCCTAGGCGGACACCTTAAGCTCAACCCCAACCCTAACCTGGCCCTGACGCTAACTGCAACCGTAACAGTTACCTGAAAACTAACAGTAGCCTTAAACTTACTCCCTCAAACTAAGTTCAAACCTAACCTAACCTGAAGCCTAATTCAAACCATACACCTAACCCTAACCCAAGGTGGACACCTGAAGCTCAAACCCAACCCTAACCTGACCCTCACGATAACTCTAAACGTAACACTGAACCAAAAACTAACAGTAGCCCTAAACTTACTCCTTAAAACTAAGTTCAACCCTAACCTAACCTGAAGCCTAACTCAAACCATAGACCTAACCGTAACCCTAGGCTGACACCTGAAGCTCAACCCCAACTCTAACCTGACCCTGACACTATCTCCAACCGTAACACTGAACCGAAAGCTAAAAGTAGCCCTAAACTTACTCCCTAAAACTAAATTCAAACCTAACCTAACCAGAAGCTTAACTCAAATCACAGACCTAACCCTAACCCTAGGCGGACACCTTAAGCTCAACCCCAACCCTAATCGGACCCTCACGCTAACTCCAAACGTAACACTGAACCAATAACTAACAGTAGCCCTAAACTTACTCCCTCAAACTAAGTTCAACCCTAACCTAACCTGAAGCCTAAATGGAACCATAGACCTAACCCTAACCCTAGGCGGACACCTTATGCTTAACCCACAACCTAACCTGACCCTGACGCTTACTCCAACCGTAACAGTTAACCGAAAACTAATAGTAGCCCTAAACTGACTCCCTCAAACTAAGTTCAAACCTAACCTAACCAGAAGCCTAACTCAAACAATAGACCTAACCCTAACCCTAGGCGGACACCTTAAGCTTAACCCCAACCCTAACCTGACCCTGAGGCTAAATCCAGCTGTAACACTGATCCGAATAATAACAGTAGCCCTAAACTTACTCCCTCAAACTAAGTTCAAACCTAACCTAACCTGAAGCCTAACTCAAACCATAGACCTAACCCTAGCCCTAGGCGGACACCTGAAGCTCAACCCCAACCCTAACCTGACCCTGACGCTATCTCCAACCATAACATGAATCGAAAACTAACAGGAGCCCTAAACTTACTCGCTCAAACTAAGTTCAAACCTAACCTAACCTGAAGCCTAACTCAAACAATAGACCTAACCCTAACCCTATGCGGACACCTTATGCTTAACCCCCAGCCTAACATGACCCTGACGCATACTCCAAATGTAACAGTTAAGCGAAAACTAACATTAGCCCTAAACTGACTCCCTCAAACTAAGTTCAAACATAACCTAACCTGAAGCCTAAATCAAACCATACACCTGACCCTAATCCTAGGCGGACACCTTAAGCTCAACCCCAACCCTAACCTGGCCCTGACGCTAACTGCAACCGTAACAGTTACCTGAAAACTAACAGTAGCCCTAAACTTACTCCCTCAAACTAAGTTCAAACCTAACCTAACCTGAAGTCTAAATCAAACCATACACCTAACCCTAACCCAAGGTGGACACCTGAAGCTCAAACCCAACCCTAACCTGACCCTCACGTTAACTCCAACCGTAACACTGAACCTAAAACTAACAGTAGCCCTAAACTTACTCCCTAAAACTAAGTTCAACCCTAACCTAACCTGAAGCCTAACTCAAACCATAGACCTAACCGTAACCCTAGGCGGACACCTGAAGCTCAACCCCAACCCTAAATTGACCCTGACGCTATCTCCTACCGTAACACTGAACCGAAAACTGACATTAGCCCTAAACTTACTCCCTCAAACTAAGTTCAACCCTAACATAACCTGAAGCCTAACTCAAACCACAGACCTAACCCTAACCCTAGGCGGACACCATAAGCTCAACCCCAACCATAACCTGACCCTCATGCTAACTCCAACCGTAACACTGAACCGAAAACTAACAGTAGCCCTAAACTTACTCCCTCAAACTAAGTTCAAACCTAACCTAACCTGAAGCCTAACTCAAACCATAGACCTAACCCAAGCCCTAGGCGGACACCTGAAGCTCAACCCCAACCCTAACCTGACCCTGACGCTATCTCCAACCATAACACTGAATCGAAAACTAACAGGAGCCCTAACTTACTCGCTCAAACTAAGTTCAAACCTAACCTAACCTGAAGCCTAACTCAAACCATAGACCTAACACTAGTCCTAGGCGGACACCTGAAGCTCAACTCCAACCCTAACCTGACCCTCACGCTAACTCCAACCGTAACACAGAACCGAAAACTAACAGTAGCCCTAAACTTACTCGCTCAAACTAAGTTCAAACCTAACCTAACCTGAAGCCTAACTCAAACAATAGACCTAACCCTACCCCTAGGCGGCCACCTTAAGCTTAACCCCAACCCTAACCTGACCCTGAGGCTAAATCCAACCTTAACACTGATCCGAAAACTAACAGTAGCCCTAAATTTACTCACTCAAACTAAGTTCAATCCTAACCTAACCTGAAGCCTAAATCAAATCATAGACCTAACCCTGACCCTAGGCAGACACCTTATGCTTAACCCCCAGCCTAACATGACCCTGACGCTTACTCCAACTGTAACAGTTAACCGAAAACTAACATTAGCCCTAAACTGACTCCCTCAAACTAACTTCAAACCTAACCTAACCTGAAGCCTAAATGAAACCATACACCTAAACCTAACCCTAGGCGGACACCTTAACTTCAACCCCAAACCTAACCTGACCCTGACGCTTACTCCAACTGTAACAGTTAACCGAAAACTAACAGTAGCCCTAAACTTACTCCCTCAAACTAAGTTCAAACATAACCTAACCTGAAGCCTAAGTCAAACCATACACCTGACCCTAATCCTAGGCGGACACCTTAAGCTCAACCCCAACCCTAACCTGGCCATGACGCTAACTGCAACCGTAACAGTTACCTGAAAACTAACAGTAGCACTAAACTTACTCCCTCAAACTAAGTTCAAACCTAACCTAACCTGAAGCCTAAATCAAACCATACACCTAACCCTAACCCAAGGTGGACACCTGAAGCTCAAACCCAACCCTAACCTGACCCTCACGATAACTCCAACCGTAACACTGAACCTAAAACTAACAGTAGCCCTAAACTTACTCCCTAAAACTAAGTTCAACCCTAACCTAACCTGAAGCCTAACTCAAACCATAGACCTAACCGTAACCCTAGGCCGACACCTGAAGCTCAACCCCAACTCTAACCTGACCCTGCCACTATCTCCAACCGTAACACTGAACCGAAAACTAACAGTAGCCCTCAACTTACTCCCTAAAACTAAATTCAAACCTAACCTAACCAGAAGCCTAACTCAAATCACAGACCTAACCCTAACCCTAGGCGGACACCTTAAGCTCAACCCCATCCCTAATCGGACCCTCACGCTAACTCCAAACGTAACATTGAACCAAAAACTAACAGTAGCCCTAAACTTACTCCCTCAAACTAAGTTCAATCCTAACCTAACCTGAAGCCTAAATGGAACCATAGACCTAACCCTAACCCTAGGCGGACACCTTATGCTTAACCCACAACCTAACCTGACCCTGACGCTTACTCCAACCGTAACAGTTAACCGAAAACTAACAGTAGCCCTAAACTGACTCCCTCGAACTAAGTTCAAACCTAACCTCACCTGAAGCCTAAATCAAATCATAGACCTAACCCTAACCCTAGGCGGACACCTTATGCTTAACCCCCACCCTAACCTGACCCTGACGCTTACTCCAACTGTAACACATAACCGAAAAATAACAATAGCCCTAAACTTACTCCCTGAACCTAACTTCAAACCTAACCTACCCTGAAGCCTAAATCAAACAATGCACCTAACCCTAACCCTAGGCGGACACCTTAAGCTCAATCCCAACCCTAAACTTGCCCTGACGCTAACTCCAACTGTAACAGTTACCCGAAAACTAACAGTAGCCCTAAACTTACTCCCTCAAACTAAGTTCAAACCTAACCTAACCAGAAGTCAAAATCAAACCATACACCTAACCCTAACCCTAGGCGGACACCTTAAGCTCAACCCCAGCCCTAACCTGACCCTCACGCTAACACCAACCGTAACACTGAACCGAAAACTAAGAGTAGCCCTAAATTTACTCCCTCAAACTAAGTTCAAGCCTAACCTAACCTGAAGCCTAACTCAAACCACAGACCTAACCCTAACCCTAGGCTGACACCTTAAGCTTAACCCCAATCCTAACCTGACCCTGAGGCTAAATCCAACCGTAACACTGAACCGAAAACTAACAGTAGCCCTAAACTGACTCCCTCAAACTGAGTTCAAACGTAACCTAACCTGAAGCCTAACTCATACCACAGACCTAACCCTAACCCTAGGAGGTCACCTTAAGCTCAACCCCAACCTTATCCTGACCCTCACGCTAACTCCAACAGTAACACTGAACCGAAAACTAACAGTAGCCCTAAACTTACTCCCTCAAACTAAGTTCATACCTAACATAACCTGAAGCCTAACTCAAACAATAGACCTAACCCTAACCCTAGGCAGACACCTTAAGCTTAATCCCATTCCTAACTTGACGCTGAGGCTAAATCCAACCTTAACAGTTAACCGAAAACTAACAGTAGCCCTAAACTGACTCCCTCAAACTAAATTCAAACCTAACCTAACCTGAAGCTTAAATGAAACCATAAACCTAACCCTAACCCTAGGCAGACACCTTAAGCTCAACCCTAACCCTAACTTGGCCCTGACGCTAACTCTAACAGTAACAGTTACCCGAAAACTAACAGTAGCCCTAAACTTAATCCCTCAAACTAAGTTCAAACCTAAACTAACCTGAAGCCTAAATCAAACCATACACCTAAACCTAACCCTAGGCGGCACCTTAAGCTCAATCCCAACCCTATCCTGGCCTCACGCTAACTCCAACCGTAACACTGAACCGAAAACTAACAGTAGCCCTAAACTTACTCCCTCAAACTAAGTTCAAACCTAACCTAACCTGAAGCCTAACTCAAACCATAAACTTAACCTTAACCCTAGGCGGACACCTGAAGCTCAACCCCAACCCTAAATTGACCCTGACGCTATCTCCTACTGTAACACTGAACCGAAAACTAACATTAGCCCTAAACTTACTCCCTCAAACTAAGTTCAAACCTAACATAACCTGAAGCCTAACTCAAACCACAGACCTAACCCTAACCCTAGGCGGACACCAAAAGCTCAACCCCAACCATATCCTGACCCTCATGCTAACTCCAACCGTAACACTGAACCGAAAACTAACAGTAGCCCTAAACTTACTCCCTCAAAATAAGTTCAAACCAAACCTAACCTGAAGCCTAACTCAAACCATAGACCTAACCCTAGCCCTAGGCGGACACCTGAAGCTCAACCCTAAACCTAACCTGACCCTGACGCTATCTCCAACCATAACACTGAACCGAAAACTAACAGGAGCCCTAAACTTACTCGCTCAAACTAAGTTCAAACCTAACCTAACCTGAAGCCTAACTCAAACCATAGACCTAACACTAGTTCTAGGCGGACACCTGAAGCTCAACTCCAACCCTAACCTGACCCTCACGCTAACTCCAACCGTAACACTGAACCGAAAACTAACAGTAGCCCTAAACTTACTCCCTCAAATTAAGTTCAAACCTAACCTAACCTGAAGCCTAACTCAAACCATAGACCTAACCCTAACCCTAGGCGGACACCTGAATCTCAATCCCAACCCTAACTTGACCATGACGCTATCTCCAACCGTAACACTGAACGAAAACTAACAGTAGCCCGAAACTTACTCCCTCAAACTAAGTTCAAACCTAACCTAACGTGAAGCCTAACTCAAACCACAGTCCTAACCCTAACCCTAGGCGGACACCTAAAGCTCAACCCCAACCCTAACCTGACCCTCAAGCTAACTCCAACCGTAACACTGAACCGAAAACTAACAGTAGCCATAAACTTACTCCCTCAAACTAAGTTAAAACCTAACCTAACCTGAAGCCTAACTCCAACAATAGACCTAACACTAACCCTAAGCGGACACCTTAAGCTTAACCCCAACCCTAACCTGACCCTGAGGCTAAATCCAACCATAACACTGATCCGAAAACTAACAGTAGCCCTAAATTTACTCACTCAAACTAAGTTCAATCCTAACCTAACCTGAAGCCTAAATCAAATCATAGACCTAACCCTGACCCTAGGCGGACACCTTATGCTTAACCCCCAGCCTAACATGACCCTGACGCTTACTCCAAACGTAACAGTTAACCGAAAACTAACATTAGCCCTAAACTTACTCCCTCAAACTAAGTTCAAACCTAACCTAACCTGAAGCCTAAATGAAACCATACAACTAACCCTAACCCTAAGCGGACACCTTAAGCTCAACCCCAAACATAACCTGACCCTGACGCTTACTCCAAACGTAACAGATAACCGAAAACTTACAGTAGCCCTAAACTGACTCCCTCAAACTAAGTTCAAACCTAACCTAACCGGAAGGCTAACTCAAACCATAGACCTAACCCTAACCCTAGGCGGACACCTTATGCTTAACCCCCATCCTACCCTGACCCTGACGCTTACTCCAACTGTAACAGTTACCTGAAAACTTACAGTAGCCCTAAAATTACTCCCTCAAACTAACTTCAAACCTAACCTAACCTGAAGCCTATATCAAACCATACACCTAACCCTAACCCTAGACATACACCTTAATCTCAACCCCAACCCTAACCTGACCCTGACGCTAAATCCAACCGTAACAGTTTCCCGAAAACTAACAGTAGCCCTAAACTTACTCCCTCAAACTAAGTTCAAACCTAACCTATCCTGAAGCCTAAATTAAACCGTACACCTAACCCTAACCCTAGGCGGACACCTTAAGCTCAACCCCAACCCTAACCTGACCCTCACGCTAACTCCAACCGTAACACTGAACCGAAAACTAACAGTAGCCCTAATCTTACTCCCTCAGACTAAGTTCAAACCTAACCTAACCCGAAGCCTAACTGAAACCATAGACCTAACCCTAACCCTAGGCGGACACCTGAATTTCAAACCCAACCCTAACCTGACCCTCACGCTAACTCCAACCGTAACACTGAACCGAAAACTAACAGTAGCCCTAAACTTACTCCCTCAAACTAAGTTCAAACCTAACCTAACCTGAAGCCTAAATCAAACAATAGACCTAACCCTAACCCTAGGCGGACACCTTAAGCTTAACCCCAAACCTAACCTGACCCTGAGCTTAAATCAACCGTAACACTGAACCAAAAACTAACAGTAGCCCTAAACTTACTCCCTCAAACTAAGTTCAATCCTAACCTAACCTAAAGCCTAAATCAAACCATACACCTAACCCTAACCCTAGGCGGACACCTTAAGCTCAACCCCAAACCTAACCTGACCCTGAAGCTTACTCCATCCGTAACAGTTAACCGAAAACTAACAGTAGCCCTAAACTTACTGCCTCAAACTAAGTTCAAACCTAACCTAACCTGAAGCTTAAATCAAACCATACACCTAACCCTAACCCTAGGCGGACACCTGAAGTTCAAACCCAACCCTAACCTAAACCTCATGCTAACTCCAACCGTAACACTGAACCGAAAACTAACAGTAGCCCTAAACTTACTCCCTACAACTAAGTTCAAACCTAACCTAACCTGAAGCCTAACTCAAACCATAGACCTAACCCTAACCCTAGGCGGACACCTGAAGCTCAACCCTAACCCTAACCTGACCCTGATGCTATCTCCAACCGTAACACTGAACCGAAAAATAACAGTAGACCTAAACTTACTCCCTCAAACTAATTTCAAACCTAACCTAATGTGAAGCCTAACTCAAACCACAGACCTAACCCTAACCCTAGGCGGACACCTTAAGCTCAACCCCAACCCTAACCTGACCCTCACGCTATCTCCAACCGTAACTCTGAACCGAAAACTAACAGTAGAACTAAACTTACTCCCTCAAACTAAGTTCAAACCTAACCTAACCTGAAGCCTAAATCAAACCATAAACCTAACCCTAACCCTAGGAGGACACCTTAAGCTCAAACCGAAACCTAACCTGACCCTGACGCTCACTACAAACGTAACAGTTAACCGAAAACTAACAGTAGCCCTAAACTGACTCCCTCAAACTAAGTTCAAACTTAACCTAACCTGAAGCCTAACTCAAACCATAGACCTAACCCTAACCCTAGGCGGACACCTTATGCTTAACCCCCACCCTACCCTGACCCTGACGCTTACTCCAACTGTAACAGTTAACCGAAAACTAACAGTAGCCCTAAACTTACTCCCTCAAACTAACTTCAAACCTAACCTAACCTGAAGCCTAAATCAAACCATACACCTAACCATAACCCTAGACATACACCTTAATCTCAACCCCAACCCTAACCTGACCCTGACGCTAACTCCATCCGTAACAGTTTCCCGAAAACTAACAGTAGCCCTAAACTTACTCCCTCAAACTAAGTTCAAACCTAACCTAACCTGAAGCCTAAATTAAACCATACACCTAACCCTAACCCTAGGCGGACACCTTAAGCTCAACCCCCAACCTAACCTGACCCTCACGCTAACTCCAACCGTAACACTGAACCGAAAACTAACAGTAGCCCTAATCTTACTCCCTCAGACTAAGTTCAAACCTAACCGAACCTGAAGCCTAACTCAAACCATAGACCTAACCCTAACCCTAGGCGGACACCTGAATTTCAAACCCAACCGTAACCTGAACCTCACGCTAACTCCAACCGTAACACTGAACCGAAAACTAACAGTAGCCCTAAACTTACTCCCTCAAACTAAGTTCAAACGTAACCTAACCTGAAGCCTAAATCAAACAATAGACCTAACCCTAACCATAGGCGGACACCTTAAGCTTAACCCCAAACCTAACCTGACCCTGAGGTAAATGCGACCGTAACACTGAACCAAAAATTAACAGTAGCCCTAAACTTACTCCCTCAAACTAAGTTCAATACTAACCTAACCTAAAGCCTAAATCAAACCATAAACTTAACCCTAACCCTAGGCGGACACCTTAAGCTCAACCACAAACCTAACCTGACCCTGACGCTTACTCCAACCTTAACACTTAATCGAAAGCTAACAGTAGCCCTAAACTTACTGCCTCAAACTAAGTTCAAACCTAACCTAACCTGAAGCCTAAATCAAACCATACACTTAACCCTAACCCTAGGCGGACACCTGAAGTTCAAACCCAAACCAAACCTAACCCTCATGCTAACTCCAACCGTAACACTGAAACGAAAACTAACAGTAGCCCTAAACTTACTCCCTACAACTAAGTTCAAACCTAACCTAACCTGAAACTTAACTCAAAACATAGACCGAACCCTAACCCTAGGCGGACACCTGAAGCTCAACCCCAACCCTAACCTGACCCTGATGCTATCTCCAACCGTAACACTGAACCGAAAACTAACAGTAGCCCTAAACTTACTCCCTCAAACTAATTTCAAACCTAACCTAATGTGAAGCCTAACTCAAACCACAGACCTAACCCTAACCGTAGGCGGACACCTTAAGCTCAACCCCAACCCTAACCTGACCCTCACGCTAACTCCAACCGTAACACTGAACCGAAAACTAACAGTAGCCCTAAACTTACTCCCCCAAACTAAGTTCAAACCTAACCTAACCTGAAGCCTAACTCAAACAATAGACCTAACCCTAACCCTAGGCGGACACCTTAAGCTTAACCCCAACCCTAACCTGACCCTGAGGCTAAATCCAACCAGAACACTGAACCGAAAACTAACAGTAGCCCTAAACTTACTCCCTCAAACTAAGTTCAATCCTAACCTAACCTGAAGCCTAAATGAAACCATAGACCTAACCCTAACCCTAGGCGGACACCTTATGCTTAACCCCCACCCTAACCTGACCCTGACGCTTACTCCAAACGTAACACTGAACCAAAAACTAACAGTAGCCCTAAACTTACTCCCTCAAACTAAGTTCAAACCTAACCTAACCTGAAGCCTAACTCAAACAATAGACCTAACCCTAACCCTAGGCGGACACCTTAAGCTTAACCCCAACCCTAACCTGATCCTGAGGCTAAATCCAACCGTAACACTGAACCGAAAACTAACAGTAGCCCTAAACTTACTCCCTCAAACTAAGTTCAATCCTAACCTAGCCTGAAGCCTAACTCAAACCATAGACCTAACCCTAACCCTTGGCGGACTCCTTATGCTTAACCCCCACCCTAACCTGACCCTGACGCTTACTCCAACCGTAACAGTTAAATGAAAACTAACAGTAGCCCTAAACTTACTCCCTCAAACTAAGTTCAAACCTAACCTAACCTGAAGCCTAAATCAAACCATACACCTAACCCTAACCCTAGGCGGACACCTTAAGCTCAAACCGAAACCTAACCTGACCCTGACGCTCACTACAAACTTAACAGTTAACCGAAAACTAACAGTAGCCCTAAACTGACTCCCTCAAACTAAGTTCAAACCTAACCTAACCTGAAGCCTAACTCAAACCATAGACCTAACCCAAACCCTAGGCGGACACCTGAAGTTGAAACCCAAACCTAACCTAACCCTCATGCTAACTCTAACCGTAACACTGAACCGAAAACTAACAGTAGCCCTAAACTTACTCCCTACAACTAAGTTCAAACCTAACCTAAAATGAAACCTAACTCAAAACATAGATCGAACCCTAACCCTAGGCGGAAACCTGAAGCTCAACCCCAACCCTAACCTGACCCTGATGCTATCTCCAACCGTAACACTGAACCGAAAACTAACAGTAGCCCTAAACTTACTCCCTCAAACTAATTACAAACCTAACCTAATGTGAAGCCTAACTCAAACCACAGACCTAAACCTAACCCTAGGCGGACACCTTAAGCTCAACCCCAACCCTTACCTGACCCTCACGCTATCTCCAACCGTAACACTGAACCGAAAACTAACAGTAGCCGTAAACTTACTCCCTCAAACTAAGTTCAAACCTAACCTAACTTGAAGCCTAACTTAAACAATAGACCTAACCCTAACCCTAGGAGGACACCTTAAGCTTGACCCCAACCTAACCTGACCCTGAGGCTAAATTCAACCGTAACACTGAACCGAAAAATAAAATAGGCCTAAACTTACTCCCTCAAACTAAGTTCAAACCTAACCTAACCTGAAGCCTAACTCAAACCATAGACCTAACCCAAACCCTAGGCGGACACCTGAATCTTAATCCCAACCCTAACTTGACCATGACGCTATCTCCAACCGTAACACTGAACCGAAAACTAACAGTAGCCCTAAACTGACTCCATCAAACTAAGTTGAAACCTAACCTAACGTGAAGCCTAACTCAAACCACAGACCTAACCCTAACCGTAGGCGGACACCTTAAGCTCAACCCCAACCCTAACCTGACCCTCACTCTAACTCCAACCGTAACACTGAACCGAAAACTAACAGTAGCCCTAAACTTACTCCCCCAAACTAAGTTCAAACCTAACCTAACCTGAAGCCTAACTCAAACAATAGACCTAACCCTAACCCTAGGCGGACACCTTAAGCTTAACCCCAACCCTAACCTGACCCTGAGGCTAAATCCAACCAGAACACTGAACCGAAAACTAACAGTAGCCCTAAACTTACTCCCTCAAACTAAGTTCAATCCTAACCTAACCTGAAGCCTAAATGAAACCATAGACCTAACCCTAACCCTAGGCGGACACCTTATGCTTAACCCCCACCCTAACCTGACCCTGACGCTTACTCCAAACGTAACACTGAACCAAAAACTAACAGTAGCCCTAAACTTACTCCCTCAAACTAAGTTCAAACCTAACCTAACCTGAAGCCTAACTCAAACAATAGACCTAACCCTAACCCTAGGCGGACACCTTAAGCTTAACCCCAACCCTAACCTGATCCTGAGGCTAAATCCAACCGTAACACTGAACCGAAAACTAACAGTAGCCCTAAACTTACTCCCTCAAACTAAGTTCAATCCTAACCTAGCCTGAAGCCTAACTCAAACCATAGACCTAACCCTAACCCTTGGCGGACTCCTTATGCTTAACCCCCAGCCTAACCTGACCCTGACGCTTACTCCAACCGTAACAGTTAAATGAAAACTAACAGTAGCCCTAAACTTACTCCCTCAAACTAAGTTCAAACCTAACCTAACCTGAAGCCTAAATCAAACCATACACCTAACCCTAACCCTAGTCGGACACCTTAAGCTCAAACCGAAACCTAACCTGACCCTGACGCTCACTACAAACTTAACAGTTAACCGAAAACTAACAGTAGCCCTAAACTGACTCCCTCAAACTAAGTTCAAACCTAACCTAACCTGAAGCCTAACTCAAACCATAGACCTAACCCTAACCCTAGGCGGACACCTGAAGTTCAAACCCAAACCTAACCTAACCCTCATGCTAACTCCAACCGTAACACTGAAACGAAAACTAACAGTAGCCCTAAACTTACTCCCTAAAACTAAGTTCAAACCTAACCTAACCTGAAGCCTAACTCAAAACATAGGCCGAACCCTAACCCTAGGCGGACACCTGAAGCTCAACCCCAACCCTAACCTGACCCTGATGCTATCTCCAACCGTAACACTGAACCGAAAACTAACAGTAGCCCTAAACTTACTCCCTCAAACTAATTTCAAACCTAACCTAATGTGATGCCTAACTCAAACCACAGACCTAAACCTAACCCTAGGCGGACACCTTAAGCTCAACTCCAACCCTTACCTGACCCTCACGCTATCTCCAACCGTAACACTGAACCGAAAACTAACAGTAGCCCTAAACTTACTCCCTCAAACTAAGTTCAAACCTAACCTAACCTGAAGCCTAACTCAAACAATAGACCTAACCCTAACCCTAGGAGGACACCTTAAGCTTGACCCCAACCCTAACCTGACCCTGAGGCTAAATTCAACCGTAACACTGAACCGAAAAATAAAATAGGCCTAAACTTACTCCCTCAAACTAAGTTCAAACCTAACCTAACCTGAAGCCTAACTCAAACCATAGACCTAACCCAAACCCTAGGTGGACACCTGAATCTTAATCCCAACCCTAACTTGACCATGACGCTATCTCCAACCGTAACACTGAACCGAAAACTAACAGTAGCCCTAAACTTACTCCCTCAAACTAAGTTCAAACCTAACCAAACGTGAAGCCTAACTCAAACCACAGACCTAACCCTAACCCTAGGCGGACACCTTAAGCTCAACCCCAACCCTAACCTGACCCTCAAGGTAACTCCAACCGTAACACTGAACCGAAAACTAACAGTAGCCCTAAACTTACTCCCCCAAACTAAGTTCAAACCTCACCTAACCTGAAGCCTAACTCAAACAATAGACCTAACCCTAACCCTAGACGGACACCTTAAGCTTAACCCCATCCCTAACCTGACCCTGAGGCTAAATCCAACCAGAACACTGAACCGAAAACTAACAGTAGCCCTAAACTTACTCCCTCAAACTAAGTTCAATCCTAACCTAACCTGAAGCCTAAATGAAACCATAGACCTAACCCTAACCCTAGGCGGACACCTTATGCTTAACCCCCACCCTAACCTGACCCTGACGATTACTCCAACCGTAACAGTTACCCGAAAATTAACAGTAGCCCTAAACTCACTCCCTCAAACTAAGTTCAAACCTAACCTAACCTGAAGCCTAACTCAAACCACAGACCTAACCCTAACCCTAGGCGGACACCTTAAGCTCAACCCCAACCCTAACCTGACCCTCACGCTAACTCCAACCGTAACACTGAACCGAAAACTAACAGTAGCCCTAAACTCACTCCCTCAAACTAAGTTCAAACCTAACCTAACCTGAAGCCTAACTCAAACCACAGACCTAACCCTAACCCTAGGCGGACACCTTAAGCTCAACCCCAACCCTAACCTGACCCTCACGCTAACTCCAACCGTAACACTGAACCGAAAACTAACAGTAGCCCTAAACTTACTCCTTCAAACTAAGTTCAAACCTAACCTAACCTGAAGCCTAACTCAAACCATAGACCTAACCCTAACCCTAGGCGGACACCTCAAGCTAACCACAACCCTTACCAGACCCTGACGCTAACTCCAACAATAATACAGAACAGAAAACTAACAGTAGCCATAAACTTACTCCCTCAAACTAAGTTCAAACCTAAACTAACCTGAAGCCTAAATCAAACCATACAACTAACCCTAACCCTAGACGGACACCTGAAGCTCAACCCCAACCCTAACCTGACCCTCACGCTAAGTCCAACCGTAACACTGAACCGAAAACTAACAGTAGCCCTAAACTTACTCCCTCAAACTAAGTTCAAACCTAACCTTACCTGAAGCCTAACTCAAACAATAGACCTAACCCTATCCCTAGGCGGACACCTGAAGCTCAACCCCAATCAGAACCTGACCCTGACGTTATCTCCAACCATAACACTGAACTGAAAACTACCAGTAGCCCTAAACTTACTCCCTCAAACTAAGTTCAATCCTAACCTTACCTGAAGCCTAAATGAAACCATAGACCTAACCCTTACCCTAGGCGGACACCTGAAGCTCAACCCCAACCCTAACCTGGCCCTGAAACTAACTCCAACAGTAACAGTTACCCGAAAACTAAGAGTAGCCCTAAACTTACTCCCTCAAACTAAGTTCAAACCTAACCTAACCTGAAGCCTAACTCAAACCCCAGACCTAACCATAACCCTAGGCGGACACCTTAAGCTCAACCCTAACCCTAACCGGACCCTCACACTAACTCCAAACGTAACACTGAACCAAAAACTAACAGTAGCCCTAAACTTACTCCCTCAAACTAAGTTCAAACCTAACCTAACCTGAAGCCTAACTCAAAAAATAGACCTAACCCAAACCCTAGGCGGACACCTTAAGCTTAACCCCAACCCTAACCTGATCCTGAGGCTAAATCCAACCGTAACACTGAACCGAAAACTAACAGTAGCCCTAAACTTACTCCCCCAATCTAAGTTCAAACCTAACCTAACCTGAAGCCTAACTCAAACAATAGACCTAACCCTAACCCTAGGCGGACACCTTAAGCTTAACCCCAACCCTAACCTGACCCTGAGGCTAAATCCAACCAGAACACTGAACCGAAAACTAACAGTAGCCCTAAACTTACTCCCTCAAACTAAGTTCAATCCTAACCTAACCTGAAGCCTAAATGAAACCATAGACCTAACCCTAACACTAGGCGGACACCTTATGCTTAACCCCCACCCTAACCTGACCCTGACGATTACTCCAACCGTAACAGTTACCCGAAAACTAACAGTAGCCCTAAACTCACTCCCTCAAACTAAGTTCAAACCTAACCTAACCTGAAGCATAACTCAAACCACAGACCTAACCCTAACCCTAGGCGGACACCTTAAGCTCAACCCCAACCCTAACCTGACCCTCACGCTGACTCCAACCGTAACACTGAACCGAAAACTAACAGTAGCCCTAAACTCACTCCCTCAAACTAAGTTCAAACCTAACCTAACCTGAAGCCTAACTCAAACCACAGACCTAACCCTAACCCTAGGCGGACACCTTAAGCTCAACCCCAACCCTAACCTGACCCTCATGCTAACTCCAACCGTAACACTGAACCGAAAACTAACAGTAGCCCTAAACTTACTCCCTCAAACTAAGTTCAAACCTAACCTAACCTGAAGCCTAACTCAAACCATAGACCTAACCCTAACCCTAGGCGGACACCTCAAGCTAACCACAACCCTTACCAGACCCTGACGCTAACTCCAACCATAATACTGAACAGAAAACTAACAGTAGCCATAAACTTACTCCCTCAAACTAAGTTCAAACCTAAACTAACCTGAAGCCTAAATCAAACCACACAACTAACCCTAACCCTAGACCGACACCTGAAGCTCAACCCCAACCCTAACCTGACCCTCACGCTAAGTCCAACCGTAACACTGAACCGAAAACTAACAGTAGCCTTAAACTTACTCCCTCAAACTAAGTTCAAACCTAACCTTACCTGAAGCCTAACTCAAACAATAGACCTAACCCTATCCCTAGGCGGACACCTGAAGCTCAACCCCAATCAGAACCTGACCCTGACGCTATCTCCAACCATAACACTGAACCGAAAACTACCAGTAGCCCTAAACTTACTCCCTCAAACTAAGTTCAATCCTAACCTTACCTGAAGCCTAAATGAAACCATAGACCTAACCCTTACCCTAGGCGGACACCTGAAGCTCAACCCCAACCCTAACCTGGCCCTGAAACTAACTCCAACAGTAACAGTTACCCGAAAACTAAGAGTAGCCCTAAACTTACTCCCTCAAACTAAGTTCAAACTTAACCTAACCTGAAGCCTAACTCAAACCCCAGACCTAACCATAACCCTAGGCGGACACCTTAAGCTCAACCCCAACCCTAACCGGACCCTCACACTAACTCCAAACGTAACACTGAACCAAAAACTAACAGTAGCCCTAAACTTACTCCCTCAAACTAAGTTCAAACCTAACCTAACCTGAAGCCTAACTCAAACAATAGACCTAACCCTAACCCTAGGCGGACACCTTAAGCTTAACCCCAACCCTAACCTGATCCTGAGGCTAAATCCAACCGTAACACTGAACCGAAAACTAACAGTAGCCCTAAACTTACTCCCTCAAACTAAGTTCAATCCTAACCTAACCTGAAGCCTAAATGAAACCATAGACCTAACCCTAACCCTTGGCGGACTCCTTATGCTTAACCCCCACCCTAACCTGACCCTGACGCTTACTCCAACCGTAACAGTTAAACAAAAACTAACAGTAGCCCTAAACTTACTCCATCAAACTAAGTTCAAACCTAAACTAACCTGAAGCCTAAATCAAACCATACACCTAACCCTAACCCTAAGCGGACACCTTAAGCTCAACCCCAAACCTAACCTGACCCTGACGCTTACTCCAAACGTAACAGTTAACCGAAAACTAACAGTAGCCCTAAACTGACTCCCTCAGACTAAGTTCAAACCTAACCTAACCTGAAGCCTAACTCAAACGTAGACCTAACCCTAACCCTAGGCAGACACCTGAATTTCAAACCCAACCCTAACCTGAACCTCACGCTAACTCCAACCGTAACACTGAACCGAAAACCAACAGTAGCCCTAAACTTACTCCCTCAAACTAAGTTCAAACATAACCTAACCTGAAGCCTAAATCAAACAATAGACCTAACCCTAACCCTAGGCGGACACCTTATGCTTAACCCCCACCCTACCCTGACCCTGTCGCTTACTCCAACTGTAACAGTTAACCGAAAACTAACAGTAGCCCTAAACTTACTCCCTCAAACTAACTTCAAACCTAACCTAACCCGAAGCCTAAATAAAACCATACACCTAACCCTAACCCTAGACATACACCTTAATCTCAACCCCAACCCTAACCTGACCCTGACGCTAACTCCAACCGTAACAGTTTCCCGAAAACTAACAGTAGACCTAAATTTACTGCCTCAAACTAAGTTCAAAACTAACCTAACCTGAAGCCTAAATCAAACCATACACCTAACCCTAACCCTAGGCGGACACCTGAAGTTCAAACCCAACCCTAACCTAACCCTCATGCTAACTGCAACCGTAACACTGAACCGAAAACTAACAGTAGCCCTAAACTGACTCCCTAAAACTAAGTTCAAACCTAACCTATCCTGAAGCCTTACTCAAACCATAGACCTAACCCTAACCCTAGGCGGACACCTGAAGCTCAACCCTAACCCTATCCTGACCCTGATGCTATCTCCAACCGTAACACTGAACCGAAAACTAACAGTAGCCCTAAACTTACTCCCTCAAACTAATTTCAAACCTAACCTAATGTGAAGCCTAACTCAAACCACAGACCTAACCCTAACCCTAGGCGGACACCTTAAGCTCAACCCCAACCCTAACCTGACCCTCACGCTATCTCCAACCGTAACACTGAACCGAAAGCTAACAGTAGCCCTAAACTTACTCCCTCAAACTAAGTTCAAACCTAAACTAACCTGAAGCCTAACTCAAACAATAGACCTAACCCTAACCCTAGGAGGACACCATAAGCTTGACCCCAACCCTAACCTGACCCTGAGGCTAAATTCAACCGTAACACTGAACCGAAAAATAAAATAGGCCTAAACTTACTCCCTCAAACTAAGTTCAAACCTAACCTAACCTGAAGCCTAACTCAAACCATAGACCTAACCCAAACCCTAGGCGGACACCTGAATCTTAATCCCAACCCTAACTTGACCATGACGCTATCTCCAACCGTAACACTGAACCGAAAACTAACAGTATCCCTAAACTTACTCCCTCAAACTAAGTTCAAACCTAACCTAACGTGAAGCCTAACTCAAACCACAGACCTAACCCTAACCCTAGGCGGACACCTTAAGCTCAACCCCAACCCTAACCTGACCCTCACGCTAACTCCAACCGTAACACTGAACCGAAAACTAACAGTAGCCCTAAACTTACTCCCCCAAACTAAGTTCAAACCTAACCTAACCTGAACACTAACTCAAACAATAGACCTAACCCTAACCCTAGGGGGACACCTTAAGCTTAACCCCAACCCTAACCTGACCCTGAGGCTAAATCCAACCAGAACACTGAACAGAAAACTAACAGTAGCCCTAAACTTACTCCCTCAAACTAAGTTCAATCCTAACCTAACCTGAAGCCTAAATGAAACCATAGACCTAACCCTAACCCTAGGCGGACACCTTATGCTTAACCCAAAACCTAACCTGACCCTGACGCTTACTCCAACCGTAACAGTTAAACGAAAACTAACAGTAGCCCTAAACTTACTCCCTCAAATTAAGTTCAAACCTAACCTAACCTGAAGCCTAAATCAAACCATAATACTAACCCTAACCATAGGCGGACACCTTAAGCTCAACCCCAAACCTAACCTGGCCCTGACGCTAACTCAAACAGTAACAGTTACCCGAAAACTAACAGTAGCCCTAAACTTACTCCCTCAAACTAAGTTCAAACCTAACCTAACCTGAAGCCTAACTCAAACCACAGACCTAACCCTAACCCTAGGCGGACACCTTAAGCTCAACCCCAACCCTAACCTGACCCTCACGCTAACTCCAACCGTAACACTGAACCGAAAACTAACAGTAGCCCTAAACTCACTCCCTCAAACTAAGTTCAAACCTAACCTAACCTGAAGCCTAACTCAAACCACAGACCTAACCCTAACCCTAGGCAGACACCTTAAGCTCAACCCCAACCCTAACCTGACCCTCACGCTAACTCCAACCGTAACACTGAACCGAAAACTAACAGTAGCCCTAAACTGACTCCCTCAAACTAAGTTCAAACCTACCATAACCTGAAGCCTAACTCAAACCATAGACCTAACCCTAACCCTAGGCGGACACCTCAAGCTAACCCCAACCCTAACCTGACCTGACGCTAACTCCAACCATAATACTGAACAGAAAACTAACAGTAGCCCTAAACTTACACCCTCAAACTAAGTTCAAACCTAACCTAACCTGAAGCCTAAATCCAACCATACACCTAACCCTAACCCTAGGCGGACACCTTAAACTCAACCCCAAACCTAACCTGACCCTGACGCTTACTCCAACCGTAACAGTTAACAGAAAACTGACAGTAGCCCTAAACTTACTCCCTCTAACTAAGTTCAAACATAACCTAACCTGAAGCCTAAATCAAACCTTACACCTAACCGTAACCATAGGCGGACACCTTAAGCTCAACCCCAACCATAACCTGGCCCTGACGCTAACTCCAATCGTAACAGTTACCCGAAAACTAACAGTAGCCCTAAACTTACTCCCTCAAACTAAGTTCAAACCTAAACTAACCTGAAGCCTAAATCAAACCATACACCTAACCCTAACCCTAGACGGACACCTGAAGCTCAACCCCAACCCTAACCTGACCCTCACGCTAAGTCCAACCGTAACACTGAACCGAAAACTAACAGTAGCCCTAAACTTACTCCCTCAAACTAAGTTCAAATCTTACCTAACCTGAAGCCTAACTCAAACAATAGACCTAACCCTATCCCTAGGCGGACACGTGAAGGTCAACCCCAACCAAAACCTGACCCTGACGCTATCTCCAACCGTAACCCTGAACCGAAAACTACCAGTAGCCCTAAACTTACTCCCTCAAACTAAGTTCAATCCTAACCTTACCTGAAGCCTAAATGAAACCATAGACCTAACCCTAACCCTAGGCGGACACCTGAAGCTCAACCCCAACCCTAACGTGGCCCTGAAACTAACTCCAACATTAACAGTTACCCGAAAACTAAGAGTAGCCCTAAACTTACTCACTCAAACTAAGTTCAAACCTAACCTAACCTGAAGCCTAACTCAAACCACAGACCTAACCCTAACCCTAGGCGGACACCTTAAGCTCAACCCCAAACCTAACCTGACCCTGACGCTTACTCCAAACGTAACAGTTAACCGAAAACTAACAGTAGCCCTAAACTGACTCCCTCAAACTAAGTTCAAACCTAACCTAACCTGAAGCCTAACTCAAAACACAGACCTAACCCTAACCCTAGGCGGACACCTTAAGCTTAACCCCAACCCTAAGCTTACCCTGAGGTTAAAGGCAACCGTAACACTGAACCAAAAACTAACAGTAGCCCTAAACTTACTCCCATAAACTAAGTTCAATCCTAACCTAACCTAAAGCCTAAATGAAACCATAGATCTAACCCTAACCCTAGGCGGACACCTGAAGCTCAACACCAACCCTAACCTGACCCTGATGCTATCTCCAACCGTAACACTGAACCGAAAACTAACAGTAGCCCTAAACTCACTACCTCCAACTAAGTTCAAACCTAACCTAACCTGAAGCCTAACTCAAACCACAGACCTAACCCTAAACCTAGGCGGACACCTTAAGCTTAACCCCTAACCTAACCTGAAGCCTAACTCAAACAATAGACCTAACCCTAACCCTAGGCGGAAACCTTAAGCTTAACCCCAACCCTAACCTGACCCTGAGGCTAAATCCAACCATAACACTGAAACGAAAACTAACAGTAGCCCTAAACTTACAACCTCAAACTAATTTCAATCCTAACCTAACCTGAAGCCTAAATGAAACCATAGACCTAACCCTAACCCTAGGCGGACACCTTATGCTAAAGCCCCACCCTAACCTGACCCTGAGGCTTACTCCAACCGTAACAGTTAAACGAAATCTAACAGTAGCCCTAAACTTACTCCCTCAAACTATGTTCAAACCTAACCTAACCTGAAGCCTAAATCAAACCATAAGCCTAACCCTAACCCTAGGCGGACACCTTAAGCTCAACCCCAAACCTAACCTGACCCTGACGCTTACTCCAACCGTAACAGTTAACCGAAAACTAACAGTAGCCCTAAACTGACTCCCTCAAACTAAGTTCAAACCTAACCTAACCTGAAGCCTAAATCAAATCATAGACCTAACCCTAACCCTAGGAGGAAGACCTTATGGTTAACCCCCACCCTACCCTGACCTGACGCTTACTCCAACTGTAACAGTTAACCGAAAACTAACAGTAGCCCTAAACTTACTCCCTCAAACTAAATTCAAACCTAACCTAACCTGAAGCCTAAATCAAACCATACACCTAACCCTAACCCTAGGCGGACAGCTTAATCTCAACCCCAACCATAACCTGGCCCTCACGCTAACTCCAACCGTAACAGTTTCCCGAAAACTAACAGTAGACCTAAACTTACTCCCTCAAACTAAGTTCAAACCTAACCTAACCTGAAGCCTAAATCAAACCATACACTTAACCCTAACCATGGCGGACACCTTAAGCTCAACCCCAACCATAATCTGACCTCCAGGCTAACTCCAACCATATCACTGAACCGAAAACTAAGAGTAGGCCTAAACTTAGTCGCTCAAACTAAGTTCAAACCTAACCTAACCTAAAGCCTAACTCAAATCATAGACATAACCCTAAAAATAGGCGGACACCTCAAGCTAAACCCTACCCTAACCTGACCCTGACGCAAACTCCAACCATAATACTGAACCGAAAACTAACAGTAGCCCTAAACTTACTCCCTCAAACTAAGTTCAATCCTAACCTAACCTGAAGCCTAAATGAAACCATAGACCTAACCCTAACCCTAGGCGGACACCTTATGCTTAACCCCAACCCTAACCTGACCCTGACGCTTACGCCAACTGTAACAGTTTACCGAAAACTAACAGTAGCCCTAAACTTACTCTCTGAAACTAACTTCAAACCTAACCTACCCTGAAGCCTAAATCAAACCATACACCTAACCCTAACACTAGGCGGACACCTTAAGCTCAACCCCAAGCCTAACCTGACCCTGACGCTAACTCCAACCGTAACAGTTACCCGAAAACTAACAGTAGCCCTAAACTTACTCCCTCAAACTAAGTTCAAACCTAACCTAACCTGAAGCCTAACTCAAACCATAGACCTAACCCTAACCCTAGGCGGACACCTGAAGTTCAAACCCAACCCTAACCTGAACCTCACGCTAACTCCAACCGTAACACTGAACCGAAAACTAACAGTAGCCCTAAACTCACTCCCTCAAACTAAGTTCAAACCTAACCTAACCTGAAGCCTAAATCAAACAATAGACCTAACCCTAACCCTAGGCGGACATCTTAAGCTTAACCCCAACCCTAAGCTGACCCTGAGGTTAAATGCAACCATAACACTGAACCAAAAACTAACAGTAGCTCTAAACTTACTCCCTCAAACTAAGTTCAATCCTAACCTAACCTAAAGCCTAAATGAAACCATAGACCTAACCCTAACCCTAGGCGGACACCTTATGCTTAACCCCCACCCTAACCTAACCCTGACGCTTACACCAACCGTAACACTTAAACGAAAACTAACAGTAGCCCTAAACTTACTCCCTCAAACTAAGTTCAAACCTAACCTAACCTGAAGCCTAAATCAAACCATACACCTTACCCTAACCCTAGGCGGACACCTTAAGCTCAACCACAAACCTAACCTGGCCCTGACGCTTACTCCAACCGTATCAATTAACCGAAAACTAACAGTAGCCCTAAACTTACTGCCTCAAACTAAGTTCAAACCTAACCTAACCTGAAGCCTAAATCAAACCATACACCTAACCCTAACCCTAGGCGGACACCTGAAGTTCAAACCCAACCCTAACCTAACCCTCACGCTAACTCCAACCGTAACACTGAACCGAAAACTAGCAGTAGCCCTAAACTTACTCCCTAAAACTAAGTTCAAAACTAACCTAACTTGAAGCCTCACTCAAACCATAAACCTAACCCTAACCCTAGGCGGACACCTGAAGCTCAACACCAACCCTAACCTGACCCTGATGCTATCTCCAACCGTAACACTGAACCGAAAACTAACAGTAGCCCTAAACTTACTCCCTCAAACTAAGTTCAAACCTAACCTAACCTGAAGCCTAACTCAAACCACAGACCTAACCCTAACCCTAGGCGGACACCTTAAGCTCAACACCAACCCTAACTGGACCCTCACGCTAACTCCAAACGTAACACTGAACCGAAAACTAACAGTAGCCCTAAACTTACTCCCTCAAACTAAGTTCAATCCTAACCTAACCTGAAGTCTAGATGAAACCATAGACCTAACCCTAAACCTAGGCGGACAACTTATGCTTAACCCCAACCCTAACCAGACCCTGACGCTTACTCCAACCGTAACAGTTAAACGAAAACTAACAGTAGCACTAAACTTACTCCCTCAAACTAAGTTCAAACCTAACCTAACCTGAAGCCTAACTCAAACAATAGACCTAACCCTAACCATAGGCGGACACCATAAGCTTGACCCCAACCCTAAAATGACCCTGAGGCTAAATTCAACCGTAACACTGAACCGAAAAATACAATAGGCCTAAACTTACTCCCTCAAACTAAGTTCAAACCTAACCTAACCTGAAGCCTAACTCAAACAATAGACCTAACCCTAACCCTAGGCGGACACCTTAAGCTTAACCCCAACCCTAACCTGACCCTGAGGCTAAATCCAACCGTAACACTGAAACGAAAACTAACAGTAGCCCAAAACTTACACCCTCAAAGTAAGTTCAATCCTAACCTAACCTGAAGCCTAAATGAAACCATAGACCTAACCCTAACCCTAGGCGGACACCTTATGTTTAACCCCCACCCAAACCTGACCCTGATGCTTACTCCAACCGTAACAGTTAAAGGAAAACTAACAGTAGCCCTAAACTTACTCCCTCTAACTGGATTCAAACCGATCCTAACCTGAAGCCTAAATCAAACCATACACCTAACCCTAACCCTTGGCGGATACCTTAAGCTCAACCCCAAACCTAATCTGACCCTGACACTTACACCAACCGTAACAGTTAACCGAAAACTAACAGTAGCCCTAAACTGACTCCCTCAAACTAAGTTCAAACCTAAACTAACCTGAAGCCTAAATCAAATCTTAGACCTAACCCTAACCCTAGGCGGACACCTTATGCTTAACCCCCACCCTAAACTGACCCTGACGCTTACTCCAACTGTAACAGTTAACCGAAAACTAACAGTAGCCCTAAACTTACTCCCTCAAACTAACTTCAAACCTAACCTAACCTTAAGCCTAAATGAAACCATACACCTAACCCTAACCCTAGGCGGACACCTTAATCTCAAGCCCAACCCTAACCTGGCCCTGACGCTAACTCCAACCGTAACAATTTCCCGAAAACTAACAGTAGCCCTAAACTTACTCCCTCAAACTAAGTTCAAACCTAACCTAACCTGAAGCCTAAATCAAACCATACCCCTAACCCTAACCCTAGGCGGACACCTTAAGCTCAGCCCGAACCCTAACCTGACCTCCAGGCTAACTCCAACCATATCACTGAACCGAAAACTAAGAGTAGCCCTAAACTTACTCGCTCAAACTAAGTTCAAACGTAACCTAACCTGAAGCCTAAATCAAACCACAGACCTAACCCTAACCCTAGGCGGACACCTTAAGCTCAACTCCAACCCTAACCTGACCCTGACGCTATCTCCTACCGTAACACTGAAGCGAAAACTAACAGTAGCCCTAAACTTACTTCCTCAAACTAAGTTCAAACCTAACCTAACCTGGAGCCTGAATCAAACCATGGACCTAACCCTAACCCTAGGCGGACACCTCAATCTAACCCCAACCCTAACCTGACCCTGACGCTAACTCCAACCATAATACTGAACAGAAAACTAACAGTAGCCCTAAACGTACTCCCTCAAACTAAGTTCAAACCTAACCTAACCTGGAGCCTAAATCAAACCATGGACATAACCGTAACCCTAGGCGGACACCTCAAGCTAACCCCAACCCTAACCTCACCCTGACGCTAACTCCAACCATAATACTGAACAGAAAACTAACAGTAGCCCTATACTTACTCCCTCAAACTAAGTTCAAACGTAACCTAACCTGAAGCCTAAATCAAACCATAAACCTAACCCTAACCCTAGGCGGACACCTTAAGCTCAACCCCATCCCTAACTTTGCCGTGACGCTAACTCAAACCGTAACAGTTACCCGAAAACTAACAGTAGCCCTAAACTTACTCCCTCAAACTAAGTTCAAACCTAACCTAACCTGAAGCCTAAATCAAACCATACACCTAACCCTAACCCTGGGCGGACACCAGAAGCTCAAACCCAACCGAAACCTGACCCTCATGCTAACTCCAAACGTAACAATGAAGGTAAAACTAACAGTAGCCCTAAACTTACTCCAGAAATCTAAGTTCAAACCTAACCTAACCTGAAGCCTAACTCAAACCACAGACCTAACCTTAACCGTAGGCGGACACCTTAAGCTCAACCCCAACCCTAACCTGGCCCTCACGCTAACTCCAACCGTAACACTGAACCGAAAAGTAACAGTAGCCCTAAACTTACTCCCTCAAACTAAGTTCAAACCTAACATAACCTGAAGCCTAACTCAAACAATAGACCTAACCCTAACCCGAGGCGGACACCTTAAGCTTAACACCAACCCTAACGTGACCCTGAGGCTAAATCCAAGCGTAACACTGAACCGAAAACTAACAGTAGCCCTAAACTTACTCCCTCAAACTAACTTCAATCCTAAACTAACCTGAAGCCTAAAACAAACCATAAACCTAACCCTAACCCTAGACGGACACCTTAAGCTCAACCCCAACCCTAACCTGGCCCTGACAGTACCTCCAACAGTAACAGTTACCCGAAAACTAAGAGTAGCCCTAAACTTACTCCATCAAACTAAGGTCAAACCTAACCTAACCTGAAGCGTAACTCAAACCACAGACATAACCCTAACCCTAGGCGGACACCTTAAGCTCAACCCCAACCCTAACCGGACCCTCACACTAACTCCAAAAGTAACGCTGAACCAAAAATTAACAGTAGCCCTAAACTTACTCAATCAAACTCAGTTCAAACCTAACCTAACCTGAAGCCTAACTCAAACAATAGACCTAAACCTAACCCTAGGCGGACACCTTAAGCTTAACCCCAACCCTAACCTGACCTCCACGGCTAACTCCAACCATATCACTGAACCGAAAACTAAGAGTTGCCCTAAACTTACTCGCTCAAACTACGTTAAAACCTAACCTAACCTGAAACCTAAATCAAACCATACACCTAACCCTAACCCTAGACGGACACCTTAAGCTCAACCGCAAACCTAACCTGACCCTGGCGCTTACTCCAACCGTAACAGTTAACCGAAAACTGACAGTAGCCCTAAACTTACTCCCTCAAACTAAGTTCAAACCTAACATAACCTGAAGCCTAAATCAAACCACAGACCTAACCCTAACCCTAGGCGGACACCTGAAGCTCAACTCCAACCCTAACCCGACCCTGACGCTATCTCCAACCGTAACACTGAACGGAAAACTAACAGTAGCCCTAAACTTACTCCCTCAAACTAAGTTCAATCGTAACCTAACCTGGAGCCTAAATCAAACCATGGACCTAACCCTAACCATAGGCGGACACCTCAAGCTAACCCCAACCCTAACCTGACCCTGACGCTAACTCCAACCATAATTCTGAGCCGAAAACTAACAGTAGCCCTAAACTTATTCCCTCAAACTAAGTTCAAACCTAACCTAACCTGAAACCTAAATCAAACCATACACCTAACCCTAACCCTAGGCGGACACCTTAACTTCAACCCCAAATCTAACCTGACCCTAACGCTTACTCCAACTGTAACAGTTAACCGAAAACTAACAGTAGCACTAAACTTACTCCCTCAAACTAAGTTCAAACATAAACTAACCTGAAGCCTAAATCAAACCATACACCTAAACCTAACCCTAGGCGGACACCTTAAGCTCAACCCCAACCCTAACTTGGCCCTGACGCTAACTCAAATCGTAACAGTTACCCGAAAACTAACTGTATCCCTAAACTTACTCCCTCAAACTAAGTTCAAACCTAACCTAACCTGAAGCCTAAATCAAACCATACACCTAACCCTAACCCTAGGCGGAAACCTTAAACTCAACCCCAAACCTAACCTGACCCTGACGCTTACTCCAACCGTAACAGTTAACCGAAAACTAACAGTAGCCCTAAACTTACTCCCTCAAGCTAAGTTCAAACCTAAACTAACCTGAAGCCTAAATCAAACCATACACCTAACCCTAACCCTAGAGGGACACCTGAAGCTCAACCACAACCCTAACCTGAGCCTTACGCTAAGTCCAACTGTAACACTGAACCGAAAACTAACAGTAGTCCTAAACTTACTCCCTCAAACTAAGTTCAAACCTAACCTAACCTGAAGCCTAACTCAAACAATAGACCTAACCCTATCCCTAGGCGGACACTTGAAGCTCAACCCCAACCATAACCTGACCCTGACGCTATCTCTAACCGTAACACTTAACCGAAAACGACCAGTAGCCCTAAACTTACTCCCTCAAACTAAGTTCAATCCTAACCTTACCTGAAGCCTAAATGAAACCATAGACCTAACCCTAACCCTAGGCGGACACCTTAAGCTCAACCCCAACCCTAACCTGGCCCTGAAACTAACTCCAACAGTAACAGTTACCCGAAAACTAAGAGTAGCCCTAAACTTACTCCCTCAAACTAAGTTCAAACCGAACCTAACCTGAAGCCTAACTCAATCCACAGACCTAACCCTAACCCTAGGCGGACACCTTAAGCTCAACCCCAACCCTAACCTGACCCTCACGCTAACTCCAACCGTAACACTGAACTGAAAACTAACAGTAGCCCTAAACTCACTCCCTCAAACTAAGTTCAAACCTAACCTAACCTGAAGCCTAACTCAAACCATAGACCTAACCCTAACCCTAAGCAGACTCCTCAAGCTAACCAAAACCCTAACCTGACCCTGACGCTAACTCCAACCATAATACTGAACAGAAAACTAACAGTAGCCCTAAACTTACTCCCTCAAAATAAGTTCAAACCTAATCTAACCTGAAGCCTAAATCAAACCATACACCAAACCCTAACCCTAGGCGGACACCTTAAACTCAACCCCAAACCTACCCTGACCCTGACGCTTACTCCAACCGTAACAGTAAACCGAAAACTAACAGTAGCCCTAAACTTACTCCCTTTAACTAAGTTCAAACATAACCTAACCTGAAGCCTAAATCAAACCTTACACCTAACCGTAATCCTAGGCGGACACCTTAAGCTCAACCCCAACCATAAACTGGCCCTGACGCTAACTCCACTCGTAAGAGTTACCCGAAAACTAACAGTAGCCCTAAACTTACTCCCTCAAACTAAGTTCAAACCTAACCTAACCTGAAGCCTAATTCAAACCACAGACCTAACCCTAACCCTAGGCGGACACCTTAAGCTCAACCCCAACCCTAACATGACCCTCACACTAACCCCAACCATAACACTGAACCGAAAACTAACAGTAGCCCTAAACTTACTCCCTCAAACTAAGTTCAAACCTAACCTAACCTGAAGCCTAACTCAAACAATAGATCTAACCCTAACCCTAGGCGGACAACTTATGCTTAAGCCCCACCCTAACATGACCCTGAGGCTTACTCCAACCATAACAGTTAAACGAAAACTAACAGTAGCCCTAAACTTACTCCCTCAAACTAATTTCAAACTTAACCTAACCTGAAGCCTAAATCAAACCATACACCTAACCCTAACCCTAGGCGGACAACTTATCTCAACCCCAAACCTAACCTGACCCTGACGCTTACTCCAACCTTAACAGTTAACCGAAAACTAACAGTAGCCCTAAACTGACTCCCTCAAACAAGGGTCAAACCTAACCTAACCTGAAGCCTAAATCAAATAATAGACCTAACCCTAACCCTAGGCGGACACCTTATGCTTAACCCCCACCCTACCCTGAAATTGACGCTTACTCCAACTGTAAGAGTTAACCAAAAACTAACAGTAGCCCTAAACTTACTCCCTCAAACTAACTTCAAACCTAACCTAACCTGAAGCCTAAATCAAACCATACACCTAACCCTAACCCTAGGCGGACACCTTAATCTCCACCCCAACCCTAACCTGGCCCTCACGCTAACTCCAACAGTAAGAGTTTCCCGAAAACTAACAGTAGACCTAAACTTACTCCCTCAAACTAAGTTCAAACCTAACCTAACCTGAAGCCTAAATCAAACCATACCCTAACCCTAACCCTAGGCGGACACCTTAAGCTCAACCCCAACCCTAACCTGAACTCCAGGCTAACTCCAACCATATCACTGAACCGAAAACTAAGAGTAGCCCTAAACTTACTCGCTCAAACTAGGTTCAAACCTAACCTAACCTGAAGCCTAACTCAAATCATAGACATAACCCTAACAGTAGGCGGACACCTGAAGCTCAACCCCAACCCTAACCTGACCCTGACGCTATCTCCAACCGTAACACTGAACCGAAAGCTAACAGTAGCCCTAAACTTACTCACTCAAACTAAGTTCAAACATAACCTAACCTGAAGCCTAAATCAAACCACAGACCTAACCCTAACCCTAGGCGGACACCTTAAGCTCAACTCCAACCCTAACCTGACCCTGATGCTATCTCCAACCGTAACACTGAACCGAAAACTAACAGTAGCCCTAAACTTACTTACTCAAACTAAGTTCAAACATAACCTAACCTGGAGCCTAAATCAAACCATGGACCTAACCCTAACCCTAGGCGGACACCTCAAGCTAACCCCAACACTAAAATGACCCTGACGCAAACTCCAACCATAATACTGAACCGAAAACTAACAGTAGCCCTAAACGTACTCCGTCAAACTAAGTTCAATCCAAACCTAACCTGAAGCCTAAATGAAACCATAAACCTAACCCTAACCCTAGGCGGACACCTTAAGCTTGACCCCAACCCTAACCTGACCCTGAGGCTAAATTCAACCGTAACACTGAACCGAAAATTAAAATAGGCCTAAACTTACTCCCTCAAACTAAGTTCAAACCTAACCTAACCTAAAACCTAACTCAAACCATATACCTAACCCAAACCCTAGGCGGACACCTGAATCTTAATCCCAACCCTAACTTGACCAAGACGCTATCTCCAACCGTAACACTAAACCGAAAACTAACAGTAGCCTTAAACTTACTCCCTCAAACTAAGTTCAAACCAAACCTAACGTGAAGCCTAACTCAAACCACAGACCTAACCCTAACCCTAGGCGGACACCTTAAGCTCAACCCAAACCCTAACCTGACCCTCACGCTATCTCCAACCGTAACACTGAACCGAAAACTAAAAGTAGGCCTAAACTTACTTCCTCAAACTACGTTCAATCCTAAACTAACCTGAAGCCTAAATGAAACCATAGACCTAACCCTAACCCTTGGCGGACACCTTATGCTTAACCCCCACCCTAACCTGACCCTGACGCTTACTCCAACCGTAACAGTTAAACGAAAACTAACAGTAGCCCTAAACTTACTCCCTCAAACTAAGTTCAAACCTAACCTAACCTGAAGCCTAAATCAAACCATACACCTAAACCTAACCATAGGCGGACACCTTAAGCTCAACCCCAAACCTATCCTGGCCCTGACGCTAACTCCAACAGTAACAGTTACCCGAAAACTAACAGTAGCCCTAAACTCACTCCCTCAAACTAAGTTCAAACCTAACCTAACCTGAAGCCTAACTCAAACCACAGACCTAACCTTAACCCTAGGCGGACACCTTAAGCTCAACCCCAACCCTAACCTGACCCTCACGCTAACTCCAACCGTAACACTGAACCGAAAACTAACAGTAGCCCTAAACTTACTCCCTCAAACTAAGTTCAAACCTAACCTAACCTGAAGCCTAACTCAAACCATAGACCTAAGCCTAACCCTAGGCGGACACATCAAGCTAACCCCAACCCTAACCTGACCCTGACGCTAACTCCAACCATAATACTGAACAGAAAACTAAGAGTAGCCCTAAACTTACTCCCTCAAACTAAGTTCAAACCTAACCTAACCTGAAGCCTAAATCAAACCATACACCTAACCCTAACCCTAGGCGGACACCTTAAACTCAACCCCAAACCTAACCTGACCCTGACGCTTACTCCAAACATAACAGTTAACCGAAAACTAACAGTAGCCCTAAACTTACTCCCCCAAACTAAGTTCAAACATAAACTAACCTGAAGCCGAAATCAAACCTTACACCTAACCGTAACCCTAGGCGAACACCTTAAGCTCAACCCCAACCATAACCTGAGCCTCACGCGAAGTCCAACCGTAACACTGAACCGAAAACTAACAGTAGCCCTAACCTTACTCCCTCAAACTAAGTTCAAACCTAACCTAACCTGAAGCCTAACTCAAACAATAGACCTAACCCTATCCCTAGGCGGACACCTGAAGCTCAACCCCAACCATAACCTGACCCTGACGCTATCTCTAACCGTAATACTGAACCGAAAACTACCAGTAGCCCTAAACTTACTCCCTCAAACTAAGTTCAATCCTGACCTTACCTGAAGCCTAAATGAAACCATAGACCTAACCCTAACCCTAGGCGGACACCTTAAGCTCAACCCCAACCCTAACCTGGCCCTGAAACTAACTCCAACAGTAACAGTTACCCGAAAACTAAGAGTAGCCCTAAACTTACTCCCTCAAACTAAGTTCAAACCTAAACTAACCTGAAGCCTAACTCAAACCACAGACCTAACCCTAACCCTAGGCGGACAGCTTAAGCTCAACCCCATCCCTAACCGGACTCTCACACTAACTACAAACGTAACACTGAACCGAAAACTAACATTAGCCCTAAACTTACTTCCTCAAACTAAGTTCAAACCTAACCTAACCTGAAGCCTAACTCAAACAATAGACCTAACCCTAACCCTAGGCGGACACCTTAAACTTAACCCCAACCCTAACCTGACCCTGAGGCTAAATCCAACTGTAACAATGAACCGAAAACTAACAGTAGCCCTAAACTTACTCCCTCAAACTAAGTTCAATCCTAACCTAACCTGAAGCCTAAATGAAACCATAGACCTAACCCTAACCCTAGGCGGACACCTTATGCTTAAGCCGCACCCTAACCTGACCCTGACGCTTACACCAACCGTAACAGTTAAACGAAAACTAACAGTTGCCCTAAACTTACTCCCTCAAACTAAGTTCAAACCTAACCTAACCTGAAGCCTAACTCAAACCATAGACTTAACCCTAACCCTAGGCGGACACCTTATGCTTAACCCCCACCCTATCCTGACCCTGACGCTTACTCCAACTGTAACAGTTAACCGAAATCTAACAGTAGCCCTAAACTTACTCCTCAAACTAAGTTCAAACCTAACCTAACCTGAAGCCTAAATCAAACCATACACCTAACCCTAACCCTAGGCGGACACCTTTAGCTCAACCCCAAACCTAACCTGACCCTGGCGCTTACTCCAACCGTAACACTGAACCGAAAACTAACAGTAGCACTAAACTTACTCCCTCAAACTAAGTTCAAACCTAACCTAACCTGAAGCCTAACTCAAACCATAGACCTAACCCTAACCCTAGGCGGACACCTTAAGCTTAACCCCAAACCTAACCTGACCCTGAGGTAAAATGCAACCGTATCACTGAACCAAAAACTAACAGTAGCCCTAAACTTACTTCCTCAAACTAAGTTCAATCCTAACCTAACCTAAAGCCTAAATGAAACCATGGACCTAACCCTAACCCTAGGCGGACACCTTATGCTTAACCCCCACCCTAACCTAACCCTGACGCTTACTCCAACCGTAACACTTAAACGAAAACTAACAGTAGCCCTAAACTTACTCCCTCAAACTAAGTTCAAACCTAACCTAACCTGAAGCCTAAATCAAACCATACACCTAACCCTAACCCTAGGCGGACACCTTAAGCTCAACCCCAAACCTAACCTGGCCCTGATGCTAACTCCAACAGTAACAGTTATCCCTAAACTAACAGTAGCCCTAAAGTACTCCCTCAAACTAAGTTCAAACCTAACCTAACCTGAAGCCTAACTCAAATGATAGACCTAACCCTAAACGTAGGCGGACACCTGAAACTCAACCACAACCCTAACCAGACCCTGACGCTATCTCCAACCGTAACACTGAACCAAAAACTAACAGTAGCCCTAAACTTACTCCCTCCAACTAAGTTCAAACCTAACCTAACCTGAAGCCTAACTCAAATCATAGACCTAACCCTAACCCTAGGCGGACACCTGAAGCTCAACCACAACCCTAACCTGAACCTCACGCTATCTCCAACCATAACACTGAACCGAAAACTAACAGTAGCCTAAACTTACACCCTCAAACTAAGTTCAAACCTAACCTAACCTGAAGCCTAATTCAAACCACAGACCTAACCCTAACCCTAGGCGGACACCTTAAGCTCAACCCCAACCCTAACCTGACCCTCACGCTAACTCCAACCATAACACTGAACTGAAAACTAACAATAGCCCTAAACTCACTCCCTCCAACAAAGTTCAAACCTAACCTAACCTGAAGCCTAACTCAAACAACAGACCTAACCCTAACCCTAGGCGGACAACTTAAGCTCAACACCAACCGTAACCTGACCCTCACGATAACTCGAACCATAACACTGAACCGAAAACAAACACTAGCCCTATACTTACTCCCTCAAACTAAGTTCAAATCTAACCTAACCTGAAGCCTAACTCAAACAATAACCTAAACCTAACCCTAGGCGGACACCTTAAGCTTAACCTCAACCCTAACCTGACCCTGAGGCTAAATCCAACCGTAACACTGAAACGAAAACTAACAGTAGCCCTAAACTTACTCCCTCATACTAAGTTCAAACCTAACCTAACCTGCAGCCTAAATGAAACCATAGACCTAACCCTAACCCTAGGCGGACACCTTATGCTTAACCCCCACGCTAACCTGACCCTGAGGCTTACTCCAACCGTAACTGTTAAACGAAAACTAACAGTAGCCCTAAACTTATTCCCTCAAACTAAGTTCAAACCTAACCTAACCTGAAGCCTAAATCAAACCATAAACCTAACCATAACCCTGGGCGGACACCTTAAGCTCAACCCCAAACCTATCCTGACCCTGACGCTTACTCCAACCGTAACAGTTAACCGAAAACTAACAGTAGCCCTAAACTGACTCCCTCAAACTAAGTTCAAACCTAACCTAACCTGAAGCCTAAATGAAACCATAGACCTAACCCTAACCATAGGCGGACACCTTATGCTTAACCCCCACCCTAACCTGACCCTGACGCTTACTCCAACCGTAAGAGTTAAACGAAAACTAACAGTAGCCCTAAACTTACTCCCTCAAACTAAGTTCAAACCTAACCTAACCTGAAGCCTAACTCAAACCATAGACCTAAGCCTAACCCTAGGCGGACACATCAAGCTAACCCCAACCCTAACCTGACCCTGACGCTAACTCCAACCATAATACTGAACAGAAAACTAAGAGTAGCCCTAAACTTACTCCCTCAAACTAAGTTCAAACCTAACCTAACCTGAAGCCTAAATCAAACCATACACCTAACCCTAACCCTAGGCGGACACCTTAAACTCAACCCCAAACCTAACCTGACCCTGACGCTTACTCCAAACATAACAGTTAACCGAAAACTAACAGTAGCCCTAAACTTACTCCCCCAAACTAAGTTCAAACATAAACTAACCTGAAGCCGAAATCAAACCTTACACCTAACCGTAACCCTAGGCGAACACCTTAAGCTCAACCCCAACCATAACCTGAGCCTCACGCGAAGTCCAACCGTAACACTGAACCGAAAACTAACAGTAGCCCTAACCTTACTCCCTCAAACTAAGTTCAAACCTAACCTAACCTGAAGCCTAACTCAAACAATAGACCTAACCCTATCCCTAGGCGGACACCTGAAGCTCAACCCCAACCATAACCTGACCCTGACGCTATCTCTAACCGTAATACTGAACCGAAAACTACCAGTAGCCCTAAACTTACTCCCTCAAACTAAGTTCAATCCTGACCTTACCTGAAGCCTAAATGAAACCATAGACCTAACCCTAACCCTAGGCGGACACCTTAAGCTCAACCCCAACCCTAACCTGGCCCTGAAACTAACTCCAACAGTAACAGTTACCCGAAAACTAAGAGTAGCCCTAAACTTACTCCCTCAAACTAAGTTCAAACCTAAACTAACCTGAAGCCTAACTCAAACCACAGACCTAACCCTAACCCTAGGCGGACAGCTTAAGCTCAACCCCATCCCTAACCGGACTCTCACACTAACTACAAACGTAACACTGAACCGAAAACTAACATTAGCCCTAAACTTACTTCCTCAAACTAAGTTCAAACCTAACCTAACCTGAAGCCTAACTCAAACAATAGACCTAACCCTAACCCTAGGCGGACACCTTAAACTTAACCCCAACCCTAACCTGACCCTGAGGCTAAATCCAACTGTAACAATGAACCGAAAACTAACAGTAGCCCTAAACTTACTCCCTCAAACTAAGTTCAATCCTAACCTAACCTGAAGCCTAAATGAAACCATAGACCTAACCCTAACCCTAGGCGGACACCTTATGCTTAAGCCGCACCCTAACCTGACCCTGACGCTTACACCAACCGTAACAGTTAAACAAAAACTAACAGTTGCCCTAAACTTACTCCCTCAAACTAAGTTCAAACCTAACCTAACCTGAAGCCTAACTCAAACCATAGACTTAACCCTAACCCTAGGCGGACACCTTATGCTTAACCCCCACCCTATCCTGACCCTGACGCTTACTCCAACTGTAACAGTTAACCGAAAACTAACAGTAGCCCTAAACTTACTCCTCAAACTAAGTTCAAACCTAACCTAACCTGAAGCCTAAATCAAACCATACACCTAACCCTAACCCTAGGCGGACACCTTTAGCTCAACCCCAAACCTAACCTGACCCTGGCGCTTACTCCAACCGTAACACTGAACCGAAAACTAACAGTAGCACTAAACTTACTCCCTCAAACTAAGTTCAAACCTAACCTAACCTGAAGCCTAACTCAAACCATAGACCTAACCCTAACACTAGGCGGACACCTGAATTTCAAACCCAACCCTAACCTGAACCTCACGCTAACACCAACCGTAACACTGAAATGAAAACTAACAGTAGCCCTAAACTTACTCCCTCAAACTAAGTTCAAACCTAACCTAACCTGAAGCCTAAATCAAACAGTAGACCTAACCCTAACCCTAGGCGGACACCTTAAGCTTAACCCCAAACCTAACCTGACCCTGAGGTAAAATGCAACCGTATCACTGAACCAAAAACTAACAGTAGCCCTAAACTTACTTCCTCAAACTAAGTTCAATCCTAACCTAACCTAAAGCCTAAATGAAACCATGGACCTAACCCTAACCCTAGGCGGACACCTTATGCTTAACCCCCACCCTAACCTAACCCTGACGCTTACTCCAACCGTAACACTTAAACGAAAACTAACAGTAGCCCTAAACTTACTCCCTCAAACTAAGTTCAAACCTAACCTAACCTGAAGCCTAAATCAAACCATACACCTAACCCTAACCCTAGGCGGACACCTTAAGCTCAACCCCAAACCTAACCTGGCCCTGATGCTAACTCCAACAGTAACAGTTATCCCTAAACTAACAGTAGCCCTAAAGTACTCCCTCAAACTAAGTTCAAACCTAACCTAACCTGAAGCCTAACTCAAATGATAGACCTAACCCTAAACGTAGGCGGACACCTGAAACTCAACCACAACCCTAACCAGACCCTGACGCTATCTCCAACCGTAACACTGAACCAAAAACTAACAGTAGCCCTAAACTTACTCCCTCCAACTAAGTTCAAACCTAACCTAACCTGAAGCCTAACTCAAATCATAGACCTAACCCTAACCCTAGGCGGACACCTGAAGCTCAACCACAACCCTAACCTGAACCTCACGCTATCTCCAACCGTAACACTGAACCGAAAACTAACAGTAGCCTAAACTTACACCCTCAAACTAAGTTCAAACCTAACCTAACCTGAAGCCTAATTCAAACCACAGACCTAACCCTAACCCTAGGCGGACACCTTAAGCTCAACCCCAACCCTAACCTGACCCTCACGCTAACTCCAACCATAACACTGAACCGAAAACTAACAATAGCCCTAAACTCACTCCCTCCAACAAATTTCAAACCTAACCTAACCTGAAGCCTAACTCAAACAACAGACCTAACCCTAACCCTAGGCGGACAACTTAAGCTCAACACCAACCGTAACCTGACCCTCACGATAACTCGAACCATAACACTGAACCGAAAACAAACACTAGCCCTAAACTTACTCCCTCAAACTAAGTTCAAATCTAACCTAACCTGAAGCCTAACTCAAACAATAACCTAAACCTAACCCTAGGCGGACACCTTAAGCTTAACCTCAACCCTAACCTGACCCTGAGGCTAAATCCAACCGTAACACTGAAACGAAAACTAACAGTAGCCCTAAACTTACTCCCTCATACTAAGTTCAAACCTAACCTAACCTGCAGCCTAAATGAAACCATAGACCTAACCCTAACCCTAGGCGGACACCTTATGCTTAACCCCCACGCTAACCTGACCCTGAGGCTTACTCCAACCGTAACTGTTAAACGAAAACTAACAGTAGCCCTAAACTTATTCCCTCAAACTAAGTTCAAACCTAACCTAACCTGAAGCCTAAATCAAACCATAAACCTAACCATAACCCTGGGCGGACACCTTAAGCTCAACCCCAAACCTATCCTGACCCTGACGCTTACTCCAACCGTAACAGTTAACCGAAAACTAACAGTAGCCCTAAACTGACTCCCTCAAACTAAGTTCAAACCTAACCTAACCTGAAGCCTAAATGAAACCATAGACCTAACCCTAACCATAGGCGGACACCTTATGCTTAACCCCCACCCTAACCTGACCCTGACGCTTACTCCAACCGTAAGAGTTAAACGAAAACTAACAGTAGCCCTAAACTTACTCCCTCAAACTAAGTTCAAACCTAACCTAACGTGAAGCCTAAATTAAACCATACACCTAACCCTAACCCTAGGCGGACACCTTAAGCTCAACCCCAACCCTAACCTGACCCTCACGCTAACTCCAACCATAACAAAGAACCGAAAACTAACATTAGCCCTAAACTTACTCCCTCAAAGTAAGTTCAAACCTAACCTAACCTGAAGCCTAACTCAAACCATAGACCTAACCCTCACCCTAGGCGGACACCTCAAGCTAACCCCAACCCTAACCTGACCCTGACGCTAACTCCAACCGTAACACTGAACCGAAAACTAACAGTAGCCCTAAACTTACTCCCTCAAACTAAGTTCAAACCTAACCTAACCTGAAGCCTAAATCAAACCATACACCTAACCCTAACCATAGGCGGACACCTGAAGTTCAAACACAACCCTAACCTAAGCCTCACGCTAACTCCAACCGTAACACTGAACAGAAAACTAACAGTAGCCCTAAACTTACTCCCTAAAACTAAGTTCAAACCTAACCTAACCGGAAGCCTAACTCAAACCATAGACCTAACCCTAACCCTAGGCGAACACATCAAGCTCAACCCCAACCCTAACCTGACCCTGATGCTATCTCCAACCGTAACACTGAAACGAAAACTAACAGTAGCCCTAAACTTACTCCCTCAAACTAATTTCAAACCTAACCTAATGTGAAGCCTAACTCAAACCACAGACCTAACCCTAACCCTAGGCCGACACCTTAAGCTCAACCCCAACCCTAACCTGACCCTGACGCTATCTCCAACCATAACACTGAACCGAAAACTAACAGTAGCCCTAAACTCACTCCGTCAAACGAAGTTCAAACCTAACCTAACCTGAAGCCTAACTCAAACCACAGACCTAACCCTAACCCTAGGCGGACAACTTAAGCTCAACCCCAACCCTAACCTGACCCTCACGCTAACTCCAACCGTAACACTGAACCGAAAACTAACAGTAGCCCTAAACTCACTCCCTCAAACTAAGTTCAAACCTAACCTAACCTGAAGCCTAACTCAAACCACAGACCTAACCCTAATCCTAGGCGGACACCTTAAGCTCAACACCAACCCTATCCGGACCCTCAGGCTAACAACAACCGTAACACTGAACCGAAAACTAACAGTAGCCCTAAACTTACTCCCCCAGAATAAGTTCAAACCTAACCTAACCTGAAGCCTAAATCAAACCATACACCTAACCCTAACCCTAGGCGGACCCGTAAACTCAACCCCAAACCTAACCTGACCCTGACGCTTACTCCAACCGTAACAGTTAACTGAAAACTAACAGTATCCCTAAACTTACTCCCTCTAACTAAGTTCAAACATAACGTAACCTGAAGCCTAAATCAAACCTTACACCTAACCGTAACCCTAGGCGGACACCTTAAGCTCAACCCAAACCATAACCTGGCCCTGACGCTAACTCCAATCGTAACAGTTACCCGAAAACTAACAGTAGCCCTAAACTTACTCCCTCAAACTAAATTCAAACCTAAACTAACCTGAGGCCTAAATCAAACAATACACCTAACCCTAACCCTAGACGGACACCTGAAGCTCAACCCCAACCCTAACCTGACCCTCACGCTAAGTCCTACCGTAACACTGAACCGAAAACTAACAGTAGCCCTAAACTTACTCCCTCAAACTAAGTTCAAACCTAACCTAACCTGAAGCCTAAATCAAACCATACACCTAACCCTAACCATAGGCGGACACCTGAAGTTCAAACACAACCCTAACCTAAGCCTCACGCTAACACCAACCGTAACACTGAACAGAAAACTAACAGTAGCCCTAAACTTACTCCCTAAAACTAATTTCAAACCTAACCTAACCTGAAGCCTAACTCAAACCATAGACTTAACCCTAACCCTAGGCGAACACATCTAGCTCAACCCCAACCCTAACCTGACCCTGATGCTATCTCCAACCGTAACACTGAACCGAAAACTAACAGTAGCCCTAAACTTACTCCCTCAAACTAATTTCAAACCTAACCTATTGTGAAGCCTAACTGAAACCACAGACCTAACCCTAACCCTAGGCCGACACCTTAAGCTCAACCCCAACCCTAACCTGACCCTGACGCTATCTCCAACCGTAACACTGAACCGAAAACTAACAGTAGCCCTAAACTTACTCCCTCAAACGAAATTCAAACCTAACCTAACCTGAAGCCTAACTCAAACCACAGACCTAAACCTAACCCTAGGCGGACACCTTAAGCTCAACCCCAACCCTAACCTGACCCTCACGCTAACTCCAACCGTAACACTGAACCGAAAACTAACAGTAGCCCTAAACTCACTCCCTCAAACTAAGTTCAAACCTAACCTAACCTGAAGCCTAACTCAAACCACAGACCTAACCCTAACCCTAGGCGGACACCTTACGCTCAACACCAACCCTATCCGGACCCTCAGGTTAACAACAACCGTAACACTGAACCGAAAACTAACAGTAGCCCTAAACTTACTCCCTCAAACTAAGTTCAAACCTAACCTAACCTGAAGCCTAACTCAAACCATAGACCTAACCCTAACCCTAGGCGGACACCTCAAGCTAACCCCAACCCTAACCTGACCCTGACGCTAACTCCAACCATAATACTGAACAGAAAACTAACAGTGCCCTAAACTTACTCCCCCAAAATAAGTTCAAACCTAACCTAACCTGAAGCCTAAATCAAACCATACACCTAACCCTAACCCTAGGCGGACCCGTAAACTCAACCCCAAACCTAACCTGACCCTGACGCTTACTCCAACCGTAACAATTAACTGAAAACTAACAGTATCCCTAAACTTACTCCCTCTAACTAAGTTCAAACATAACGTAACCTGAAGCCTAAATCAAACCTTACACCTAACCGTAACCCTAGGCGGACACCTTAAGCTCAACCCCAACCATAACCTGGCCCTGACGCTAACTCCAATCGTAACAGTTACCCGAAAACTAACAGTAGCCCTAAACTTACTCCCTCAAACTAATTTCAAACCTAACCTAATGTGAAGCCTATCTGAAACCACAGACCTAACCCTAACCCTAGGCGGACACCTTAAGCTCAACCCCAACCGTAACCTGACCCAGACGCTATCTCCAACCGTAACACTGAACCGAAAACTAACAGTAGCCCTAAACTTACTCCCTCAAACGAAGTTCAAACCTAACCTAACCTGAAGCCTAACTCAAACCACAGACCTAACCCTAACCCTAGGCGGACACCTTAAGCTCAACCCCAACCCTAACCTGACCCTCACGCTAACTCCAACCATAACACTGAACCGAAAACTAACAGTAGCCCTAAACTCACTCCCTCAAACTAAGTTCAAAGCTAAACTAACCTGAAGCCTAAATCAAACCATACACCTAACCCTAACCCTAGGCGGACACCGTAAACTCAACCCCAACCTAACCTGACCCTGACGCTTACTCCAACCGTAACAGTTAACCGAAAAATAACAGTATCCCTAAACTAACTCACTCTAACTAAGTTCAAACATAACCTAACTTGAAGCCTAAATCAAACCATACACCTAACCTAACCCTAGACGGACACCTGAAGCTCAACGCCAACCCTAACCTGACCCTCACGCTAAGTCCAACCGTAACACTGAACCGAAAACTAACAGTAGCCCTAAACTTAGTCCCTCAAACTAAGTTCAAACCTAACCTAACCTGAAGCCTAACTCAAACAATAGACCTAACCCTATCCCTAGGCGGACACCTGAAGTTCAACCCCAACCATAACCTGACTCTGACGCTATCTCCAACCGTAACACTGAACCGAAAACTACCAGTAGCCCTAAACTTACTCCCTCAAACTAAGTTCAATCCTAACCTAACCTGAAGCCTAAATGAAACCATAGACCTATCCCTAACCCTAGGCGGACACCTTAAGCTCAACCCCAACCCTAACCTGGCCCTGAAACTAACTCCAACAGTAACAGTTACCCGAAAACTAAGAGTAGCCCTAAACTTACTACCTCAAACTAAGTTCAAACCTAACCTAACCTGAAGCCTAACTCAAACCACAGACCTAACCCTAACCCTAGGCGGACACCTTAAGCTCAACCCCAACCCTAACCTGACCCTCACGCTAACTCCAACCGTAACACTGAACCGAAAACTAACAGTAGCCCTAAACTCACTCCCTCCAACTAAGTTCAAACCTAACCTAACCTGAAGCCTAACTCAAACAATAGACCTAACCCTAACCCTAGGCGGACACCATAAGCTTTACCACAACCCTAACCTGACCCTGAGGATAAATCCAACCGTAACAATGTACCGAAAAATACAATAGGCCTAAACTTACTCCCTCAAACTAAGTTCAAACCTAAGCTATCCTGAAGCCTAACTCAAACCATAGACCTAACCCTAACCCTAGGCGGACACCTGAATCTCAACCCCCACCCTAACCTGACCCTGACGCTTAATCCAACCGTAACAGTTTACCGAAAACTAACAGTAGCCCTAAACTGACTCCCTCAAACTAAGTTTAAACCTAACCTAACCTGAAGCCTAAATCAAATCATAGACCTAACCCTAACCCTAGGCGAACACCTGATGCTTAACCCCCACCCTACCCTGACCCTGACGCTTACTCCAATTGTAACAGTTAACCGAAAACTAACAGTAGCCCTAAACTTACTCCCTCAAACTAAGTTCAAACCTAACCTAACCAGAAGCCAAAATAAAACCATACACCTAACCCTAACCCTAGGCGGGCACCTTAAGCTCAACCCCAACCCTAACCTGACCCTCACGCTAACTCCAACCGTAACACTGAACCGAAAACTAACAGTAGCCCTAATCTTACTCCCTCAGACTAAGTTCAAACCTAACCTAACCTGAAGCCTAACTCAAACCATAGACCTAACCCTAACACTAGGCGGACACCTGAAGTTCAAACCCAACCCTAACCTGACCCTGAGGTTAAATCCAACCGTAACACTGAACCAAAAACTAACAGTAGCCCTAAACTTACTCCCTCAAACTAAGTTCAATCCTAACCTAACCTAAAGCCTAAATGAAACCATAGACCTAACCCTAACCCTAGGCGGACACCTTATACTTAACCCCCACCCTAACCTAACCCTGACGTTTACTCCAACCGTAACACATAAACGAAAACTAACTGTAGCCCTAAACTTACTCCCTCAAACTAAGTTCAAACCTAACCTAACCTGCAGCCTAAATCAAACCACACACCTAACCCTAACCCTAGGCGGACACCTGAAGCTCAAACCCAACCCTAACCTGACCCTCACGCTAACTCCAACCGTAACACTGAACCGAAAACTAACAGTAGCCCTAAACTTACTCCCTAAAACTAAGTTCAAACCTAACCTAACCTGAAGCCTAACTCAAACCATAGACCTAACCCTAACCCTAGGCGGACACCTGAATCTCAACCACAACCCTAACCTGACCCTGACGCTATCTCCAACCGTAACACTGAACCGAAAATTAACAGTAGCCCTAAACTTACTCAAACTAAGTTCAAACCTAACCTAACCTGAAGCCTAACTCAAACCACAGACCTAACCCTAACCCTAGGCGGACACCTTAAGCTCAACATCAAGCCTAACCGGACACTCACGCTAACTCCAAACGTAACACTGAACCGAAAACTAACAGTAGCCCTAAACTTACTCCCTCAAACTAAGTTCAAACCTAACCTAACCTGAAGCCTAACTCAAACCATAGACCTAACCCTAGCCCTAGGCGGAAACCTGAATCTCAACCGCAACCCTAAGTTGACCTTGACGCTATCTCCAACCGTAACACTGAACCGAAAACTAACAGTAGCCCTAAACTTACTCCTTCAAACTAAGTTCAAACCTAACCTAACCTGAAGCCTAAATCAAACCATACACCTAACCATAACCCTAGGCGGACACCTTAAGCTCAACACCAACCCTAACCTGACCTCCAGGCTAACTCCAACCATATCACTGAACCGAAAAATAAGAGTAGCCCTAAACTTACTCGCTCAAACTAAGTTCAAACCTAACCTAACCAGAAGCCTAACTCAAATCATAGACCTAACCCTAACAATAGGCGGACACCTGAAGCTCAACCCCAACCCTAACCTGACCCTGACGCTATCTCCAACCGTAACAGTTACCCGAAAACTAACAGTAGCCCTAAACTTACTCCCTGAAACTAAGTTCAAACCTAACCTAACCTGAAGCCTAAATGAAACCATAGACCTAACCCTAACCCTAAGCGGACACCTTATGCTTAACCCCCACCCTAACCTGACCCTGACGCTTACTCCAACCGTAACAGTTAAACGAAAACTAACAGTAGCCCTAAACTTACTCCCTCAAACTAAGTTCAAACATAACCTAACCTGAAGCCTAAATCAAACCTTACACCTAATCGTAACCCTAGGAGGACACCTTAAGCTCAACCCCAACCATATCCTGCCCCTGACGCTAACTCCAATCGTAACAGTTACCCGAAAACTAACAGTAGCCCTAAACTTACTCCCTCAAACTAATTTCAAACCTAACCTAATGTGAAGCCTATCTGAAACCACAGACCTAACCCTAACCCTAGGCGGACACCTTAAGCTCAACCCCAACCGTACCCTGACCCAGACGCTATCTCCAACCGTAACACTGAACCGAAAACTAACAGTAGCCCTAAACTTACTCCCTCAAACGAAGTTCAAACCTAACCTAACCTGAAGCCTAACTCAAACCACAGACCTAACCCTAACCCTAGGCGGACACCTTAAGCTCAACCCCAACCCTAACCTGACCCTCACGCTAACTCCAACCATAACACTGAACCGAAAACTAACAGTAGCCCTAAACTCACTCCCTCAAACTAAGTTCAAAGCTAAACTAACCTGAAGCCTAAATCAAACCATACACCTAACCCTAACCCTAGGCGGACACCGTAAACTCAACCCCAACCTAACCTGACCCTGACGCTTACTCCAACCGTAACAGTTAACCGAAAAATAACAGTATCCCTAAACTAACTCACTCTAACTAAGTTCAAACATAACCTAACTTGAAGCCTAAATCAAACCATACACCTAACCTAACCCTAGACGGACACCTGAAGCTCAACGCCAACCCTAACCTGACCCTCACGCTAAGTCCAACCGTAACACTGAACCGAAAACTAACAGTAGCCCTAAACTTAGTCCCTCAAACTAAGTTCAAACCTAACCTAACCTGAAGCCTAACTCAAACAATAGACCTAACCCTATCCCTAGGCGGACACCTGAAGTTCAACCCCAACCATAACCTGACTCTGACGCTATCTCCAACCGTAACACTGAACCGAAAACTACCAGTAGCCCTAAACTTACTCCCTCAAACTAAGTTCAATCCTAACCTAACCTGAAGCCTAAATGAAACCATAGACCTATCCCTAACCCTAGGCGGACACCTTAAGCTCAACCCCAACCCTAACCTGGCCCTGAAACTAACTCCAACAGTAACAGTTACCCGAAAACTAAGAGTAGCCCTAAACTTACTACCTCAAACTAAGTTCAAACCTAACCTAACCTGAAGCCTAACTCAAACCACAGACCTAAACCTAACCCTAGGCGGACACCTTAAGCTCAACCCCAACCCTAACCGGACCCTCACGCTAACTCCAACCGTAACACTGAACCGAAAACTAACAGTAGCCCTAAACTCACTCCCTCCAACTAAGTTCAAACCTAACCTAACCTGAAGCCTAACTCAAACAATAGACCTAACCCTAACCCTAGGCGGACACCATAAGCTTTACCACAACCCTAACCTGACCCTGAGGATAAATCCAACCGTAACAATGTACCGAAAAATACAATAGGCCTAAACTTACTCCCTCAAACTAAGTTCAAACCTAAGCTATCCTGAAGCCTAACTCAAACCATAGACCTAACCCTAACCCTAGGCGGACACCTGAATCTCAACCCCCACCCTAACCTGACCCTGACGCTTAATCCAACCGTAACAGTTTACCGAAAACTAACAGTAGCCCTAAACTGACTCCCTCAAACTAAGTTTAAACCTAACCTAACCTGAAGCCTAAATCAAATCATAGACCTAACCCTAACCCTAGGCGAACACCTGATGCTTAACCCCCACCCTACCCTGACCCTGACGCTTACTCCAATTGTAACAGTTAACCGAAAACTAACAGTAGCCCTAAACTTACTCCCTCAAACTGAGTTCAAACCTAACCTAACCAGGAGCCAAAATAAAACCATACACCTAACCCTAACCCTAGGCGGGCACCTTAAGCTCAACCCCAACCCTAACCTGACCCTCACGCTAACTCCAACCGTAACACTGAACCGAAAACTAACAGTAGCCCTAATCTTACTCCCTCAGACTAAGTTCAAACCTAACCTAACCTGAAGCCTAACTCAAACCATAGACCTAACCCTAACACTAGGCGGACACCTGAAGTTCAAACCCAACCCTAACCTGACCCTGAGGTTAAATCCAACCGTAACACTGAACCAAAAACTAACAGTAGCCCTAAACTTACTCCCTCAAACTAAGTTCAATCCTAACCTAACCTAAAGCCTAAATGAAACCATAGACCTAACCCTAACCCTAGGCGGACACCTTATACTTAACCCCCACCCTAACCTAACCCTGACGTTTACTCCAACCGTAACACATAAACGAAAACTAACTGTAGCCCTAAACTTACTCCCTCAAACTAAGTTCAAACCTAACCTAACCTGCAGCCTAAATCAAACCACACACCTAACCCTAACCCTAGGCGGACACCTGAAGCTCAAACCCAACCCTAACCTGACCCTCACGCTAACTCCAACCGTAACACTGAACCGAAAACTAACAGTAGCCCTAAACTTACTCCCTAAAACTAAGTTCAAACCTAACCTAACCTGAAGCCTAACTCAAACCATAGACCTAACCCTAACCCTAGGCGGACCCCTGAATCTCAACCACAACCCTAACCTGACCCTGACGCTATCTCCAACCGTAACACTGAACCGAAAATTAACAGTAGCCCTAAACTTACTCAAACTAAGTTCAAACCTAACCTAACCTGAAGCCTAACTCAAACCACAGACCTAACCCTAACCCTAGGCGGACACCTTAAGCTCAACATCAAGCCTAACCGGACACTCACGCTAACTCCAAACGTAACACTGAACCGAAAACTAACAGTAGCCCTAAACTTACTCCCTCAAACTAAGTTCAAACCTAACCTAACCTGAAGCCTAACTCAAACCATAGACCTAACCCTAGCCCTAGGCGGAAACCTGAATCTCAACCGCAACCCTAAGTTGACCTTGACGCTATCTCCAACCGTAACACTGAACCGAAAACTAACAGTAGCCCTAAACTTACTCCTTCAAACTAAGTTCAAACCTAACCTAACCTGAAGCCTAAATCAAACCATACACCTAACCATAACCCTAGGCGGACACCTTAAGCTCAACCCCAACCCTAACCTGACCTCCAGGCTAACTCCAACCATATCACTGAACCGAAAAATAAGAGTAGCCCTAAACTTACTCGCTCAAACTAAGTTCAAACCTAACCTAACCAGAAGCCTAACTCAAATCATAGACCTAACCCTAACAATAGGCGGACACCTGAAGCTCAACCCCAACCCTAACCTGACCCTGACGCTATCTCCAACCGTAACAGTTACCCGAAAACTAACAGTAGCCCTAAACTTACTCCCTGAAACTAAGTTCAAACCTAACCTAACCTGAAGCCTAAATGAAACCATAGACCTAACCCTAACCCTAAGCGGACACCTTATGCTTAACCCCCACCCTAACCTGACCCTGACGCTTACTCCAACCGTAACAGTTAAACGAAAACTAACAGTAGCCCTAAACTTACTCCCTCAAACTAAGTTCAAACCTAACCTAACCTGAACCCTAAATCAAACCATACACCTAACCCTAACCCTAGGCGGACACCTGAAGCTCAAACCCAAACCTAACCTGACCCTCACGCTAACTCCAACCATAACACTGAACCTAAAACTAACAGTAGCCCTAAACTTACTCCCTAAAACTAAATTCAAACCTAACCTAACCTGAAGCCTATCTCAAACCATAGACCTAACCCTAACCCTAGGCGGACACCTGAAGCTCAACCCCAAACCTAACCTGACCCTGACGCTATCTCCAACCGTAACACTGAACCGAAAACTAACAGTATCCCTAAACTTACTCCCTCAAACTAAGTTCAATCCTAACCTAACCTGAAGCCTAAATGAAACCATACACCTAACCCTAAGCCTAGGCGGACACCTTATGCTTAACCCCCACCCTAACCTGACCCTGACGCTTACTCCAACTGTAACAGTTAACCGAAAACTAACAATAGCCCTAAACTTACTACCTGAAACTAACTTCAAACCTAACCTAACCTGAAGCCTAAATTAAACCATACTCCTAACCCTAAGCCTAGGCGGACACCTTAAGCTCAACCCCAACCTTAACCTGACCTCCCAGCTTACTCAAACCATATCACTGAACCGAAAACTAAGAGTAACCCTAAACATACTCCCATAAACAAAGTTCAATCCTAACCTAACCTGAAGCCTAAATGAAATCATAGACCTAACCATAACCCTAGGCGGACACCTTATGCATAACCCCCAACCTAACCTGACCCTGACGCTATCTCCAACCGTAAAACTGAACCGAAAACTAACAGTAGCCCTAAACTTACTCCCTCAAACTAAGTTCAAACCTAACCTAACCTGAAGCCTAACTCAAATCATAGAACTAACCCTAACAATAGGCGGACACCTGAAGCTCAACCCCAACCCTAACCTGAACCTGACGCTATCTCCAACCGTAACACTGAACCGAAAACTAACAGTAGCCCTAAACTTACTCCTTCAAACTAAGTTCAAACCTAACCTAACCTGAAGTCTAACTCAAACCACAGACCTAACCCTAACCCTAGGCGGACACCTTAAGCTCAACCACAAGAGTTACCTGACCCTCACGCTAACTCCATCCGTAACACTGAACCGAAAACTAACAGTAGCCCTAAACTTACTCCCTCAAACTAAGTTCAAACCTAACATAACCTGAAGCCTAACTCAAACAATAGACCTAACCTTAACCCAAGGCAGACACCTTAAGCTTAACCCCAACCCTAACCTGACCCTGAGGCTAAATCCAACCATAACACTGAACCGAAAACTAACAGTAGCCCTAAACTTACTCCCTCAAACTAAGTTCAATCCTAACCTAACCTGAAGCCTAAATGAAACCATAGACCTAACCCTAACCCTAGGCGGACACCTTATACTTAACCCCCACCCTAACTGACCCTGACGCTTACTCCAACCGTAACTGTTAAACGAAAACTAACAGTAGCCCTAAACTTACTCCCTCAAACTATGTTCAAACCGAATCTAACCTGAAGCATAAATCAAAACATACACCTAACCCTAACCCTAGGCGGACACCTTAAGGTCAACCCCAACCCTAACCTGGCCCTGACGCTAACTCGAACCGTAACAGTTTCCCGAAAACTTACAGTAGCCCTAAACTTACTCCCTCAAACTAAGTTCAAACCTAACCTAACCTGAAGCCTAAATCAAACCATACACCTAACCCTAACCCTAGGCGGACACCTTAAAGTCAACCCCAACCCTAACCTGACCTCCAGGCTAACTCCAACCATATCACTGAACCGAAAACTAAGAGTAGCCCTAAACTTACTCGCTCAAACTAAGTTCAAACCTAACCTAACCTGAAACCTAACTCAAAAGATAGACCTATCCCTAACAATAGGCGGACACCTGAAGCTCAACCCCAACCCGAACCTGACCCTGACGCTATCTCCAACCGTAACACTGAACCGAAAAATAACAGTAGCCCTAAACTTACCCACTCAAACTAAGTTCAAACGTAACCTAACCTGAAGCCTATATCAAACCACAGACCTAACCCTAACCCTAGGCGGACACCTTAAGCTCCACTCCAACCCTAACCTGACCCTGACGCTATCTCCAACCGTAACACTGAACCGAAAACTAACAGTAGCCCTAAACTTACTCACTCAAACTAAGTTCAAACGTAACCTAACCTGGAGCCTAAATCAAACCATGGACCTAACCCTAACCCTAGGCGGACACCTCAAGCTAACCCCAACCCTAACCTGACCCTGACGCTAACTCCAACCATAATACTGAACCGAAAACTAACAGTAGCCCTTAAATTACTCCCTCAAACTAAGTTCAAACCTAACCTAACCTGAAGCCTAAATCAAACCATACACCTAACCCTAACCCTAGGCGGACACCTTAACTTCAACCCCAAATCTAACCTGACCCTGACGCTTACTCCAACTGTAACAGTTAACTGAAAACTAACAGTAGCCCTAAACTTACTCCCTCAAACTAAGTTCAAACATAACCTAACCTGAAGCCTAAAGCAAACCATACACCTAACCCTAACCCTAGGCGGACACCTTATGCTTAACCCCCACCCTAACCTGACCCTGACGCTTACTCCAACCGTAAGAGTTAAACGAAAACTAACAGTAGCCCTAAACTTACTCCTTCAAACTAAGTTCAAACCTAACCTAACCTGAAGCCTAAATCAAACAATAGACCTAACCCTAACCCTAGGCGGACACCATAAGCTTTACCACAACCCTAACCTGACCCTGAGGATAAATCCCACCGTAACAATGTACCGAAAAATACAATAGGCCTAAACTTACTCCCTCAAACTAAGTTCAAACCTAAGCTATCCTGAAGCCTAACTCAAACCATAGACCTAACCCTAACCCTAGGCGGACACCTGAATCTCAACCCCCACCCTAACCTGACCCTGACGCTTAATCCAACCGTAACAGTTAACCGAAAACTAACAGTAGCCCTAAACTTACTCCCTCAAACTAAGTTCAAACCTAACCTAACCTGAAGCCTAAATGAAACCATAGACCTAACCCTAACCCTAGGCTGACACCTTATGCTTAACCCCCACCCTACCCTGACCCTGACACTTACTCCAACTGTAACAGTTAACCGAAAAATAACAGTAGCCCTAAACTTACTCCCTCAAACTAACTTCAAACCTAACCTAACCTGAAGCCTAAATCAAACCATACACCTAACCCTAACCCTAGGCGGACACCTTAATCTCAACCCCAAACCTAACCTGACCTCCAGGCTAACTCCAACCATATCACTGAACCGAAAACTAAGAGTAGCCCTAAACTTACTCGCTCAAACTAAGTACAAACCTAACCTAACCTGAAGTCTAACTCAAACCACAGACCTAACCCTAACCCTAGGCGGACACCTTAAGCTCAACCCCAACCCTTACCTAACCCTCACGCTAACTCCATCCGTAACACTGAACCGAAAACTAAGAGTAGCCCTAAACTTACTCCCTCAAACTAAGTTCAAACCTAACCTAACCTGAAGCCTAACTCAAATCATAGACCTAACCCTAACAATAGGCGGACACCTGAAGCTCAACCCCAACCCGAACCTGACCCTGACGCTATCTCCAACCGTAACACTGAACCGAAAACTAACAGTAGCCCTAAAGTTACTCACTCAAACTAAGTTCAAACGTAACCTAACCTGAAGCCTAAATCAAACCACAGACCTAACCCTAACCCTAGGCGGACACCTTAAGCTCCACTCCAACCCTAACCTGACCCTGACGCTATCTCCAACCGTAACACTGAACCGAAAACTAACAGTAGCCCTAAACTTACTCCCTCAAACTAAGTTCAAACCTAACCTAACCTGAAGCATAAATCAAACCATGCACCTAACCCTAACCCTAGGCGGACACCTTAAGCTCAACCCCAAACGTAACCTGGCCCTGACGCTAACTCCAACCGTAACAGTTTCCCGAAAACTAACAGTAGCCCTAATCTTACTCCCTAAAACTAAGTTCAAACCTAACCTATCCTGAAGCCTAAATCAAACCATACACCTAACCCTAACCCTAGGCGGACACCTTAAGCTCAACCCCAACCCTAACCTGACTCCAGGCTAAATCCAACCATATTACTGAACCGAAAACTAACAGTAGCCCTAAACTTACTCGCTCAAACTAAGTTCAAACCTAACCTAACCTGAAGCCTAAATCAAACCACAGACCTAACCCTAACCCTAGGCTGACACCTTAAGCTCATCCCAACACTAACCTGACCCTGACGCTATCTCCAACCGTAACACTGAACCGAAAACTAACAGTAGCCCTAAACTTACTCACTCAAACTAAGTTCAAACGTAACCTAACCTGGAGCCTAAATCAAACCATGGACCTAACCCTAACCCTAGGCGGACACCTCAAGCTAACCCCAACCCTAACCTGACCCTGACGCTAACTCCAACCATAATACTGAACCGAAAACTAACAGTAGCCCTTAAATTACTCCATCAAACTAAGTTCAAACCTAACCTAACCTGAAGCCTAAATCAAACCATACACCTAACCCTAACCCTAGGCGGACACCTTAACTTCAACCCCAAATCTAACCTGACCCTGACGCTTACTCCAACTGTAACAGTTAACTGAAAACTAACAGTAGCCCTAAACTTACTCCCTCAAACTAAGTTCAAACATAACCTAACCTGAAGCCTAAATCAAACCATACACCTAACCCTAACCCTAGGCAGACACCTTAAGTTCAACCCCAACCCTAACCTGGCCGTGACGCTAACTCCAACCGTAACAGTTACCCGAAAACTAACAGTAGCCCTAAACTTACTCCCTCAAACTAAGTTCAAACCTAACCTAACCTGAAGCCTAAATGAAACCATAGACCTAACCCTAACCCTAGGCGGACACCTTATGCTTAACCCCCACCCTAACCTGACCCTGACGCTTACTCCAACTGTAACAGTTAAACGAAAACTAAGAGTAGTCCTAAACTTACTCCCTCAAACTAAGTTCAAACCTAACCTAACCTGAAGCCTAAATCAAACCATACACCTAACCCTAACCCTCGGCGGACACCTGAAGCTCAACCCCAAACCTAACCTGACCCTGACGCTTACTCCAACCGTAACAGTTAAACGAAAACTAACAGTAGCCCTAAACTGACTCCCTCAAAATAAGTTCAAACCTAACCTAACCTGAAGCCGAAATCAAATCATAGACCTAACCCTAACCCTAGGCTGACACCTTATGCTTAACCCCCACCCTACCCTGACCCTGACACTTACTCCAACTGTAACAGTTAACCGAAAACTAACAGTAGCCCTAAACTTACTCCCTCAAACTAACTTCAAACCTAACCTAACCTGAAGCCTAAATCAAACCATACACCTAACCCTAACCCTAGGCGGACACCTTAATCTCAACCCCAAACCTAACCTGACCTCCAGGCTAACTCCAACCATATCACTGAACCGAAAACTAAGAGTAGCCCTAAACTTACTCGCTCAAACTAAGTACAAACCTAACCTAACCTGAAGTCTAACTCAAACCACAGACCTAACCCTAACCCTAGGCGGACACCTTAAGCTCAACCCCAACCCTTACCTGACCCTCACGCTAACTCCATCCGTAACACTGAACCGAAAACTAACAGTAGCCCTAAACTTACTCCCTCAAACTAAGTTCAAACCTAACATAACCTGAAGCCTAACTCAAACAATAGACCTAACCCTAACCTTAGGCAGACACCTAAAGCTTAACCCCAACCCTAACCTGACCCTGAGGCTAAATCCAACCGTAACACTGAACCGAAAACTAACAGTAGCCCTAAACTTACTCCCTCAAACTAAGTTCAATCCTAACCTAACCTGAAGCCTAAATGAAACCATAGACCTAACCCTAACCCTAGGCGGACACCTTATGCTTAACCCAAACCCTAACCTGACCCTGACGCTTACTCCAACCGTAACAGTTAAACGAAAACTAACAGTAGCCCTAAACTTACTCCCTCAAACTAAGTTCAAAACTAACCTAACCTGAAGCATAAATCAAACCATGCACCTAAACCTAACCCTAGGCGGACACCTTAAGCTCAACCCCAAGCGTAACCTGTCCCTGACGCTAACTCCAACCGTAACAGTTTCCCGAAAACTAACAGTAGCCCTAAACTTACTCCCTAAAACTAAGTTCAAACCCAACCTATCCTGAAGCCTAAATCAAACCATACACCTCACCCTAACCCTAGGCGGACACCTTAAGCTCAACCCCAACCCTAACCTGTATCCAGGCTAAATCCAACCATATCACTGAACCGAAAACTAACAGTAGCCCTAAACTTACTCGCTCAAACTAAGTTCAAACCTAACCTAACCTGAAGCCTAAATCAAACCACAGACCTAACCCTAACCCTAGGCGGACACCTTAAGCTCATCCCCAACACTAACCTGACCCTGACGCTATCTCCAACCGTAACACTGAACTGAAAACTAACAGTAGCCCTAAACTTACTCACTCAAACTAAGTTCAAACGTAACCTAACCTAGAGCCTAAATCAAACCATGGACCTAACCCTAACCCTAGGCGGACACCTCAACCTAACCCCAACCCTAACCTGACCCTGACGCTAACTCCAACCATAATACTGAACCGAAAACTAACAGTAGCCCTAAAATTACTCCCTCAAACTAAGTTCAAACCTAACCTAACCTGAAGCCTAAATCAAACCATACACCTAAACCGAACCCAAGGCGGACACCTTAACTTCAACCCCAAAACTAACCTGACCCTGACGCTTACTCCAACTGTAACAGTTAACTGAAAACTAACAGTAGCCCCCAACTTACTCCCTCAAACTAAGTTCAAACCTTACCTAACCTGAAGCCTAAATGAAACCATAGACCTAACCCTAACCCTAGGCGGACACCTTAAGCTCAACCCCAACCCTAACCTGACCTCCCGGCTAACTCCAATCATATCACTGAACTGAAAACTAAGAGTAGCCCTAAACTTACTCCCACAAACTAAGTTCAATCCTAACCTAACCTGAAGCCTAACTCAAACAATAGACCTAACCCTAACCCTAGGCGGACACCTTAAGGTTAACCCCCACCATAACCTGACCCTGACGCTTACTCCAACCGTAACAGTTAAACGAAAACTAACAGTAGCCCTAAACTTACACCCTCAAACTAAGTTCAAACCTAACATAACCTGAAGCATAAATCAAACCATACACCTAACCCTAACCCTAGGAGGACACCTTAAGCTCAACCCCAACCCTAACGTGGCCCTGACGCTAACTCCAACCATAACAGTTTCCCGAAAACTAACAGTAGCCCTAAATTTACTCCCTCAAACTAAGTTCAGACCTAACCTAACCTGAAGCCTAAATCAAACTATACACCTAACCTTAACCCTAGGCGGACACCTTAAGCTCAACACCAACCCTAACCTGACCTCCAGGCTAACTCCAACCATATCACTGAACCGAAAACTAAGAGTAGCCCTAAACGTACTCGCTCAAACTAAGTTCAAACCTAACCTAACCTGAAGCCTAACTCAAATCATAGACCTAACCCTAACAGTAGGCGGACACCTGAAGCTCAACCCCAACCATAACCTGACCCTGACGCTATCTCCAACCGTAACACTGAACCGAAAACTAACAGTAGCCCTAAACTTACTCACTCAAACTAAGTTCAAACGTAACCTAACCTGAAGCCTAAATCAAACCACAGACCTAACCCTAACCCTAGGCGGACACCTTAAGCTCCACTCCAACCCTAACCTGACCCTGACGCTATCTCCAACCGTAACACTGAACCGAAAACTAACAGTAGCCCTAAACTTACTCACTCAAACTAAGTTCAAACGTAACCTAACCTAGAGCCTAAATCAAACCATGGACCTAACCCTAACTCTAGGCGGACACCTCAAGCTAACCCCAACCCTAACCTGACCCTGACGCTAACTCCAATCATAATATTGAACCAAAAACTAACAGTAGCCCTAAAATTACTCCCTCAAACTAAGTTCAAACCTAACCTAACCTGAAGCCTAAATCAAACCATACACCTAACCCTAACCCTAGGCGGACACCTTAACTTCAACCCCAAACCTAACCTGACCCTGACGCTTACTCCAACTGTAACAGTTAACTGAAAACTAACAGTAGCCCTAAACTTACTCCCTCAAACTAAGTTCAAACCTTACCTAACCTGAAGCCTAAATCAAACCATACACCTAACCCTAACCCTAGGCGGACACCTGAAGCTCAAACCCAAACCTAACCTGACCCTCACGCTAACTAAAACCGTAACACTGAACCTAAAACTAACAGTAGCCCTAAACTTACTCCCTAAAACTAAGTTCAAACCTAAACTAACCTGAAGCCTATCTCAAACCATAGACCTAACCCTAACCCTAGGCGGACACCTGAAGCTCAACCCCAACACTAAGCTGACCCTGACGCTATCTCCAACCGTAACACTGAACCGAAAACTAACAGTAGCCCTAAACTTACTCCCTCAAACTAAGTTCAAACCAAACCTAACCTGAAGCCTAAATCAAACCATACACCTAACCCTAACCCTAGGCGGACACCTGAAGCTCAAACCCAAACCCAAACCGACCCACACGCTAACTCCAACCGTAACACTGAACCTAAAACTAACAGTAGCCCTAAACTTACCCCCTAAAAGTAAGTTCAAACCTAACCTAACCTGAAGCCTATCTCAAACCATAGACCTAACCCTAACCCTAGACGGACACCTGAAGCTCAACCCCAACCCTAACCTGACCCTGACGCTATCTCCACCGTAACACTGAACCGAAAACTAACAGTAGCCCGAAACTTACTCCCTCAAAGTAAGTTCAAACCTAACCTAACCTGAAGCCTAACTCAAACCACAGACCTAACCCTAACCCTAGGCGGACACCTTAAGCTCAACCCCTACCCTAACCGGACCCTCATGCTAACTCCAAACGTAACACTGAACCGAAAACTGACAGTAGCCCTAAACTTACTCCCTTAAACTAAGTTCAATCCTAACCTAACCTGAAGCCTAAATGAAACCATACACCTAACCCTAACCCTAGGCGGACAACTTAAGCTTAACCCCCACCCTAACCTGACCCTGACGCTTACTCCAACTGTAACAGTTAACCGAAAACTAACAGTAGCCCTAAACTTACTCCCTGAAACTAACTTCAAACCTAACCTAACCTGAAGCCTAAATCAAACCATACACCTAACCCTAACCCTAGGCGGACACCTTAAGCTCAACCCCAACCCTAACCTGACCTCCCTGCTAACTCCAATCATATCACTGAACCGAAAACTAAGAGTAGCCCTAAACTTACTCCCACAAACTAAGTTCAATCCTAACCTAACCTGAAGCCTAAATGAAACCATAGACCTAACCCTAACCCTAGGCGGACACCTTATGTTTAACCCCCACCATAACCTGACCCTGACGCTTACTCCAACCTTAACAGTTAAACGAAAACTAACAGTAGCCCTAAACTTACTCCCTCAAACTAAGTTCAAACCTATCCTATCCTGAAGCCTAAATCAAACCATACACCTAACACTAACCCTAGGCGGATACCTTAAGCTCAACCCCAAACCTAACCTGACCCTGACACTTACACCAACAGTAACAGTTAACCGAAAACTAACAGTAGCCCTAAACTTACTCCCTGAAACTAACTTCAAACCTAACCTAACCTGAAGCCTCAATCAAACCATACACCTAACCCTAACCCTAGGCGGACACCTGAAGCTCAACCACAACCGTAACCTGACCCTGACGCTATCTCCAACTGTAACACTGTAACGAAAACTAACAGTAGCCCTAAACTTACTCCTTCAAACTACGTTCAAACCTAACCTAACCTGAAGTCTAACTCAAACCACAGACCTAACCCTAACCATTGGCGGACACCTTAAGCTCAACCCACACCCTCACCTGACCCTCACGCTAACTCCAACCGTAACACTGAACCGAAAACTAACAGTAGCCCTAAACTTACTCCCTCAAACTAAGTTCAAACCTAACCTAACCTGAAGCCTAAATCAAACCATACACTTCACCCTAACCCTAGGCGGACACCTTAAGCTCAACCCCAAACCTAACCTGATCCTGACGCTTACTCCAACCGTAACAGTTAACCGAAAACTAACAGTAGCCCTAAATTGACTCCCTCAAAATAAGTTCAAACCTAACCTAACCTGAAGCCTAAATCAAATCATAGACCTAACCCTAACCCTAGGCTGACACATTATGCTTAACACCCACACTACCCTGACCCTGACACTTACTCCAACTGTAACAGTTAACCGAAAACTAACAGTAGCCCTAAACTTACTCCCTAAAACTAACTTCAAACCTAACCTAACCTGAAGCCTAAATCAAACCATACACCTAACCCTAACCCTAGGCGGACACCTTAATCTCAACCCCAACCCTAACCTGGCCCTGGCGCTAACTCCAACCGTAACAGTTTCCCGAAAACTAACAGTAGCCCTAAACTTACTCCCTCAAACTAAGTTCAAACCTAACCTAACCTGAAGCCTAAATCAAACCATACACCTAACCCTAACCCTAGGCGCACACCTTAATCTCAAACCCAACCTAACCTGACCTCCTGGCTAACTCCAACCATATCACTGAACCGAAAACTAAGAGTAGCCCTAAACTTACTCGCTCAAACTAAGTACAAACCTAACCTAACCTGAAGTCTAACTCAAACCACAGACCTAACCCTAACCCTAGGCGGACACCTTAAGCTCAACCCCAACCCTTACCTGACCCTCACGCTAACTCCATCCGTAACACTGAACCGAAAACTAAGAGTAGCCCTAAACTTACTCCCTCAAACTAAGTTCAAACATAACCTAACCTGAAACCTAACTCAAATCATAGACCTAACCCTAACAATAGGCGGACACCTGAAGCTCAACCCCAACCCGAACCTGACCCTGACGCTATCTCCAACCGTAACACTGAACCGAAAACTAACAGTAGCCCTAAACTTACTCACTCAAACTAAGTTCAAACGTAACCTAACCTGAAGCCTAAATCAAACCACAGACCTAACCCTAACCCTAGGCGGACACCTTAAGCTCCACTCCAACCCTAACCTGACCCTGACGCTATCTCCAACCGTAACACTGAATCGAAAACTAACAGTAGCCCTAAACTTACTCACTCAAACTAAGTTCAAACGTAACCTAACCTGTAGCCTAAATCAAACCATGGACCTAACCCTAACCCTAGGCGGACACCTCAAGCTAACCCCAACACTAACCTGACCCTGACGCTAACTCCAACCATAATACTGAACCGAAAACTAACAGTAGCCCTTAAATTACTCCCTCAAACTAAGTTCAAACTTAACCTAACCTGAAGTCTAAATCAAACCATACACCTAACCCTAACCCTAGGCGGACACCTTAACTTCAACCCCAAATCTAACCTGACCCTGACGCTTACTCCAACTGTAACAGTTAACTGAAAACTAACAGTAGCCCTAAACTTACTGCCTCAAACTAAGTTCAAACATAACCTAACCTGAAGCCTAAATCAAACCATACACCTAACCCTAACCCTAGGCGGACACCTTAAGCTCAACCCCAACCCTAAACTGGCCGTGACGCTAACAACAACCGTAACAGTTACCCGAAAAGTAACAGTAGCCCTAAAATTACTCCCTCAAACTAAGTTCAAACCTAACCTAACCTGAAGCCTAAATGAAACCATAGACCTAACCCTAACCCTAGGCGGAAACCTTATGCTTAACCCCCACACTAACCTGACCCTGACGCTTACTCCAACCGTAACAGTTAAACGAAAACTAAGAGTAGTCCTAAACTTACTCCCTCAAACTATGTTCAAACATAACCTAACCTGAAGCCTAAATCAAACCATACAACTAACCCTAACCCTAGGCGGACACCTGAAGCTCAACCCCAAACCTAACCTGACCCTGAAGCTTATTCCAACCGTAACAGTTAAACGAAAACTAACAGTAGCCCTAAACTGACTCCCTCAAAATAAGTTCAAACCTAACCTAACCTGAAGCCTAAATCAAATCATAGACCTAACCCTAACCCTAGGCTGACACCTTATGCTTAACCCCCACCCTACCCTGACCCTGACACTTACTCCAACTGTAACAGTTAACCGAAAACTAACAGTAGCCCTAAACTTACTCCCTCAAACTAAGTTCAATCCTAACCTAACCTGAAGCCTAAATGAAACCATAGACCTAACCCTAACCCTAGGCGGACACCTTATGCTTAACCCAAACCCTAACCTGACCCTGACGCTTACTCCAACCGTAACAGTTAAACGAAAACTAACAGTAGCCCTAAACTTACTCACTCAAACTAAGTTCAAACCTAACCTAACCTGAAGCATAAATCAAACCATGCACCTAACCCTAACCCTAGGCGGACACCTTAAGCTCAACCCCAAACGTAACCTGGCCCTGACGCTAACTCCAACCGTAACAGTTTCCCGAAAACTAACAGTAGCCCTAAACTTACTCCCTGAAACTAAGTTCAAACCTAACCTATCCTGAAGCCTAAATCAAACCATACACCTAACCCTAACCCTAGGCGGACACCTTAAGCTCAACCCCAACCCTAACCTGACTCCAGGCTAAATCCAACCATATCACTGAACCGAAAACTAACAGTAGCCCTAAACTTACTCCCTCAAACTAAGTTCAAACCTAACCTAACCTGAAGCCTATCTCAAACCATAGACCTAACCCTAACCCTAGGCGGACACCTGAAGCTCAACCCCAACCCTAAGCTGACCCTGACGCTATCTCCATCCGTAACACTGAACCGAAAACTAACAGTAGCCCTAAACTTACTCCCTCAAACTAACTTCAAACCTAACCTAACCTGAAGCCTAAATCAAACCATACACCTAACCCTAACCCTAGGCGGACACCTTAATCTCAACCCCAACCCTAACCTGGCCCTGGCGCTAACTCCAACCGTAACAGTTTCCCGAAAACTAACAGTAGCCCTAAACTTACTCCCTCAAACTAAGTTCAAACCTAACCTAACCTGAAGCCTAAATCAAACCATACACCTAACCCTAACCCTAGGCGGACACCTTAAGCTCAACCCCAACCCTAACCTGACCCTGACGCTAACTCCAACCATAATACTGAACCGAAAACTAACAGTAGCCCTAAACTTACTCCCTCAAACTAAGTTCAAACCTAACCTAACCTGAAGCCTAAATCAAACCATACAACTAACCCTAACCCTAGGCGGACACCTTAACTTCAACCCCAAACCAAACCTGACCCTGACGCTTACTCCAACTGTAACAGTTAACTGAAAATAACAGTAGCCCTAAACTTACTCCCTCAAACTAAGTTCAAACATAAACTAACCTGAAGCCTAAATCAAACCATATACCTAACCCTAACCCTAGGCGGACACCTTAAGCTAAACCCCAACCCTAACCTGGCTGTGACGCTAACTCCAACCGTAACAGTTACCCGAAAACTAACAGTAGCCCTAAACTTACTCCCTCAAACTAAGTTCAAACCTAACCTAACCTGAAGCCTAACTCAAACAATAGACCTAACCCTAACCCTAGGCGGACACCTTAAGCTTGACCGCAACCCTAACCTGACCCTGAGGCTAAATTCAACCGTAACACTGAACCACAAAATACAATAGGCCTAAACTTACTCGCTCAAACTAAGTTCAAACCTAACCTAACCTGAAGCCTAACTCAAACCATAGACCTAACCCTAACAATAGGCGGACACCTGAAGCTCAACCCCAACCCTAACCTGACCCGGACGCTATCTCCAACCTTAACACTTAACCGAAAACTAACAGGAGCCCTAATTTTACTCCCTCAGACTAAGTTCAAACCTAACCTAACCTGAAGCATAACTCAAACCATAGACCTAACCCTAACGCTAGGCGGACACCTGAAGCTCAACCACAACCCAAACCTGACCCTGACAATATCTCCAACCGTAACACTGAACCGAAAACTAACAGTAGCCTTAAACTTACTCCCTCAAACTAAGTTCAAACCTAACCTACCTGAAGCCTATCTCAAACCACAGACCTAACCCTAACCCTAGGCGGACACCTTAAGCTCAACCCCAACCCTAACCGGACACTCACGCTAACTCCAAATGTAACACTGAACCAAAAACTAACAGTAGCCCTAAACTTACTCCCTCAAACTAAGTTCAAACCTAACCTAACCTGAAGCCTAAATCAAACAATAGACCTAACCCTAACCCTAGGCGGACACCTTAAGCTTAACCCCAAACCTAACCTGATCCTGAGGTTAAATCCAACAGTAACACTGAACGGAAAACTAACAGTAGCCCTAAACTTACTCCCTCAAACAAAGTTCAATCCTAACATAACCTGAAGCCTTAATGAAACCATAGTCCTAACCCAAACCCTAGGCGGACACCTTATGCTTAACCCCCACCCTAACCTAACCCTGACACTTACTCCAACCGTAACAGTTAAATGAAAACTAACAGTAGCCCTAAACTTAATCCCTCAAACTAAGTTCAAACATAACCTAAACTGAAGCCTAAATCAAACCATACAACTAACCCTAACCCTAGGCGGACACCTTAAGCTCAACCCCAAACCTAACCTGACCCTGACGCTTACTCCACCTGTACCACTTAACCGAAAACTAACAGTAGCCCTAAAATCACTCCCTCAAACTAAGTTCAAACAGAACCTAATTTGGATCCTAAATCAAACCATACACCTATCCTTAACCCTAGGCGGACACCTTAAGCTCAACCCCAACCCTAACCTGGCCCTGACGCTAACTCCAACCGTAACAGTTACCCGAAAACTAACAGTAGCCCTAAACTTACTGCCTCAAACTAAGTTCAAACCTAACGTAACCTGAAGCCTAAATCAAACCATACACCTAACCCTAACCCTAGGCGGACACCTGAATCTCAACCCCAACCCTAACTTGACCATGACGCTATCTCCAACCATAACACTGAACCGAAAACTAACAGTAGCCCTAAACTTACTCCCTCAAAATAAGTTCAAACCTAACCTAACCTGAAGCCTATCTCAAACCACAGACCTAACCCTAACCCTAGGGGGACACCTTAAGCTCAACCCCAACACTAACCTGACCCTGACGCTATCTCCAACCGTAACACTGAACCGAAAACTAACAGTAGCCCTAAACTTACTCCCTCAAACTAAGTTCAAACCTAACCTAACCTGAAGCCTAACTCAAACAACAGACCTAACCCTAACCCTAGGCGGACAACTTAAGCTCAACCCCAACCCTAACCGGACACTCACGCTAACTCCAAACGTAACATTGAACCGAAAACTAACAGTACCCCTAAACTTACTCCCTCAAACTAAGTTCAAACCTAATGTAACCTGAAGGCTAAATGAAACCATACTCCTAACCCAAACCCTAGGCGGACACCTTATGCTTAACCCCCCACCCTAACCTAAACCTGACACTTACTCCAACCGTAACAGTTAAACGAAAACTAACAGTAGCCCTAAACTTACTCCCTCAAACTAAGTTCAAACATAACCTAAACTGAAGCCTAAATCAAATCATGGACCTAACCTTAACCCTAGGCGGACAGCTCAAGCTAACCCCAACCCTAACCTGACCCTGACGCAAACTCCAAGCATAATACTGAACCGAAAACTAACAGTAGCCCTAAACTTACTCCCTCAAACTAAGTTCAATCCTAACCTAACCTGAAGCCTAAATGAAACCATAGACCTAACCCTAACCCTAGGCGGACACCTTATGCTTAACCCCAACATTAACCTGACCCTGACGCTTACTCCAACTGTAACAGTTAACCGAAAACTAACAGTAGCCCTAAACTTACTCTCTGAAACTAACTTCAAACCTAACCTAACCAGAAGCCTAAATGAAACCATAGACCTAACCCTAACCCTAGGCGGACACCTGAAGCTCAACCACAACCCTAACCTGACCCTCACGCTAACTCCAACCGTAACACTGAACCGAAAACTAACAGTAGCCCTAATCTTACTCCCTCAAACTAAGTTCAAACCTAACCTAACCTGAAGCATAACTCAAACCATAGACCTAACCCTAACCCTAGGCGGACACCTGAAGGTCAACCACAACCCTAACCTGACCCTGAAAATATCTCCAACCGTAACACTGAACCGATAACTAACAGTAGCCCTAAACTTACTCCCTCAAACTAAGTTCAAACCTAACCTAACCTGAAGCCTATCTCAAACCACAGACCTAACCCTAACCCTAGGCGGACACCTTAAGCTCAACCCCAACCCAAACCGGACACTCACGCTAACTCCAAATGTAACACTGAACCAAAAACTAACAGTAGCCCTAAACTTACTCCCTCAAACTAAGTTCAAACGTAACCTAACCTGAAGCCTAAATCAAACCACAGACCTAAACCTAACCCTAGGCGGACACCTTAAGCTCAACTCCAACCCTACCCTGACCCTGATTCTATCTCTAACCGTAACACTGAACCGAAAACTAACAGTAGCCCTAAACTTACTCACTCAAACTAAATTCAAACGTAACCTCACCTGGAGCCTAAATCAAACCATGAACCTAACCCTAAACCCTAGGCGGACACCTCAAGCTAACCCCAACCCTAACCTGACCCTGATGCAAACTCCAACCATAATACTGAACCGAAAACTAACAGTAGCCCTAAACTTATTCCCTCAAACTAAGTTCAATCCTAACCTAACCTGAAGCCTAAATGAAACCATAGACCTAACCCTAACCCTAGGCGGACACCTTATGCTTAACCCCAACCCTAACCTGACCCTGACGCTTACTCCAACTGTAACAGTTAACCGAAAACTAACAGTAGCCCTAAACTTACTCTCTGAAACTAACTTCAAACCTAACCTAACCTGAAGCCTAAATCAAACCATACACCTAACCCTAACACTAGGCGGACACCTTAAGCTCAACCCCAACCCTAACCTGACCCTGACGCTAACTCCAACCGTAACAGTTACCCGAAAACTAACAGTAGCCCTAATCTTACTCCCTCAAACTAAGTTCAAACCTAACCTAACCAGAAGCCAAAATCAAACCATACACCTAACCCTAACTCTTGGCGGACACCTTAAGCTCAACCCCAACCCTAACCTGACCCCTCACGCTAACTCCAACCGTAACACTGAACCGAAAACTAACAGTAGCCCTAATCTTACTCCCTCAGAATAAGTTCAAACCTAACCTAACCTGAAGCCTAACTCAAACCATAGACCTAACCCTAAACCTAGGCGGACACCTGAAGTTCAAACCCAACCCTAACCTGAACCTCACGCTAACTCCAACCGTAACACTGAACCGAAAACTAACAGTAGCCCTAAACTTGCTCCCTCAAACTAAGTTCAAACCTAACCTAACCTGAAGCCTAACTCAAACCTTAGACCTAACCCTAACCGTAGGCGGACACCTGAAGCTCAACCCCAACCCTAACCTGACCCTGACGCTATCTACAACCGTAACACTGAACTGAATACTAAAAGTAGCCCTAAACTTACTCCCTCAAAACAAAGTTCAAACCTAACCTAACTTGAAGCCTAACTCAAACCACAGACCAAACCCTAACACTAGGCGGACACCTTAAGCTCAACCCCAAACCTAACCGGACCCTCACGCTAACTCCAAACGTAACATTGAACCGAAAACTAACAATACCCCTAAAGTTACCCCCTCAAACTAAGTTCAAACCTAACGTAACCTGAAGCCTAACACAAACCATAGACCTAACCCTAACCCTAGTCGGACACATGAATCTCAACCCCAACCCTAACTTGACAATGACGCTATCTCCAACCTTAACACTGAACTGAAAACTAACAGTAGCCCTAAACTTACTCCCTCAAACTAAGTTCAAACCTAACCTAACCTGAAGCCTAACTCAAACCACAGACCTAACCCTAACCCTAGGCAGACACCTTAAGCTCAACCCCAACCCTAACCTGACCCTGAGGTTAAATGCAACCGTAACACTGAACCAAAAACTAACAGTGCCCTAAACTTACTCCCTCAAACTAAGTTCAATCCTAACCTAAACTAAAGCCTAAATGAAACCATAGACCTAACCCTAACCCTAGGCGGACACCTGAAGCTCAACCACAACCCTAACCTGACCCCTCACGCTAACTCCAACCGTAACACTGAACCGAAAATTAACAGTAGCCCTAATCTTACTCCCTCAAACTAAGTTCAAACCTAACCTAACCTGAAGCATAACTCAAACCATAGACCTAACCCTAACTCTAGGCGGACACCTGAAGCTCAACCACGACCCTAACCTGACCCTGACAATATCTCCAACCGTAACACTGAACCGAAAACTAACAGTAGCCCTAAACTTACTCCCTCAAACTAAGTTCAAACCTATTCTAACCTGAAGCCTATCTCAAACCACAGACCTAACCCTAACCCTAGGCGGACACCTTAAGCTCAACCACAACCCTAACCGGACACTCACGCTAACTCCAAATGTAACACTGAACCAAAAACTAACAGTAGCCCTAAACTTACTCCCTCAAACTAAGGTCAAACCTAACCTAACCTGAATCCTAAATTAAACTAATAGACCTAACCCTAACCCTAGGTGGACACCTTAAGCTTAACCCCAAATCTAACCTGACCCTGAGGTTAAATCCAACCGTAACACTGAACCGAAAACTAACAGTAGCCCTTAACTTACTCCCTCAAACTAAGTTCAGTCCTAACCTAACCTGAAGCCTAAATGAAACCATAGTCCTAACCCGAACCCTAGGCGGACACCTTATGCTTAACCCCCACCCTAACCTAACCCTGACGCTTACTCCAACCTTAACAGTTAAACGAAAACTAACAGTAGCCCTAAACTTACTCCCTCAATCTAAGTTCAAACATAACCTAAACTGAAGCCTAAATCAAACCATACAACTAACCCTAACCCTGGACGGACACCTTAAGCTCAACCCCAAACCTAACCTGACCCTGACGCTTACTCCACCCGTAACACTTAACCGAAAACTACCAGTAGCCCTAAACTCACTCCCACAAACTAAGTTCAACCATAACCTAATTTGGAGCCTAAATCAAACCTTACACCTAACCCTAACCCTAGGCGGACACCTTAAGCTCACCCCCAACCCTAACCTGGCCCTGACGCTAACTCCAACCGTACCTGTTACCCGAAAACTAACAGTAGCCCTAAACTTACTCCCTCAAACTAAGTTCAAACCTAACATAACCTGAAGCCTAACTCAAACCACAGACCTAACCCTAACCCTAGGCGGACACCTGAAGCTCAACCACAACCCTAACCTGACCCTGACGCTATCTCCAACCGTAACACTGAACCGAAAACTAACAGTAGCCCTAAACTTACTCCCTCAAACTAAGTTAAAACCTAACCTAACCTGAAGCTTAACTCAAACAACAGACCTAACCCTAACCCTAGGCCGACACCTTAAGCTCAACCCCAACCCTAACCGGACCCTCACGCTAACTCCAAACGTAACATTGAACCGAAAACTAACAGTACCCCTAAACTTACTCCCTCAAACTAAGTTAAAACCTAACGTAACCTGAAGCCTAACTCAAACCATAGACCAAACCCTAACCCTAGGCGGACACCTGAATCTAAACCCCAACCCTAACTTGACCATGACGCTATCTCCAACCTTAACACTAAACCGAAAACTAACAGTAGCCCTAAACTTACTCCCTCAAACTAAGTTCAAACCTAACCTAACCTGAAGCCTAACTCAAACCACAGACCTAACCCTAACCCTAGGCGGACACCTTAAGCTCAACCCCAACCCAAACCAGACCCTCACGCTGACTCCAACCATAACACTGAACCGAAAACTAACAGTAGGCCTAAACTTACTCCCTCAAACTAAGTTCAAACCTAACCTAACCTGAAGCCTAACTCAAACAATAGACCTAACCCTAACCCTAGGCGGACAACTTATGCTTAACCCCCACCCTACCCTGACCCTGACGCTTACTCGAACTGTAACAGTTAACAGAAAACTAACAGTAGCCCTAAACTTACTCCCTCAAACTAAGTTCAAACCTAACCTAACCTGAAGCCTAAATCAAACCATACACCTAACCCAAACCCTAGGCGGACACCTTAAGCTCAACCCCAACCTTAACCTGACCTCCAGGCTAACTCCAACCATATCACTGAACCGAAAACTAAGAGTAGCCCTAAACTTACTCGCTCAAACTAAGTTCAAACCTAACATAACCTGAAGCCTAACTCAAATCATAGACATAACCCTAACAATAGGCGGACACCTGAAGCTCAACCCCAACCCTAACCTGACCCTGATGCTATCTCCAACCGTAACACTGAACCGAAAACTAACAGTAGCCCTAAACTTACTCACTCAAACTAAGTTCAAACCTAACCTAACCTGAAGCCTAAATCAAACCACAGACCTAACCCTAACCCTAGGCGTACACCTTAAGCTCAACTCCAACCCTAACCTGACCCTGATTCTATCTCCAACCGTAACACTGAACCGAAAACTAACAGTTGCCCTAAACTTACTCACTCAAACTAAGTTCAAACGTAACCTAACCTGGAGCCTAAATCAAACCATGAACCTAACCCTAACCCTAGGCGGACACCTCAAGCTAACCCCAACCCTAACCTGACCCTGATGCAAACTCCAACCATAATACTGAACCGAAAACTAACAGTAGCCCTAAACTTACTCCCTCAAACTAAGTTCAATCCTAACCTAACCTGAAGCCTAAATGAAACCATAGACCTAACCCTAACCCTAGGCGGGACACCTTAAGCTTAACCCCAACCCTAACCTGACCCTGACGCTTACTCCAACTGTAACAGTTAACCGAAAACTAACAGTAGCCCTAAACTTACTCTCTGAAACTAACTTCAAACCTAACCTAACCCGAAGCCTAAATCAAACCATACACCTAACCCTAACACTAGGCGGACACCTTAAGCTCAACCCCAACCCTAACCTGACCCTGACGCTAACTCCAACCGTAACAGTTACCCGAAAAATTACAGTAGCCCTAATCTAACTCCCTCAAACTAAGTTCAAACCTAACATAACCAGAAGCCAAAATCAAACAATACACCTAACCCTAACCCTTGGCGGACACCTTAAGCTCAACCCCAACCCTATCCTGACCCTCACACTAACTCCAAACGTAACACTGAACCGAAAACTAACAGTAGCCCTAATCTTACTCCCTCAGAATAAGTTCAAACCTAACCTAACCTGAAGCCTAACTCAAACCATAGACCTAACCCTAACCCTAGGCAGACACCTGAAGTTCAAACCCAACCCTAACCTGAACCTCACGCTAACTCCAACCGTAACACTGAACCGAAAACTATCAGTAGCCCTAAACTTACTCCCTCAAACTAAGTTCAAACCTAACCTAACATGAAGCCTAACTCAAACCACAGACCTAACCCTAACCCTAGGCCGACACCTTAAGCTCAACCCCAACCCTAACCTGACCCTGAGGTTAAATGCAACCGTAAGACTGAACCAAAAACTAACAGTAGCCCTAAACTTACTCCCTCAAACTAAGTTCAATCCTAACCTAACCTAAAGCCTAAATGAAACCATAGACCTAACCCTAACCCTAGGCGGACACCTGAAGCTCAACCACAACCCTAACCTGACCCTCACGCTAACTCCAACCGTAACACTGAACCGAAAACTAACAGTAGCCCTAATCTTACTCCCTCAAACTAAGTTCAAACCTAACCTAACCTGAAGCATAACTCAAACCATAGACCTAACCCTAACCCTAGGCGGACACCTGAAGCTCAACCACAACCCTAACCTGACCCTGACAATATCTCCAACCGTAACACTGAACCGAAAACTAACAGTAGCCCTAAACTTACTCCCTCAAACTAAGTTCAAACCTAACCTAACCTGAAGCCTAAATCAAACAATAGACCTAAACCTAACCCTAGGCGGACACCTTAAGCTCAACCCCAACGCTAACCGGACACTCACGCTAACTCCAAATGTAACACTGAACCAAAAACTAACAGTAGCCCTAAACTTACTCCCTCAATCTAAGTTCAAACCTAACCTAACCTGAAGCCTAAATCAAACAATAGACCTAACCCTAACCCTAGGCGGACACCTTAAGCTTAACCCCAAACCTAACATGACCCTGAGGTTAAATCCAACCGTAACACTGAACCAAAAACTAACAGTAGCCCTAAACTTACTCCCTCAAACTAAGTTCAATCCTAACCTAACCTGAAGCCTAAATGAAACCATAGTCCTAACCCGAACCCTAGGCGGACACCTTATGCTTAACCCCCACCCTAACCTAACCCTGACGCTTACTCCAACCGTAACAGTTAAACGAAAACTAACAGTAGCTCTAAACTTACTCCCTCAAACTAAGTTCAAACATAACCTAAACTGAAGCCTAAATCAAACCATACAACTAACCCTAACCCTAGGCGGACACCTTAAGCTCAACCCCAACCTTAACCTGACCTCCAGGCTAACTCCAACCATATCACTGAACCGAAAACTAAGAGTAGCCCTAAACTTACTCGCTCAAACTAAGTTCTAACCTAACATAACCTGAAGCCTAACTCAAATCATAGACATAACCCTAACAATAGGCGGACACCTGAAGCTCAACACCAACCCTAACCTGACCCTGATGCTATCTCCAACCGTAACACTGAACCGAAAACTAACAGTAGCCCTAAACTTACTCACTCAAACTAAGTTCAAACGTAACCTAACCTGAAGCATAAATCAAACAACAGACCTAACCCTAACCCTAGGCGGACACCTTAAGCTCAACTCCAACCCTAACCTGACCCTGATTCTATCTCCAACCGTAACACTGAACCGAAAACTAACAGTAGCCCTAAACTTACTCACTCAAACTAAGTTCAAACGTAACCTATCCTGGAGCCTAAATCAAACCATGGACCTAAGCCTAACCCTAGGCGGACAGCTCAAGCTAACCCCAACCCTAACATGACCCTGACGCAAACTCCAAACATAATACTGAACCGAAAACTAACAGTAGCCCTAAACTTACTCCCTCAAATTAAGTTCAATCCTAACCTAACCAGAAGCCTAAATGAAACCATAGACCTAACCCTAACCCTAGGCGGACACCTTATGCTTAACCCCAACCCTAACCTGACCCTGACGCTTACTCCAACTGTAACAGTTAACCGAAAACGAACAGTAGCCCTAAACTTACTCTCTGAAACTAACTTCAAACCTAACCTAACCTGAAGCCTAAATCAAACCATACAACTAACCCTAAAACTAGGCGGACACCTTAAGCTCAACCCCAACCCTAACCTGGCCCTGACGCTAACTCCAACCGTAACAGTTACCCGAAAACTAACAGTAGCCCTAATCTTACTCCCTCAAACTAAGTTCAAACCTAACCTAACCAGAAGACAAAATCAAACCATACACCTAACCCTAACCCTTGGCGGACACTTTAAGCTCAACCCCAACCCTAACCTGACCCTCACGCTAACTCCAACCGTAACACTGAACCGAAAACTAACAGTAGCCCTAATCTTACTCCCTCAGACTAAGTTCAAACCTAACCTAACCTGAAGCCTAACTCAAACCATAGACCTAACCCTAACCCTAGGCGGACACCTGAAGTTCAAACCCAACCCTAACCTGAACCTCACGCTAACTCCAACCGTAACACTGAACCGAAAACTAACAGAATCCCTAAACTTACTCCCTCAACCTAAGTTCAAACCTAACCTAACCTGAAGCCTAACTCAAACCACAGACCTAACTCTAACCCTAGGAGGACACCTTAATCTCAACCCCAACCCTAACCGGACCCTCACGCTAACTCCAAACGTAACATTGAACCGAAAACTTACAGTACCCCTAAACTTACTCCCTCAAACTAAGTTCAAACCTAACATAACCTGAAGCCTAACTCAAACCATAGACCTAACCCTAACCCTAGGCGGACACCTGAATCTCAACCCCAACCCTAACTTGACAATGACGCTATCTCCAACCTTAACACTGAACCGAAAACTAACAGTAGCCCGAAACTTACTCCCTCAAACTAAGTTCAAACCTAACCTAACCTGAAGCCTAACTCAAACCACAGACCTAACCCTAACCCTAGGGGGACACCTTAAGCTCAACCCCAACCCAAACCTGACCCTCACGCTAACTACAACCATAACACTGAACCGAAGACTAACAGTAGCCCTAAACTTACTCCCTCAAACTAAGTTCAAACCTAACCTAACCTGAAGCCTAAATGAAACCATAGACCTAACCCTAACCCTAGGCGGACACCTTAAGCTTAACCCCAACCCTAACCTGACCCTGAGGCTAAATCCAACCGTAACACTGAAACGAAAACTAACAGTAGCCCTAAACTGACTCCCTTTAACTAAGTTCAAACCTTACCTAACCTAAAGCCAAAATCAAATCATAGACCTAACCATAACCCTAGGCGGACAACTTATGCTTAACCCCCACCCTACCCTGACCCTGACGCTTACACGAACTGTAACAGTTAACCGAAAACTAACAGTAGCCCTAAACTTACTCCCTCAAACTAAGTTCAAACCTAACCTAACCTGAAGCCTAACTCAAACAATAGACCTTACCCTAACCCTAGGCGAACACCTTAAGCTTAACCCCAAACCTAACCTGTCCCTGAGGTTAAATCCAACCGTAACACTGAACCAAAAACTAACAGTAGCCCTAAACTTACTCCCTCAAACTAAGTTCAATCCTAACCTAACCTGAAGCCTAAATGAAACCATAGTCCTAACCCGAACCCTAGGCGGACACCTTATGCTTAACAACCACCCTAACCTAACCCTGACGCTTACTCCAACCGTAACAGTTAAACGAAAACTAACAGTAGCCCTAAACTTACTCCCTCAAACTAAGTTCAAACATAACCTAACCTGAAGCCTAAATCAAACCATACATCTAACCCTAACCCTAGGCGGACACCTTAAGCTCAACCCCAAACCTACCCTGACCCTGACGCTTACTCCACCCGTAACACTTAACCGAAAACTAACAGTAGCCCTAAACTCACTCCCTCAAACTAAGTTCAAACATAACCTAATTTGGAGCCTAAATCAAACCATAAACCTAACCCTAACCCTAGGCGGACACCTTAAGCTCAACCCCAACCCTAACCTGGCCCTGACGCTAACTCAAACAGTAAGAGTTACCCGAAAACTAACAGTAGCCCTAAACTTACTGCCTGAAACTAAGTTCAATCCTAACCTATCCTGAAGCCTAAATCAAACCATACACCTAACCCTAACCCTAGGCGGACACCTGAAGTTCAAACCCAACCCTAACCTGACCCTCACGCTAACTCCAACCGTAACACTGAACCGAAAACTAACAGTAGCCCTAAACTTACTCCCTCAAACTAAGTTCAAACCTAACCTAACCTGAAGCCTAACTCAAACCACAGACCTAACCCTAACCCTAGGCGGACACCTTAAGATCAACCCCAACCCTAACCGGACCATCACGCTAACTCCAAACGTAACATTGAACCGAAAACTAACAGTAGCCCTAAACTGACTCCCTCAAACTAAGTTCAAACCTAACCTAACCTGAAGCCTAAATCAAATCATAGACCTAACCCTAACCCTAGGCGGACAACTTATGCTTAACCCCCACCCTACCCTGACCCTGACGCTTACTCGAACTGTAACAGTTAACCGAAAACTAACAGTAGCCCTAAACTTACTCCCTCAAACTAAGTTCAAACCTAACCTAACCTGAAGCCTAAATCAAACCATACACCTAACCCTAACCCTAGGCGGACACCTTAAGCTCAACCCCAAATTTAAACTGACCTCCAGGCTAACTCCAACCATATCACTGAACCGAAAACTAAGAGGAGCCCTAAACTTACTCGCTCAAACTAAGTTCAAACCTAACATAACCTGAAGCCTAACTCAAATCATAGACATAACCCTAACAATAGGCGGACACCTGAAGCTCAACCCCAACCCTAACCTGACCCTGATGCTATCTCCAACCGTAACACTGAACCGAAAACTAACAGTAGCCCTAAACTTACTCACTCAAACTAAGTTCAAACGTAACTTAACCTGAAGCCTAAATCAAACCACAGACCTAAACCTAACCCTAGGCGGACACCTTAAGCTCAACTCCAACCTTAACCTGACACTGATTCTATCTCCAACCGTAACACTGAACCGAAAACTAACAGTAGCCCTAAACTTACTCACTCAAACTAAGTTCAAACGTAACCTAACCTGGAGCCTAAATCAAACCATGGACCTAACCCTAACCCTAGGCGGACACCTCAAGCTAACCCCAACCCTAACCTGACCCTGACGCAAACTCCAACCATAATACTGAACCGAAAACTAACAGTAGCCCTAAACTTACTCCCTCAAACTAAGTTCAATCCTAACCTAACCTGAAGCCTAAATGAAACCATAGACCTAACCCTAACCCTAGGCGGACACCTTATGCTTAACCCCAGCCCTACCTGACACTGACGCTTACTCCAACTGTAACAGTTAACCGAAAACTAACAGTAGCCCTAAACTTACTCTCTGAAACTAACTTCAAACGTAACTAAACCTGAAGCCTAAATCAAACCATACACATAACCCTAACACTGGGCGGACACCTTAAGCTCAACCCCAAACCTAACCTGACCCTGACGCTAACTCCAACCGTAACAGTTACCCGACAACTAACAGTAGCCCTAATCTTACTCCCTCAAACTAAGTTCAAACCTAACCTAACCAGAAGCCAAAATCAAACCATACACCTAACCCTAACCCTTGGCGGACACCTTAAGCTCAACCCCAACCCTAACATGACCCTCACGCTAACTCCAACCGTAACACTGAACAGAAAACTAACAGTAGCCCTAATCTTACTCCCTCAGACTAAGTTCAAACCTAACCTAACCTGAAGCCTAACTCAAACCATAGACCTAACCCTAAACCTAGGCGGACACCTGAAGTTCAAACCCAACCCTAACCTGAACCTCACGCTAACTCCAACCGTAACACTGAACCGAAAACTTACAGTAGCCCTAAACTTACTACCTCAAACTAAGTTCAAACCTAACCTAACCTGAAGCCTAACTCAAACCTTAGACCTAACCCTAACCGTAGGCGGACACCTGAAGCTCAACCCCAACCCTAACCTGACCCTGAGGCTATCTCCAACCGTAACACTGAACCGAAAACTAAGAGTAGCCCTAAACGTACTCCCTCAAACTAAGTTCAAACTTAACCTAACCTGAAGCCTAACTCAAACCACAGACCTAACCATAACCCTAGGCGGACACATAAAGCACAACCCCAACCCTAACCGGACCTTCACGCTAACTCCAAACGTAACATTGAACCGAAAACTAACAGTACCCCTAAACTTACTCCCTCAAACTATTTTCAAACCTAACGTAACCTGAAGCCTAACTCAAACCATAGACCTAACCCTAACACTAGGCGGACACCTGAATCTCAACCCCAACCCTAACTTGACAGTGACGCTATCTCCAACCTTAACACTGAACTGAAAACTAACAGTAGCCCTAAACTTACTCCCTCAAACTAAGTTCAAACCTAACCTAACCTGAAGCCTAACTCAAACCACAGACCTAACCCTAACCCTAGGCGGACACCTTAAGCTCAACCCCAACCCAAACCTGACCCTCACGCTAACTCCAACCATAACACTGAACCGAAAACTAACTGTAGCCCTAAACTTACTCCCTCAAACTAAGTTCAATCGTAACCTAACCTGAAGCCTAAATGAAACCATAGACCTTACCCTAACCCTAGGCGGAAACCTTAAGCTTAACACCAACCCTAACCTGACCCTGAGGCTAAATCCAACCGTAACATTGAAACGAAAACTAACAGTAGCCCTAAACTGACTCCCTCAATCTAAGTTCAAACCTAACCTAACCTGAAGCCTAAATTAAATCATAGACCTAACCCTAACCCTAGGCGGACAACTTATGCTTAACCCCAAACCTATCCTGACCCTGTCGCTTACTCGAATTGTAACAGTTAACCGAAAACTAACAGTAGCCCTAAACTTACTCCCTCAAACTAACTTCAAACCTAACCTGAAGCCTAACTCAAACCATAGACCTAACCCTAACCCTAGTCGGACACCTGAAGTTCAAACACAACCCTAACCTGAACCACACGCTAACTCCAACCGTAACACTGAACCGAAAACTAACAGTAGCCCTAAACTTACTCCCTCAAACTAAGTTCAAACCTAACCTAACCTGAAGCCTAACTCAAACCACAGACATAACCCTAACCCTAGGCGGGCACCTTATGCTTAACCCCAACCCTAACCTGACCCTGAGGCTAAATCCAACCGTAACACTGAAACGAAAATAACAGTAGCCCTAAACTTACTCCCTCAAACTAAGTTCAATCCTAACCTAACCTGAAGCCTAAATGAAACCATAGACCTAACCCTAACCCTAGGCGGACACCTTATGTTTAACCCCCACCCTAACCTGACCCTGACGCTTACTCCAACCGTAACAGTTAAACGAAACTTAACAGTAGCCCTAAACTTACTCCCTCATACTAAGTTCAAACCTAACCTAACCTAAAGCCTAAATCACACCATACACCTAACCCTAACCCTAGGCGGACACCTTAAGCTCAACCCCAAACCTAACCTGACCCTGACGCTTACTCCAACCGTAACAGTTAACCGAAAACTCACAGTAGCCCTAAACTTACTCCCTCAAACTAAGTTCAAACCTAACCTAACCTGAAGCCTTACTCAAACCATGGACCTAACCCTAACCCTAGGCGGATACCTGAATCTCAACCCCAACCCTAACTTGACGATGACGCTATCTCCAACCGTAACACTGAACCGAAAACTAACAGTAGCCCTAAACTTACTCGCTCAAACTAAGTTCAAACCTAACCTAACCTGAAGCCTAACTCAAATCATAGACCTAACCCTAACAAGAGGCGGACACCTGAAGCTCAACCCCAACCCTAACCTGACCCTGAAGCTATCTCCAACCGTAACACTGAACCAAAAACTAACAGTAGCCCTAATCTTACTCCCTCAGACTAAGTTCAAACCTAACCTAACCTGAAGCATAACTCAAACCATAGACCTAACCCTAACCCTAGGCGGACACCTGAAGCTCAACCACAACCCTAACCTGACCCTGACAATATCTCCAACCGTAACACTGAACCGAAAACTAACAGTAGCCCTAAACTTACTCCCTCAAACTAAGTTCAAACCTAACCTAACCTGAAGCCTATCTCAAACCACAGACCTAACCCTAACCCTAGGCGGACACCTTAAGCTCAACCCCAACGCTAACCGGACACTCACGCTAAGTCCAAATGTAACACTGAACCAAAAACTAACAGTAGCCCTAAACTTACTCCCTCAATCTAAGTTCAAACCTAACCTAACCTGAAGCCTAAATCAAACAATAGACCTAACCCTAACCCTAGGCGGACACCTTAAGCTTAACCACAAACCTAACCTGACCCTGAGGTTAAATCCAACCGTAACACTGAACCAAAAACTAACAGTAGCCCTAAACTTACTCCCTCAAACTAAGTTCAATCCTAACCTAACCTGAAGCCTAAATGAAACCATAGTCCTAACCCGAACCCTAGGCGGACACCTTATGCTTAACCCCCACCCTAAGCTAACCCTGACGCTTACTCCAACCGTAACAGTTAAACGAAAACTAACAGTAGCTCTAAACTCAATCCCTCAAACTAAGTTCAAACATAACCTAATTTGGAGCCTAAATCTAACCATACACCTAACCCTAACCCTAGGCGGACACCTTAAGCTCAACCCCAACCCTAACCTGGCCCTGACGCTAACTCCAACCGTAACAGTTACCCGAAAACTAACAGTAGCCCTAAACTTATTGCCTCAAACTAAGTTCAAACCTAACCTAACCTGAAGCCTAAGTCAAACCATACACCTAACCCTAACCCTAGCGGACACCTGAAGTTCAAACCCAACCCTAACCTGACCCTCATGCTAACTCCAACCGTAACACTGAACCGAAAACTAACAGTAGCCCTAACCTTACTCCCTAAAACTAAGTTCAAACCTAACCTAACCTGGGAACCATCAGTTAGCGTAATGGCTATGTCGCTGGACTCCCACGTAGTCGACCGCGGTTCGCGTCTCGGACCCGGTGGCTTACAACTCACGCCGGGCGCGTGTGCGTGCGTGCCCAAGATCCCGAGAGGAGAATGGAGGAGAAGGGATTGCGGCGTGACCATCCCCTCTGGGGGGTGATTTCTCGCTTTCTGTCTCTATGTCTCTCTCTGTCTGGCGAGCGCATGCGCCTTATACCGAAAAACCTCTCCAAAAAAAAAAAAAAAAAAAAAACCTAACCTAACCTGAAGCCTAACTCAAACCTTAGACCTAACCCTCTCCGTAGGCGGACACCCGAAGCTCAACCCCAACCCTAACCTGACCCTGACGCTATCTCCAACCGTAAAACTGATCCGAAAACTAACAGTAGCCCAAAACTTACTCCCTCAAACTAAGTTCAAACCTAACCTAACCTGAAGCCTAACTCAAACAACAGACCTAACCCAACCCTAGGCGGACACCTTAAGCTCAACCCCAACCCTAACCGGACCCTCACGCTAACTCCAAACGTAACATTGAACCGAAAACTAACAGTACCCCTAAACTTACTCCCTCAAACTAAGTTCAAACCTAACGTAACCTGAAGCCTAACTCAAACCATAGACCTAACCCTAACCCTAGGCGGACACCTGAATCTAAACCCCAACCCTAACTTGACCATGACGCTATCTCCAACCTTAACACTGAACCGAAAACTAACAGTAGCCCTAAACTTACTCCCTCAAACTAAGTTCAAACTTAACCTAACCTGAAGCCTAACTCAAACCACAGACCTAACCCTAACCCTAGGCTGACACCTTAAGCTCAACCCCAACCCAAACCTGACCCTCACGCTAACTCCAACCATAACACTGAACCGAAAACTAACAGTAGCCCTAAACTTACTCCCTCAAACTAAGTTCAAACCTAACCTAACCTGAAGCCTAACTCAAACAATAGACCTAACCCTAAGCCTACGCGGACACCTTAAGCTTAACCCAACCCTAACCTGACCCTGAGGCTAAATCCAACCGTAACACTGAAACGAAAACTAACAGTAGCCCTAAACTGACTCCCTCAAACTAAGTTCAAACCTAACCTAACCTGAAGCCTAACTCAAACAATACACCTAACCCTAACACTAGGCGGACACCTTAAGCTCAACCCCAACCCTTACCTGACCTCCAGGCTAACTCCAACCATATCACTGAACCGAAAACTAAGAGTAGCCCTAAACTTACTCGCTCAAACTAAGGTCAAACCTAACCTAACCTGAAGCGTAACTCAAACCACAGACCTAACCCTAACCCTAGGCGGACACCTTAAGCTCAATCCCAACCCTAACCTGACCCTGACGCTATCTCCAACCGTAACACTGAACCGAAAACTACCAATAGCCCTAAACTTACTCACTCAAACTAAATTCAAATGTAACCTAACCTGGAGCCTAAATCAAACCATGGAACTAACCCTAACCCTAGGCGGACACGTCAAGCTAACCCCAACCCTAACCTGACCCTGACGCTAACTCCAACCATAATACTGAACCGAAAACTAACAGTAGCCCTAAACTTATTCCCTCAAACTACGCTCAATCCTAACCTAACCTGAAGCCTAAATGAAACCATAGACCTAACCCTAACCCTAGGCGGACACCTTATGCTTAACCCCAAACCTAACATGACCCTGACGCTTACTCCAACTGTAACAGTTAACCGAAAACTAACAGTAGCCCTAAACTTACTCTCTGAAACTAACTTCAAACCTAAACTAACCTGAAACCTAAATCAAACCATACACCTAAACCTAACACTAGGCGGACACCTTAAGCTCAACCCCAACCCTAACCTGACCCTGACGCTAACTCCAACCGTAACAGTTACCCGAAAATTAACAGTAGCCCTAAACTTACTCCCTCAAACTAAGTTCAAACCTAAACTAAACAGAAGCCAAAATCAAACCATACACCTAACCCTAACACTAGGCGGACACCTTAAACTCAACCCCAACCCTAACCTGACCCTCACACTAACTCCAACCGTAACACTGAACCAAAAACTAACAGTAGCCCTAATCTTACTCCCTCAGATTAAGTTCAAACCTAACCTAACCTGAAGCCTAACTCAAACCATAGACCTAACCCAAACCCTAGGCGGACACCTGAAGTTCAAACCCAACCCTAACATGATCCTCACGCTAACTCCAACTGTAACACTGAACCGAAAACTAAGAGTAGCCCTAAACTTACTCCCTCAAACTAAGTTCAAACCTAACCTAACCTGAAGCCTAAATGAAACCATAGACCTAATCCTAACCCTAGGTGGACACCTTATGCTTAACCCACACCCTAACCTGACCCTGACGCTTACTCCAACCGTAACAGTTAAACGAAAACTAACAGTAGCCCTAAACTTACTCCCTCAAACTAAGTTCAAACCTAACCTAACCTGAAGCCTAACTCAAACAATAGACCTAACCCTAACCCTAGGCGGACACCACAAGCTTAACCCCAACCCTAACCTGACCCTGAGGCTAAATCCAACCGTAACAATGAACCGAAAAATACAATAGGCCTAAACTTACTCCCTCAAACTAAGTTAAAACCTAACCTAACCTGAAGCCATACTCAAACCATAGACCTAACCCTAACCCTAGGTGGACACCTGAATCTCAACCCCAACCCTAAAAGGACCCTGACGCTATCTCCAACTGTAACACTGAATCGAAAATTAACAGTAGCCCTAAACTTACTCCCTCAAACTAAGTTAAATCCTAACCTAACCTAAAGCCTAAATCAAACCATGGACCTAACCCTAACCCTAGGCGGACACCTCAAGCTAACCCCAACCCTAACCTGACCCTGACGCTAACTCCAACCATAATACTGAACCGTAAACTAACAGTAGCCCTAAACTTACTCCCTCAAACTACGTTCAATCCTAACCTAACCTGAAGCCTAAATGAAACCATAGACCTAACCCTAACCCTAGGCGGACACCTTATGCTTAACCCCAACCCTAACCTGACCCTGACGCTTACTCCAACTGTAACAGTTATCCGAAAAGTAACAATACCCCTAAACTTACTCTCTGAAACTAACTTCAAACCTAACCTAACCTGAAGCCTAAATCAAACCATACACCTAACCCTAACACTAGGCAGACACCTGAATCTAAACCCCAACCCTAACTTGACCATGACGCTATCTCCAAACTTAACACTAAACCGAAAACTAACAGTAGCCCTAAACTTACTCCCTCAAACTAAGTTCAAACCTAACCTAACCTGAAGCCTAACTCAAATCACAGACCTAACCCTAACCCTAGGCGGACACCTTAAGCTCAACCCCAACGCTAACCGGACACTCACGCTAACTCCAAATGTAACACTGAACCAAAAACTAACAGTAGCCCTAAACTTACTCCCTCAATCTAAGTTCAAACCTAACCTAACCTGAAGCCTAAATCAAACAATAGACCTAACCCTAACCCTAGGCGGACACCTTAAGCTTAACCCCAAACCTAACCTGACCCTGAGGTTAAATCCAACCGTAACACTGAACCGAAAACTAACAGTAGCACTAAACTTACTCCCTCAAACTAAGTTCAATCCTAACCTAACCTGAAGCCTAAATGAAACCATAGTCCTAACCCGAACCCTAGGCGGACACCTTATGCTTAACCCCCACCCTAAGCTAACCCTGACGCTTACTCCAACCATAACAGTTAAACGAAAACTAACAGTAGCCCTAAACTCAATCCCTCAAACTAAGTTCAAACATAACCTAATTTGGAGCCTAAGTCAAACCATACACCTAACCCTAACCCTAGGCGGACACCTTAAGCTCAACCCCAACAGTAACCTAGCCGTGATGCTAACTCCAACCGTAACATTTACCCGAAAACTAACAGTAGCCCTAAACTTACTCCCTCAGACGAAGTTCAAACCTAACCTAACCTGAAGCCTAACTCAAACCATAGTCCTAACCCTAACCCTAGGCGGACACCTGAAGTTCAAACCCAACCCTAACCTGACCCTCACGCTAACTCCAACCGTAACACTGAACCGAAAACTAACAGTAGCCCTAAACTTACTCCCTCAAACTAAGTTCAAACCTAACCTAACATGAAGCCTAAATCAAACAATAGACCTAACCCTAACCCTAGGCGGACACCTTAAGCTCAACCCCAAACCTAACCGGACCCTCATGCTAACTCCAAACGTAACACTGAACCGAAAACTAACAGTAGCCCTAAACTTACTCCCTCAAACTAAGTTCAATCCTAACCTAACCTGAAGCCTAAATGAAACCATACACCTAACCCTAACCCTAGGCGGACACCTTATACTTAACCCCCACCCTAACCTGACCCTGACGCTTACTCCAACTGTAACATTTAACCGAAAACTAACAGTAGCCCTAAACTTACTCCCTGAAACTAATTTCAAACCTAACCTAACCTGAAGCTTCAATCAAACCACACACCTAACCCTAACCCTAGGCGGACACCTTAAGCTCAACCCCAACCCTAACCTGACCCTCACGCTAACTCCAACCGTAACACTGAGCCGAAAACTAAGAGTAGCGCTAAACTAACTCCATCAAACTAAGTTCAAACCTAACCTAACCTGAAGCCTAACTCAAACCATAGACCTAACCCTAACCCTAGGCGGACACCTGAAGCTCAACCACAACCCTAACCTGACCATGACGCTATCTCCAACCGTAACACTGAACCGAAAACTAACAGTAGCCCTAAACTTACTCCCTCAAACTAAGTTCAAACCTAACCTAACCTGAAGCCTATATCACACCACAGACCTAACCCTAACCCTAGGCGGACACCGTAAGCTGAAACGCAACCCTAACCTGACCCTCACGCTAACTCCAACCGTAACACTGAACCGAAAACTAACAGTAGCCCTAAACTTACTCCCTCAAACTAAGTTCAAACCTAACCTAACCTGAAGCCTAACTCAAACCACAGACCTAACCCTAACCCTAGGCGGACACCTTAAGCTCAACACCAACCCTAACCGGACCCTCAGGCTAACTCCAAAAGTAACACTGAACCGAAAACTAACAGTAGCCCTAAACTTACTCCCTCAAACTAAGTTCAATCCTAACCTAACCTGAAGCCAAAATGAAACCATAGACCTAACCCTAACTCTAGGCGGACACCTTATGATTAACCCCCACCCTAACATGACCCTGACGCTTACTCCAACCGTAACAGTTAATCGAAAACTAACAGGAGCCCTAATCTTACTCCCTCAAACTAAGTTCAAACCTAACCTAACCTGAAGCCTAACTCAAACAATAGACCTAACCCTAACCCTAGGCGGACACCTTAAGCTTAACCCCAACCCTAACCTGACCCTGAGGCTAAATCCAACCGTAACACTGAACCGAAAAATACAATAGGCCTAAACTTACTCCCTCAAACTAAGTTCAAACCTAACCTAACCTGAAGCCTAACTCAAACCATAGACCTAACCCTAACCCTAGGCGGACACCTGAATCTCAACCCCAACCCTAACTTGTCCCTGACGCTATCTCCAACCGGAACACTGAACCAGAAAACTAACAGTAGCCCTAAACTTACTCCTTCAAACTAAGTTCAAACCTAACCTAACCTGAAGTCTAACTCAAACCACAGACCTAACCCTAACCCTAGGCGGACAACTTAAGCTCAACCCCAACCCTAACCGGACCCTCATGCTAACTCCAAACGTAACACTGAACCGAAAACTAACAGTAGCCCTAAACTTACTCCCTCAAACTAAGTTCAATCCTAACCTAACCTGAAGCCTAAATGAAACCATAGACCTAACCCTAACCCTAGGCGGACACCTTATGCTTAACCCCCACCCTAACCTGACACTGATGCTTATTCCAACTGTAACAGTTAACCGAAAACTAACAGTAGCCCTAAACTTACTCCCTGAAACTAACTTCAAACCTAACCTAACCTGAAGCCTAAATGAAACCATACACCTAAACCTAACCCTAGGCGGACACCTTAATCTCAACCCCAACCCTAACCTGACGCTGACGCTATCTCCAACCGTAACGCTGAACCGAAAACTAACAGTAGGCCTAAACTTACTCCCTCTAACTAAGTTCAAACCTAACATAACCTGAAGCCTAACTCAAACCACAAGCCTAAACCTAACCCTAGGCGGACACCTTAAGTTCAACCCCAACCCTAACCGGACCCTCATGCTCACTCCAACAGTAACACTGAACCAAAAATTAACAGTAGCCCTAAACTAACTCCATCAAACTAAGTTCAAACATAACCTAACCTGAAGCCTAACTCAAACCATAGACCTAACCCTAACTCCAGGCGGACACCTGAAGCTCAACCACAACCCTAACCTGACCCTGACATTATCTCCAACCGTAACACTGAACCGAAAACTGACAGTAGCCCTAAACTTACTCCCTCAAACTAAGTTCATACCTAACCTAACCTGTAGACTATCTCAAACCACAGACCTAACCCTAACCCCAGGCGGACACCTTAAACTCAACCCCAACCCTAACCGGACACTCAGGTTAACTCCAAATGTAACACTGAACCAAAAAGTAACAGTCGCCCTAAACTTACTCCCTCAAACTAAGTTCAAACCTAACCTAACCTGAAGCTTAACTCAAATCTTAGACCTAACCCTAACAATAGGCGGACACCTGAAGCTCACCCCAAACCCTAACCTGACCCTGACGCTATCTCCAACCGTAACACTGAAACGAAAACTAACAGTAGCCCTAAACTTACTCCTTCAAACTAAGTTCAAACCTAACTAACCTGAAGTCTAACTCAAACCACAGACCTAACCCTAACCCTAGGCGGACACCTTAAGATCAACCCCAACCCTAACCTGACCCTCACGCTAAATTCAACCGTAACACTGAACCGAAAACTAACAGTAGCCCTAAACTTACTCCCTCAAACTAAGTTCAAACCTAACCTAACCTGAAGCCTAAATCAAATCATAGACCTAACCCTAACCCTAGGCGGACACCTTATGCTTAACCCCCACCCTACCCTGACCCTCACGCTTACTCCAACTGTAACAGTTAACCGAAAACTAACAGTAGCCCTAAACTTACTCCCTCAAACTAACTTCAAACCTAACCTAACTTGAAGCTTAACTCAAACCATAGTCCTAACCCTAAACCTAGGCGGACACCTTATGCTTTACGCCCACCCTAACCTGACCCTGACGCTTACTCCAACGTAACAGTTACATGAAAACTAACAGTAGCACTAAACTTACTCCCTCAAACTAAGTTCAAACCTAACCTAATCTGAAGCCTATCTCAAACAATAGACCTAACCCAACCCTAGGCGGACACCTTAAGCTTGACCCCAACCCTAACCTGACCCTGAGGCTAAATTCAATCGTAACACTGAACCAAAAAATACAATAGGCCTAAACTTACTCCCTCAAACTAAGTTCAAACCTAACCTAACCTGAAGCCTAACTCAAACCATAGACCTAACCCTAACCCTAGGCGGACACCTGAAGCTCAACCACAACCCTAACCTGACCCTGACGCTATCTCCAACCGTAACACTGAACCGAAAACTAACAGTAGCCCTAAACATACTCCCTCAAACTAAGTTCAAACCTAACCTAACCTGAAGCCTATCTCAAACCACAGACCTAACCCTAACCCTAGGCGGACACCGTAAGCTCAACCGCAACCCTAACTGGACACTCACGCTAACTCCAAATGTAACACTGAAGCAAAAACTAACAGTAGCCCTAAACTTACTCCCTCAAACTAAGTTCAAACCTAACCTAACCTGAAACCTAACTCAAACAATAGACCTAACCCACCCCTAGGCGGACACCTTAAGCTTAACCCCAACACTAACCCGATCCTGAGGATAAATCCAACCGTAACACTGAACAGAAAACTAACAGTAGCCCTAAACTTACTCCCTCAAACTAAGTTCAATCCTAACCTAACCTGAAGCCTAAATGAAACCATAGACCTAACCCTAACCCTAGGCGGACACCTTATGCTTAACCCCCACCCTAACCTGACCCTGACGCTTACTCCAACCGTAACAGTTAAACGAAAACTAACAGTAGCCCTAAACTTACTCCCTCAAACTAAGTTCAAACCTAACCTAACCTGAAGCCTAAATCAAACCATTCACCTAACCCTAACCCTAGGCGGACACCTTAAGCTCAACCCCAACCCTAACCTGACCTCAAAGCTAACTCCAACCATATCACTGAACTGAAAACTAAGAGTAGCTCTAAACTTACTCCCACAAACTAAGTTCAATCCTAACCTAACCTGAAGCCTTAATGAAACCATAGACCTAACCCTAACCCTAGGCGGACACCTTATGGTTAACCCCCACCATAACCTGACCCTGACGCTTACTCCAACCGTAACAGTTAAACGAAAACTAACAATAGCCCTAAACTTACTCCCACAAACTAAGTTCAAACCTATCCTAACCTGAAGCCTAAATCAAACCATACACCTAACACTAACCCTAGGCGGATACCTTAAGCTCAACCCCAAACCTAACCTGACCTTGACACTTACACCAACAGTAACAGTTAACCGAAAACTAACAGTAGCCCTAAACTGACTCCCTCAAACTAAGTTCAAACCTAACCTAACCTGAAGCCTAAATCAAATCTTAAACCTAACCCTAACCCTAGGCGGACAACTTATGATTAACCCCCACCCTAACTTGACCCTGACGCTTACTCCAACCGAAACAGTTAACCGAAAACTAACAGTAGCCCTAAACTTACTCCATCAAACTAACTTCAAACCTAACCTAACCTTAAGCCTAAATGAAACCGTACACCTAACCCTAACCCTAGGCGGACACCTTAATCTCAACCCCAAACCTAACCTGACCCTGACGCTATCTCCAACCTTAACACTGAACCGAAAACTAACAGTAGCCCTAATCTTACTCCCTCAAACTAAGTTCAAACCTAACCTAACCTGAAGCCTAACTCAAACCACAAACCTAACCCTAACCCTAGGCGGACACCTTAAGCTCAACCCCAACCCTAACAGGACTGTCATGCTAACTCCAAACGTAACACTGAACCGAAAACTAAGAGTAGACCTAAACTTACTCGCTCAAACTAAGTTCAAACCTAACCTAACCTGAAGGCTAACTCAAATCATAGACTTAAACCTAACAATAGGCGGACACCTGAAGCTCAACCCCAACCCTAAACTGACCCTGACGCTATCTCCAACCGTAACACTGAACCGAAAACTAACAGTAGTCCTAAACTTACTCACTCAAACTAAGTTCAAACGTAACCTAACCTGAAGCCTAAATCAAACCACTGACCTAAACCTAACCCTAGGCGGACACCTTAAGCTCCACTCCAACCCTAACCTGACCCTGACGCTATCTCCAACCGTAACACTGAACCGAAAACTAACAGTAGCCCTAAACTTACTCACTCAAACTAAGTTCAAACGTAACCTAACCTGGAGCCTAAATCAAACCATGGACCTAACCCTAACCCTAGGCGAACACCTCAAGCTAACCCCAACCCTAACCTGACCCTGACGCTAACACCAACCATTATACTGAACCGAAAACTAACAGTAGCCCTAAACTTACTCCCTCAAGCTAAGTTCAAACCTAACCTAACCTGAAGCCTAAATCAAACCATACAGCTAACCCTAACCCTAGGCGGACACCTTAACTTCAACCCCAAACCTAACATGACCCTGACGCTTAATCCAAATGTAACAGTTAACTGAAAACTAACAGTAGCCCTAAGCTTACTCCCTCAAACTAAGTTCAAACATAACCTAACCTGAAGCCTAAATCAAACCATACACCTAACCCTAACCCTAGGCGGACACCTTAAACTCAACCCCAACCCTAACCTGGCCGTGACGCTAACTCCAACCGTAACACTTACCCGAAAACTAACAGTAGCCCTAATCTTACTCCCTTAAACTAAGTTCAAACTTAACCTAACCTGAAACCTAAATCAAAACATACACCTAACCCTAACCCTAGGCGGACACCTTAAGCTCAACCCCAACTCTAACCGGACCCTCATGCTAACTCCAAACGTAACACTGAACCGAAAACTAACAGTAGCCCTAAACTTACTCCCTCAAACAAAGTTCAATCCTAACCTAACCTGAAGCCTAAATGAAACCATAGACCTAACCCTAACCCTAGGCGGACAACTTATGCTTTACCCCCTCCCTAACCTGACCATGACGCTTACTCCAACTGTAACATTTAACCGAAAACTAACAGTAGCCCTAAACTTACTCCCTGAAACTAACTTCAAACCTAACCTAACCTGAAGCCTAAATCAAACCATACACCTAACCCTAACCCTAGGCGGACACCTTAAGCTCAACCCCAACCCTAACCTGACCTACCAGCTAACTCCAACCATATCACTGAACTGAAAACTAAGAGTAGCCCTAAACTTACTCCCACAAACTAAGTTCAATCCTAACCTAACCTGAAGCCTAAATGAAACCATAGACCTAACCCTAACCCTAGGCAGACACCTTATGGTTAACCCCCACCATAACCTGACCCTGACGCTTACTCCAACCGTAACAGTTAAACGAAAACTAACAATAGCCCTAAACTTACTCCCACAAACTAAGTTCAAACTTATCCTAACCTGAAGCCTAAATCAAACCATACACCTAACACTAACCCTAGGTGGATACCTTAAGCTCAACCCCAAACCTAACCTGACCTTGACACTTACACCAACAGTAACAGGTAACCGAAAACTAACAGTAGCCCTAAACTGACTCCCTCAAACTAAGTTCAAACCTAACCTAACCTGAAGCCTAAATCAAATCTTAAAACTAACCCTAAACCTAGGCGGACAACTTATGATTAACCCCCACCCTAACCTGACCCTGACGCTTACTCCAACCGAAACAGTTAACCGAAAACTAACAGTAGCCCTAAACTTACTCCATCAAACTAACTTCAAACCTAACCTAACCTTAAGCCTAAATGAAACCGCACACCTAACCCTAACCCTAGGCGGACACCTTAATCTCAACCCCAAACCTAACCTGACCCTGACGCTATCTCCAACCGTAACACTGAACCGAAAACTAACAGCAGCCCTAATCTTACTCCCTCAAACTAAGTTCAAACCTAACCTAACCTGAAGCCTAACTCAAATCATAGACCTAAACCTAACAATAGGCGGACACCTGAAGCTCAACCCCAACCCTAACCTGACCCTGACGCTATCTCCAACCGTAACACGGAACCGAAAACTAACAGTAGCCCTAAACTTACTCACTCAAACGAAGTTCAAACGTAACCTAACCTGAAGCCTAAATCAAACCACTGACCTAAACCTAACCCTAGGCGGACACCTTAAGCTCCACTCCAACCCTAACCTGACCCTGACGCTATCTCCAACCGTAACACTGAACCGAAAACTAACAGTAACCCTAAACTTACTCACTCAAACTAAGTTCAAACGTAACCTAACCTGGAGCCTAAATCAAACCATGGACCTAACCCTAACCCTAGGCGAACACCTCAAGCTAACCCCAACCCTAACCTGACCCTGACGCTAACACCAACCATAATACTGAACCTAAAACTAACAGTAGCCCTAAACTTACTCCCTAAAACAAGTTCAAACCTAACCTAACCTGAAGCCTATCTCAAACCATAGACCTAACCCTAACCCTAGGCGGACACCTGAAGCTCAAACCCAACCCTAACCTGACCCTGACGCTATCTCTAACCGTAACACTGAACAGAAAACTAACAGTAGCCCTAAACTTACTCCCTCAAACTAAGTTCAAACCTAACCTAACCTGAAGCCTAAATCAAATCTTAGACCTAACCCTAACCCTAAGCGGACACCGTATGCTTAATCCCCACCCTAACCTGACCCTGACGCTTACTCCAACCGTAACAGTTAACCGAAAACTAACAGTAGCCCTAAAATTACTCCATCAAACTAACTTCAAACCTAACCTATCCTTAAGCCTAAATGAAACCATACACCTAACCCTAACCCTAGGCAGACACCTTAATCTCAACGCCAACCCTAACCTGACCCTGACGCTATCTCCAACCGTAACACTGAACCGAAAACTAACAGTAGCCCTAAACTTACTCCCTCAAACTAAGTTCAAACCTAACCTAACCTGAAGCCAAACTCAAACCACAAACCTAACCCTAACCCTAGGCGGACACCTTAAGCTCAACCCCAAACCTAACCGGACCCTCATGCTAACTCCAAACGTAACACTGAACCGAAAACTAACAGTAGCCCTAAACTTACTCCCTCAAACTAAGTTCAATCCTAACCTAACCTGAAGCCTAAATGAAACCATAGACCTAACCCTAACCCTAGGCGGACACCTTATGCTTAACCCCCACCATAACCTGACCCTGACGCTTACTCCAACTGTAACAGTTAACCGAAAACTAACAGTAGCCCTAAACTTACTCCCTGAAACTAACTTCAAACCTAACCTAACCTGAAGCCTCAATCAAACCATACACCTAACCCTAACCCTAGGCGGACACCTTAAGCTCAACCCCAACCCTAACCTGACCCTAACGCTAACTCCAACCGTAACACTGAACCGAAAACTAACAGTAGCCCTAAACTAACTCCATCAAACTAAGTTCAAACCTAACTTAACCTGAAGCCTAACTCAAACCATAGACCTAACCCTAACCCTAGGCGGACACCTGAAGCTCAACCACAACCCTAACCTGACCCTGACGCTATCTCCAACCGTCACACTGAACCGAAAACTAACAGTATCCCTAAACTTATTCCCTCAAACTAAGTTCAAACCTAAACTAACCTGAAGCCTATCTCAAACCACAGACCTAACCCTAACCCTAGGCGGACACCGTAAGCTCAACCGCAACCCTAACCGGACACTCACGCTAACTCCAAATGTAACACTGAACCAAAAACTAACAGTAGCCCTCAACTTACTCCCTCAAACTAAGTTCAAACCTAACCTACCCTGAAGCCCTACTCAAACAACAGACCTAACCCTACCCTAGGCGGACACCTTAAGCTTAACCCCAACCCTAACCTGACCCTCACGCTAACTCCAACCGTAATACTGAACCGAAAACTAACAGTAGCCCTAAACTAACTCCATCAAACTAAGTTCAAACCTAACCTAACCTGAAGCCTAACTCAAACCATAGACCTAACCCTAACCCTAGGCGGACACCTTATCCTTAACCCCCACCATAACCTGACCCTGACGCTTACTCCAACCGTAACAGTTAAACGAAAACTAACAGTAGCCCTAAACTTACTCCCTCAAACTAAGTTCAAACCTATCCTAACCTGAAGCCTAAATCAAACCATACACCTAACACTAACCCTAGGCGGATACCTTAAGCTCAACCCCAAACCTAACCTGACGCTGACACTTACACCAACAGTAACAGTTAACCGAAAACTAACAGTAGCCCTAAACTGACTCCCTCAAACTAAGTTCAAACCTAACCTAACCTGAAGCCTAAATCAAATCTTAGACCTAACCCTAACCCTAGGCGGACACCTTATGCTTAACCCCCACCCTAACCTGACCCTGACGCTTACTCCAACCGTAAAAGTTAACCGAAAACTAACAGTAGCCCTAAACTTACTCCCTCAAACTAAGTTCAAACCTAAACTAACCTGAAGCCTAACTCAAACCATAGACCTAACCCTAAAAATAGGCAGACACCTGAAGCTCACCCCGAACCCTAACCTCAACTTGACGCTATCTCCAACCATAACACTGAACCGAAAACTAACAGTAGCCCTAAACTTACTCACTCAAACTAAGTTCAAACCTAACCTAACCTGAAGCCTATCTCAAACCACAGACCTAAACCTAACCCTAGGCGGACACCTTAAGCTCAACCCCAACCCTAACCTGACCCTCACGCTAACTCCAACCGTAGCACTGAACCGAAAACTAACAGTAGCCCTAAACTTACTCCCTCAAACTAAGTTCAAACCTAACCTAACCTGAAGCCTATCTCAAACCACAGACCTAACCCTAACCCTAGGCGGACACCTTAAGCTCAACACCAACCCTAACCGGACCCTCAGGCTAACTCCAAAAGTAACACTGAACCGAAAACTAACAGTAGCCCTAAACTTACTCCCTCAAACTAAGTTCAATCCTAACCTAACCTGAAGCCTAAATGAAACCATACACCTAACCCTAACTCTAGGCGGACACCTTATGATTAACCCCCACCCTAACCTGACCCTGACGCTTACTCCAACCGTAAGAGTAAAACGAAAACTAACAGTAGCCCTAAAATTACTCCCTCAAACTAAGTTCAAACCTAACCTAACCTGAAGCCTAACTCAAACAATAGACCTAACCCTAACCCTAGGCGGACACATTAAGCTTAACCCAACCCTAACCTGAACCTGAGGCTAAATCCAACCGTAACACTGAACCGAAAAATACAATAGGCCTAAACTTACTCCCTCAAACTAATTTCAAACCTAACCTAACCTGAAGCCTAACTCAAACCATAGACCTAACCCTAACACTAGGCGGACACCTGAATCTCAACCCCAACCCTAACTTGTCCCTGACGCTATCTCCAACCGTAACACTGAACCGAAAACTAACAGTAGCCCTAAATTTACTCTTTCAAACTAAGTTCAAACCTAACCTAACCTGAAGTCTAACTCAAACCACAGACCTAACCCTAACCCTAGGCGGACACCTTAAGCTCAACCCCAACTGTAACCTGACCCTCACGCTAACTCCAACCGTAACACTGAACCGAAAACTAACAGTAGCCCTAAACTTACTCCCTCAAACTAAGTTCAAACCTAACATAACCTGAAGCCTAACTCAAACAATAGACCTAACTCTAACCCTAGGCTGACACCTTAAGCTTAACCCCAACCCAAACCTGACCCTGAGGCTAAATCCAACCGTAACACTGAACCGAAACCTAACAGTAGCAATAAACTTACTCACTCAAACTAAGTTCAAATGTAACCTAACCTGAAGCCTCAATCAAACCACAGACCTAACCATAACCCTAGGCGGACACCTTAAGCTCCACTCCAACCCTAACCTGACCCTGACGCTATCTCCAACCGTAACACTGAACCGAAAACTAACAGTAGCCCTAAACTTACTCACTCAAACTAAGTTCAAACGTAACCTAACCTGGAGCCTAAATCAAACCATGGACCTAACCCTAACCCTAGGCGGACACCTCAAGCTAACCCCAACCCTAACCTGACCCTGACGCTAACTCCAACCATAATACTGAACTGAAAACTAACAATAGCCCTAAACTTACTCCCTCAAACTAAGTTCAAACCTAACCTAACCTGAAGCCTAAATCAAACCATACACCTAACCCTAACCCTATGCGGACACCTTAACTTCAACCCCAAACCTAGCCTGACCCTGACGCTTACTCCAGCTGTAACAGTTAACTGAAAACTAACAGTAGCCCTAAACTTACTCCCTCAAATTAAGTTCAAACATAACCTAACCTGAAGCCTAAATCAAACCATACAGCTAACCCTAACCCTAGGCGGACACCTTAAGCTCAACCCCAACCCTAACCTGGCCGTGATGCTAACTCCAACCGTAACAGTTACCCGAAAACTAACAGTAGCCCTAAACTTACTCCCTCAAACTAAGTTCAAACTTAACCTAACCTGAAGCCTAAATGAAACCATAGACCTAAACCTAACCCTAGGCGGACACCTTCTGCTTAACCCCCACCCTAACCTGACCCTGAAGCTTACTCCAACCGTAACAGTTAAACGAAAACTAACAGTAGCCCTAAAATTACTCCCTCAAACTAAGTTCAAACCTAACCTAACCTGAAGCTAAATCAAACCATACACCTAACCCTAACCCTAGGCGGACACCTTAAGCTCCACCCCAAACCTAACATGACCCTGACGCTTACTCCAACCGTAATCGTTAACCGAAAACTAACAGTAGCCCTAAACTGACTCCCTCAAACTAAGTTCAAACCTAATCTTACCTGAAGCCTAAATCAAAAAATAGACCTAACCCTAACCCTAGGCGGACATCTTATGCTTAACCCCTACCCTACCCTGACCCTGACGCTTACTCCAACTGTAACAGTTAACCGAAAACTAACAGTACCCCTAAACTAACTCCCTCAAACTAACTTCAAACCTAACCTAACCTGAAGCCTAAATCAAAGCATACACCTAACCCTAACCCTAGGCGGACACCTTAAGCTCAACCCCAAACCTAACCTGACCTCAAGGCTAACTCCAACCATATCACTGTACCGAAAACTAAGAGTAGCCCTAAACTTACTCGCTCAAACTAAGTTCAAATCTAACCTAACCTGAAGCCTAACTCAAATCATAGACCTAACCCTAACAATAGGTGGACACCTGAAGCTCAACCCCAACCCTAACCTGACCCTGACGCTATCTCCAACCGTAACACTGAACCGAAAATTAAAAGTAGCCCTAAACTTACTCACTCAAACTAAGTTCAAATGTAACCTAACCTGGAGCCTAAATCAAACCATGGACCTAACCCTAACCCTAGGCGGACACCTAAAGCTAACCCCAACCCTAACCTGACCCTGACGCTAACTCCAACCATAATACTGAACCGAAAACTAACAGTAGCCCTAAACTTACTCCCTCAAACTAACTTCAAACCTAACATAACCTGAAGCCTAAATCAAACCATACACCTAACCCTAACCCTAGGCGGACACCTTAATCTCAACCCCAACCCTAACCTGGCAAGGACGCTAACTCCAACCGTAACAGTTTCCCGAAAACTAACAGTAGCCCTAAACTTACTCCCTAAAACTAAGTTCAAACCTAACCTAACCTGAAGCCTAAATCAAACCATACACCTAACCCTAACCCTAGGCGGACACCTTAAGCTCAACCCCAACCCTAACCTGACCCTGACGCTATCTCCAAGCGTAACACTGAACCGAAAACTAACAGTAGCCCTAAACTTACTCACTCAAATTAAGTTCAAACGTAACCTAACCTGAAGCCTAAAGCAAACCACAGACCTAACCCTAACCCTAGGCGGACACCTTAAGCTCCACTCCAACCCTAACCTGACCCTGACGCTATCTCCAACCGTAACACTGAACCGAAAACTAACAGTAGCCCTAAACTTACTCACTCAAACTACGTTCAAACGTAACCTAACCTGGAGCCTAAATCAAACCATGGACCTAACCCTAACCCTAGGCGGACACCTCAAGCTAACCCCAACCCCAACCTGACCCTGACGCTAACTCCAACCATAATACTGAACCGAAAACTAACAGTAGCCCTAAACTTACTCCCTCAAACTAAGTTCAAACCTAACCTAACCTGAATCCTAAATCAAACCATACACCTAACCCTAACCCTAGGCGGACACCTTAACTTCAACCCCAAATCTAACCTGACCCTGACGCTTACTCCAACTGTAACAGTTAACTGAAAACTAACAGTAGCCCTAAACTTACTCCCTCAAACTAAGTTCAAACATAACCTAACCTGAAGCCTAAATCAAACCATTCACCTAACCCTAACCCTAGGCGGACACCTTAAGCTGAACCCCAAACCAAACTTGACCCTGACGCTAACTCCAACCGTAACAGTTAACCGAAAACTAACAGTAGCCCTAAACTGACTCCCTCAAACTAAGTTCAAACCTAACCTAACCTGAAGCCTAAATGAAACCATAGACCTAACCCTAACCCTAGGCGGACACCTTATGCTTAAGGCCCACCCTATCCTGACCCTGACGCTTACTCCAACCATATCACTGAACCAAAAACTAAGAGTAGCCCTAAACTTACTGCCTCAAACTATGTTCAAACCTAACCTAACCTGAAGCCTAAATCAAACCATACACCTAACCCTAACCCTAGGCGGACACCTGAAGCTCAACCCCAACCCTAACCTGACCCTGACGCTATCTCCAACCGTAACACTGAACCGAAAACTAACAGTAGCCCTAAACTTACTCCCTAAAACTAAGTTCAAACCTAACCTAACCTGAAGCCTAACTCAAACCATAGACCTAACCATAACAATAGGCGGACACCTGAAGCTCAACCCCAACCCTAACCTGACCCTGACGCTATCTCCAACCGTAACACTGAACCGAAAACTAACAGTAGCCCTAAACTTACTCACTCAAACTAAGTTCAAACCTAACCTAACCTGAAGCCTATCTCAAACCACAGACCTAACCCTAACCCTAGGCGGACACCTTAAGCTCAACCCCAACCCTAACCTGACCCTCACGCTAACTCCAACCGTAACACTGAACCGAAAACTAACAGTAGCCCTAAACTTACTCCCTCAAACTAAGTTCAATCCTAACATAACCTGAAGCCTAAATGAAACCATAGACCTAACCCTAACTCTAGGCGGACACCTTATGATTAACCGCCACCCTAACCTGACCCTGACGCTTACTCCAACCGTAACAGTTAAACGAAAACTAACAGTAGCCCTAAACTTACTCCCTCAAACTAAGTTCAAACCTAACCTAACCTGAAGCCTAACTCAAACAATAGACCTAACCCTAACCCTAGGCGGACACCTCAAGCTTAACCCCAACCCTAACCTGAACCTGAGGCAAAATCCAACCATAACACTGAACCGAAAAATACAATAGGCCTAAACTTACTCCCTCAAACTAAGTTCAAACCTAACCTAACCTGAAGCCTAACTCAAACCATAGACCTAACCCTAACCCTAGGCGGACACCTGAATCTCTACCCCAACCCTAACTTGTCCCTGACGCTATCTCCAACCGTAACACTGAACCGAAAACTAACAGTAGCCCTAAACTTACTCCCTAAAACTAAGTTCAAACCTAACCTAACTTGAAGCCTAACTCAAACCATAGACCTAACCCTAACCCTAGGCGGACACCTGAAGCTCAACCCCAACCCTAACCTGACCCTGACGCTATCTCCAACCGTAACACTGAACCGAAAACTAACAGTAGCCCTAAACTTACTCCCTCAAACTAAGTTCAAACCTAACCTAACCTGAAGCCTAACTCAAACCACAGACCTAACCCTAACCCTAGGCGGACACCTTAAGCTCAACACCAACCCTAACCGGACCCTCACGCTAACTCCAAACGTAACACTGAACCGAAAACTAACAGTAGCCCTAAACTTACTGCCTCAAACTAAGTTCAATCCTAACCTAACCTGAAGACTAAATGAAACCATAGACCTAACCCTAACCCTAGGTGGACACCTTAAGCTTAACCCCAACCCTAACCTGACCCTGAGGCTAAATCCAACCGTAACATTGAACCGAAAAATACAATAGGCCTAAACTTACTCCCTCAAACTAAGTTCAAACCTAACCTAACCTGAAGCCTAACTCAAACCATAGACCTAACCCTAGCCCTAGGCGGACACCTGAATCTCAACCCCAACCCTAACTTGACCCTGACGCTATCTCCAACTGTAACACTGAACCGAAAACTAAGAGTAGCCCTAAATTTACTCCCTCATACTAAGTTCAAACCTAACATAACCTGAAGCCTAACTCAAACAATAGACCTAACCCTAACACTAGGCGGACACCTTAAGCTTAACCCCAACCCTAACCTGACCCTGAGGATAATCCAAACGTAACACTGAACCGAAAACTAAGAGTAGCCCTAAACTTACTCCCTCATACTAAGTTCAATCCTAACCTAACCTGAAGCCTCAATGAAACCATAGACCTAACCCTAACCATAGGCGGACACCTTATGCTTAACCCCCACCCTAACCTGACCCTGACGCTTACTCCAACTGCAACAGTTAACCGAAAACTAACAGTAGCCCTAAACTTACTCCCTCAAACTAACTTCAAACCAACCATAACCTGAAGCCTAAATCAAACCATACACCTAACCCTAACCCTAGGCGGACACCTTAATCTCAACCCCAACCCTAACCTGGCCCTGACGCTAACTCCAACCGTAACAGTTTCCCGAAAACGAACAGTAGCCCTAAACTTACTCCCATAAACTAAGTTCAAACATAACCTAACCTGAAGCCTAAATCAAACCATACACCTAACCCTAACCCTAGGCGGACACCTTAAGCTCAACCCCAACCCTAACCTGACCCTGACGCTATCTCCAAGCGTAACACTGAACCGAAAACTAACAGTAGCCCTAAACTTACTCACTCAAATTAAGTTCAAACGTAACCTAACCTGAAGCCTAAAGCAAACCACAGACCTAACCCTAACCCTAGGCGGACACCTTAAGCTCCACTCCAACCCTAACCTGACCCTGACGCTATCTCCAACCGTAACACTGAACCGAAAACTAACAGTAGCCCTAAACTTACTCACTCAAACTACGTTCAAACGTAACCTAACCTGGAGCCTAAATCAAACCATGGACCTAACCCTAACCCTAGGCGGACACCTCAAGCTAACCCCAACCCCAACCTGACCCTGACGCTAACTCCAACCATAATACTGAACCGAAAACTAACAGTAGCCCTAAACTTACTCCCTCAAACTAAGTTCAAACCTAACCTAACCTGAATCCTAAATCAAACCATACACCTAACCCTAACCCTAGGCGGACACCTTAACTTCAACCCCAAATCTAACCTGACCCTGACGCTTACTCCAACTGTAACAGTTAACTGAAAACTAACAGTAGCCCTAAACTTACTCCCTCAAACTAAGTTCAAACATAACCTAACCTGAAGCCTAAATCAAACCATTCACCTAACCCTAACCCTAGGCGGACACCTTAAGCTGAACCCCAACCCTAACCTGGCCGTGACGCTAACTCCAACCGTAACAGTTACCCGAAAACTAACAGTAGCCCTAAACTTACTCCCTCAAACTAAGTTCAAACCTAACCTAACCTGAAGCCTAACTCAAACCATACACCTAACCCTAACAATAGGCGGACACCTGAAGCTCAACCCCAACCCTAACCTGACCCTGACGCTATCTCCAACCGTAACACTGAACCGAAAACTAACAGTAGCCCTAAACTTACTCCCTAAAACTAAGTTCAAACCTAACCTAACCTGAAGCCTAACTCAAACCATAGACCTAACCATAACAATAGGCGGACACCTGAAGCTCAACCCCAACCCTAACCTGACCCTGACGCTATCTCCAACCGTAACACTGAACCGAAAACTAACAGTAGCCCTAAACTTACTCACTCAAACTAAGTTCAAACGTAACCTAACCTGAAGCATAAAGCAAACCACAGACCTAACCCTAACCCTTGGCGGACACCTTAAGCTCCACTCCAACCCTAACCTGACCCTGACGCTATCTCCAACCGTAACACTGAACCGAAAACTAACAGTAGCCCTAAACTTACTCACTCAAACTAAGTTCAAACGTAACCTAACCTGGAGCCTAAATCAAACCATGGACCTAACCCTAACCCTAGGCGGACACCTCAAGCTAACCCCAACCCCAACCTGACCCTGACGCTAACTCCAACCATAATACTGAACCGAAAACTAACAGTAGCCCTAAACTTACTCCCTCAAACTAAGTTCAAACCTAACCTAACCTGAAGCCTAACTCAAATCATAGACCTAACCCTAACAATAGGCGGACACCTGAAGCTCAACCCAAACCCTAACCTGACCCTGACGCTATCTCCAACCGTAACACTGAACCGAAAACTAACAGTAGCCCTAAACTTACTCCTTCAAACTAAGTTCAGACCTAACCTAACCTGAAGTCTAACTCAAACCACAGACCTAACCCTAACCCTAGGCGGACACCTTAAGCTCAACCCCAACCCTAACCTGACCCTCACGCTAACTTCAACCGTAACACTGAATCGAAAACTAACAGTAGCCCTAAACTTACTCCCTCAAACTAAGTTCAAACCTAACATAACCTGAAGCCTAACTCAAACAATAGACCTAACCCTAACCCTTCGCGGACACCTTATCGTTAACCCCCACCATAACCTGACCCTGACGCTTACTCCAACCGTAACAGTTAAACGAAAACTAACAGAAGCCCTAAACTTACTCCCTCAAACTAAGTTCATACCTATCCTAACCTGAAGACTAAATCAAACCATACACCTAACACTAACCCTAGGCGGATACCTTAAGCTCAACCCCAAACCTAACCTGACCCTGACACTTACACCAACAGTAACAGTTAACCGAAAACTAACAGTAGCCCTAAACTGACTCCCTCAAACTAAGTTCAAACCTAACCTAACCTGAAGCCTAAATCAAATCTTAGACCTAACCCTAACCCTAGGCGGACACCTTATGCTTAATCCCCACCCTAACCTGACCCTGACGCTTACTCCAACCGTAACAGTTAACCGAAAACTAACAGTAGCCCTAAACTTACTCCATCAAACTAACTTCAAACCTAACCTAACCTTACGCCTAAATGAAACCATACACCTAACCCTAACCCTAGGCGGACACCTTAATCTCAACCCCAAACCTAACCTGACCCTGACGCTATCTCCAACCATAACACTGAACCGAAAACTAACAGTAGCCCTAAACTTACTCCCTCTAACTAAGTTCAAACCTAACCTAACCTGAAGCCTATCTCAAACCACAGACCTAACCCTAACCCTAGGCGGAAACCGTAACCTCAACCGCAACCCTAACCGGACACTCACGCTAACTCCAAATGTAACACTGAACCAAAAACTAACAGTAGCCCTAAACTTACTCCCTCAAACTAAGTTCAAACCTAACCTAACCTGAAACCTAACTCAAACAATAGACCTAACCCTCCCCTAGGCGGACACCTTAAGCTTAACCCCAACACTAACCTGACCCTGAGGCTAAATCCAACCGTAACACTGAACAGAAAACTAACAGTAGCCCTAAACTTACTCCCTCAAACTAAGTTCAAACCTAACCTAACCTGAAGCCTAAATCAAACCATACACCTAACCCTAACCCTAGGCGGACACCTTAATCTCAACCCCAAACCTAACCTGACCCTGACGCTTACTCCAACCGTAACAGTTAACCGAAAACTAACAGTAGCCCTAAACTGACTCCCTCAAACTAAGTTCAAACCTAACCTAAACTGAAGCCTAAATCAAATCATAGACCTAACCCTAACCCTAGGCGGACACCTTATGCTTAACCCCCACCCTACCCTGACCCTGACGCTTACTCCAACTGTAACAGTTAACCGAAAACTTACAGTAGCCCTAAACTTACTCCCTCAAACTAACTTCAAACCTAACCTAACCTGAAGCCTAAATCAAACCATACACCTAACCCTAACCCTAGGCGGACACCTGAATCTCAACCCCAAATCTAACCTGGCCCTCACGCTAACTCCAACCGGAACAGTTTCCCGAAAACTAACAGTAGCCCTAAACTTACTCCCTCAAACTAAGTTCAAACCTAACCTAACCTGAAGCCTAAATCAAACCATACACCTAACCCTAACCCTAGGCGGACACCTGAAGCTCAAACCCAAACCTAACCTGACCCTCACGCTGACTCCAACCGTAACACTGAACCTAAAACTAACAGTAGCCCTAAACTTACTCCCTAAAACTAAGTTCAAACCTATCCTAACCTGAAGCCTATCTCAAACCATAGACCTAACCCTAACCCTAGGCGGACACCTTAAATTCAACCCCAACCCTAACCAGACCCTCATGCTAACTCCAAACGTAACACTGAACAGAAAACTAACAGTAGCCCTAAACTTACTCCCTCAAACTAAGTTCAATCCTAACCTAACCTGAAGCCTAAATGAAACCATACATCTAACCCTAACCCTAGGCGGACACCTTATGCTTAACCCCCACCCTAACCTGACCCTGACGCTTACTCCAACTGTAAGAGTTAACCGAAAACTAATAGTAGCCCTAAACTTACTCCCTGAAACTAACTTCAAACCGAACCTAACCTGAAGCCTCAATCAAACCATTCACCTAACCCTAACCCTAGGCGGACACCTTAAGCTCAACCCCAACCCTAACCTGACCCTCACGCTAACTCCAACCGTAATACTGAACCGAAAACTAACAGTAGCCCTAAACTTACTCCCTAAATCTAAGTTCAAACCTAACCTAACCTGAAGCCTATCTCAAACCATAGACCTAACCCTAACCCTAGGCGGACACCTTATGCTTAACCCCCAACCTAACCTGACCCTGACGCTTACTCCAACTGTAACAGTTAACCGAAAACTAACAGTAGCCCTAAACTTACTCCCTGAAACTAACTTCAAACCTAACCTAACCTGAAGCCTCAATCAAACCATACACCTAACCCTAACCCTAGGCGGACACCTTAAGCTCAATCCCAACCCTAACCTGACCTCCCAGCTAACTCCAACCATATCACTGAACCGTAAACTAAGAGTAGCCCTAAAGTTACTCCCACAAACTAAGTTCAATCCTAACCTAACCTGAAGCCTAAATGAAACCATAGACCTAACCCTAACCCTAGGCGGACACCTTATCGTTAACCCCCACCATAACCTGACCCTGACGCTTACTCCAACCGTAACAGTTAAACGAAAACTAACAGTAGCCCTAAACTTACTCCCTCAAACTAAGTTCAAACCTATCCTAACCTGAAGCCTAAATCAAACCATACACCTAACACTAACCTTAGGCGGATACCTTAAGCTCAACCCCAAACCTAACCTGACCCTGACACTTACACCAACAGTAACAGTTAACCGAAAACTCACAGTAGCCCTAAACTGACTCCCTCAAACTAAGTTCAAACCTAAAATAACCTGAAGCCTAAATCAAATCTTAGACCTAACCCTAACCCTAGGCGGACAACTTATGCTTAACCCCCAACCTAACCTGACCCTGACGCTTACTCCAACCGTAAAAGTTAACCGAACACTAACAGTAGCCCTAAACTTACTCCCTCAAACTAAGTTCAAACCTAAACTAACCTGAAGGCTAACTCAAACCATAGACCTAACCCTAAAAATAGGCGGACACCTGAAGCTTAACCCAACCCTAACCTGAACCTGAGTCTAAATCCAACCGTAACACTGAACCGAAAAATACAATAGGCCTAAACTTACTCCCTCAAACTAAGTTCAAACCTAACCTAACCTGAATCCTAACTCAAACCATAGACCTAACCCTAACCCTAGGCGGACACCTTAAGCTCAACCCCAACCCTAACCTGACCCTGACGCTATTTCCAACCGTAACACTGAACCGAAAACTAACAGTAGCCCTAAACTTACTCACTCAAACTAAGTTCAAACGTAACCTAACCTGGAGCCTAAATCAAACCATGGACCTAATCCTAACCCTAGGCGGACATCTCAAGCTAACCCCAACCCTAACCTGACCCTGACGCTAACTCAAACCATAATACTGAACCGAAAACTAACAGTAGCCCTAAACTTACTCCCTCAAACTAAATTCAAACCTAACCTAACCTGAGGCCTAAATCAAACCGTACACCTAACGCTAACCCCTGGCGGACACCTTAACTTCAACCCCAAACCTAACCTGACCCTGATGCTTACTCCAACTGTAACAGTTATCTGAAAACTAACAGTAGCCCTAAACTTACTGCCTCAAACTAAGTTCAAACATATCCTAACCTGAAGCCTAAATCAAACCATACACCTAACACTAACCCTAGGCGGACACCTTAAGATCAACCCCAAACCTAACCTGACCCTGACACTTACACCAACAGTAACAGTTAACCGAAAACTAACAGTAGCCCTAAACTGACTCCCTCAAACTAAGTTCAAACCTAACCTAACCTGAAGCCTAACTCAAACCACAAATCTAACCCTAACCCTAGGCGGACACCTTAAGTTCAACCCCAACCCCAACCGGACCCTCATGCTAACTCCAACCGTAACACTGAACCAAAAAATAACCGTAGCCCTAAACTAACTCCATCAAACTAAGTTCAAACCTAACCTAACCTGAAGCCTAATACAAACCATAGACCTAAACCTAACCCTAGGTGGACACCTGAAGCTCAACCACAACCCTAACCTGACCCTGACATTATCTCCAACCGTAACACTGAAACGAAAACTAACAGTAGCCCTAAACTTACTCCCTCAAACTAAGTTCATACCTAACCTAACCTGAAGCCTATCTCAAACCACAGACCTAACCCTAACCCCAGGCGGACACCTTAAGCTCAACCCCAAACCTAACCGGACACTCACGATAACTCCAAATGTAACACTGAACCAAAAACTAACAGTAGCCCTAAACTTACTCCCTCAAACTAAGTTCAAACCTAACCTAACCTGAAGCCTAACCCAAATCATAGACCTAACCCTAACAATAGGTGGACACCTGAAGTTCAACCCAAACCCTAACCTGACCCTGACGCTATCTCCAACCGTAACACTGAACCGAAAAATAACAGTAGCCCTAAACTTACTCCTTCAAACTAAGTTCAAACCTAACCTAACCTGAAGTCTAACTCAAACCACAGACCTAACCCTAACCCTAGGCGGACACCTTAAGCTCAACCGCAACCCTAACCTGACCCTCACGCTAACTTCAACCGTAACACTGAACCGAAAACTAACAGTAGCCCTAAACTTGCTCCCTCAAACTAAGTTCAAACCTAACATAGCCTGAAGCCTAACTCAAACAATAGACCTAACACTAACCCTAGGCGGACACCTTAAGCTTAACCCCAACCCTAACCTGACCCTGAGGCTAAATCCAACCGTAACACTGAACCGAAAACTAACAGTAGCCCTAAACTTACTCCCTCAAACTAAGTTCAATCCTAACCTAACCTGAAGCCTAAATGAAACCATACATCTAACCCTAACCCTAGGCGGACACCTTATGCTTAACCCCCACCCTAACCTGACCCTGACGCTTACTCCAACTGTAACAGTTAACCGAAAACTAACAGTCGCCCTAAACTTACTCCCTAAAACTAACTTCAAACATAACCAAACCTGAAGCCTAAATCAAACCATACACCTAACCCTAACCCTAGGCGGACACATTAAGCTCAACCCCAACCCTAAGCTGACCTCAAGGCTAACTCCAATCATATCACTGAACCGAAAACTAAGAGTAGCCCTAAACTTACTCGCTCAACCCCCACCCTAACCTGACCCTGACGCTTACTGCAACAGTAACAGTTAAACGAAAACTAACAGTAGCCCTAAACTTACTCCCTCAAACTAAGTTCAAACCTAACCTAACCTGAAGCCTAAATCAAACCATACACCTAACCCTAACCCTAGGCGGACAGCTTAAGCTCAACCCCAACCCTACCTGACCCTGACGCTAACTCCAACCGTAACAGTTACCCGAAAACTAACAGTAGCCCTAAACTTACTCCATCAAACTAAGTTCAAACTTAACCAAACCAAAAGCCAAAATCAAACCGTACACCTAACCCTAACCCTAGGCGAACACCTTAAGCTCAACCCCAACCCTAACCTGAGCCTCACGCTAACTCCAACCGTAACACTAAACCGAAAACTAACAATAGCCCTAATCTTACTCCCCCAAACTAAGTTCAATCCTAACCTAACCTGAAGGCTAAATGAAACCATAGACCTAACCCTAACCCTAGGCGGACACCTTATGCTTAACCCCCACCCTAACCTAACCCTCACGCTTACTCCAACCGTAACAGTTAAACGAAAACTAACAGTAGCCCTAAACTTACTCCCTCAAATTAAGTTCAAACATAACCTAACCTAAAGCCTAAATCAAACCATACAACTAACCCTAACCGTAGGCGGAAACCTTAAGCTCAACCCCAAACCTAACCTGACCCTGACGCTTACTCCACCCGTAACACTTAACCGAAAACTAACAGTAGCCCTAAACTTACTCCCTCAAACTAAGTTCAAACATAACCTAATTTGGAGCCTAAATCAAACCATACACCTAACCCTAACCCTAGGCGGACACCTTAAGCTCAACCCCAACCCTAACCTGGCCCTGACGCTAACTCCAACCGTAACAGTTACCCGAAAACTAACAGTAGCCCTAAACTTACTGCCTCAAACTAAATTCAAACCTAACCTAACCTGAAGCCTAAATCAAACCATACACCTAACCCTAACCCTAGGCGGACACCAGAAGCTCATCCCCAACCCTAACCTGACCCTGACGCTATCTCCAACCATAACACTGAACCAAAAACTAACAGTAGCCCTAAACTTACTCCCTCAAACTAAGTTCAAACCTAACCTAACCGGAAGCCTAACTCAAACCACAGACCTAACCCTAACCCTAGTCGGACACCTTAAGCTCAACCCCAACCCTAACCGGACCCTCACGCTAACTCCAAATGTAACATTGAACCGAAAACTAACAGAAGCCCTAAACTTACTCCCTCAAACTAAGTTCAGTCCTAACCTAACCTGAAGCCTCAAAGAAACCATAGACCTAACCCTAACCCTAGGCGGACACCTTATGCTTAACGCCCACCCTAACCTGACCCTGACGCTTACTCCAACCGTAACAGTTAAAGGAAAACTAACAGTAGCCCTAAACTGTCTCCCTCAAACTAAGTTCAAACCTAACCTAACCTGAAGCCTAACTCAAACAATAGACCTAACCCTAACCCTAGGCGGACACCTTATGCTTAACCCCCACCCTAACCTGACCCTGACGCTTACTCCAACCGTAACAGTTAAACGAATACTAACAGTAGCCCTAAACTTTCTCCCTAAAACTAACTTCAAACCTAACCTAACCTGAAGCCTAAATCAAACCATACACTTAACCCTAACCCTAGGCGGACACCTTAAGCTCAACTCCAACCCTAACCTGGCCCTGACGCTAACTCCAACAGTAACAGTTACCCGAAAACTAACAGTAGCCCTAAACTTACTCCCTCAAACTAACTTCAAACCTAACCTAACTTGAAGCCTAACTGAAACCATTGTCCTAACCCTAACCCTAGGCGGACACCTGAAACTCAACCACAACCCTAACCAGACCCTGACGCTATCTCCAACCATAACACTGAACCGAAAACTAACAGTAGCCCTAAACTAACTCCCTCTAACTAAGTTCAAACCTAACCTAACCTGAAGCCTAACTCAATCCACAGACCTAACCCTAACCCTAGGAGGACACCTTAAGCTCAACCCCAACTCTAACCTGACCCTCACGCTAACTCCAACCGTAACACTGAACCGAAAACTAAGAGTAGCTCTAAACTTACTCCCTCAAACTAAGTTCAAACCTAACTAAATCTGAAGCATAACTCAAACAATAGACCTAACCCTAACCCTAGGCGGACACCTTAAGCTTGACCCCAAACCTAACCTTACCCTGAGGCTACATTCAACCGTAACACTGAACCAAAAAATACAATAGGCCTAAACTTACTCCCTCAAACTAGGTTCAAACCTAACCTAACCTGAAGCCTAACTCAAACCATAGACCTAACCCTAACCCTAGGCGGACACCTGAAACTCAACCCCAACCCTAACTTGACCATGACGCTATCTCCAAGCGTAACACTAAACCGAAAACTAACAGTAGCCCTAAACTTACTCGCTCAAACTAAGTTCAAACCTAACCTAACCTGAAGCCTAACTCAAATCATAGACCTAACCCTAACAATAGGCGGACACCTAAAGCTCAACCCCAACCCTAACCTGACCCTGACGCTATCTCCAACCGTAACACTGAACCGAAAACTAACAGTAGCCCTAAACTTACTCCCTCAAACTAAGTTCAATCCTAACTTAACCTGAAGCCTAAATGAAACCATAGACCTAACCCTAACCCTAGGCGGACACCTTATGCTTAACCCCCAACCTAACCTGACCCTGACGCTTGCTCCAACTGTAACAGTTAACCGAAAACTAACAGTAGTCCTAAACTTACTCCCTGAAACTAACTTCAAACCTAACCTAAGCTGAAGCCTATCTCAAACCACAGACCTAACCCTAACCCTAGGCGGACACCTTCAGCTCAACCCCAACTATAACCAGACACTCACGCTAACTCCAAATGTAACACTGAATCAAAAACTAACAGTAGCCCTAAACTTACTCCCTCAAACTAAGTTCAAACCTAACCTAACCTGAAGGCTAAATCAAACCATATACCTAACGCTAGTCGGACACCTTAAACTCAACCCCAACCCTAACGTGACCCTCACGCTAACTCCAACCGTAACAGTGAACCGAAAACTTACAGTGGCCCTAAACTTACTCCCTCAAACTATGTTCTATCCTAACCTAACCTAAAGCCTAAATGAAAACATAGACCTAACCCTAACCCTAGGCGGACACCTTATGCTTAACCCCCACCCTAACCTGACCCTGACGCTTACTCCAACCGTAACAGTTACATGAAAACTAACAGTAGCCCTAAACTGTCTCCCTCAAACTAAGTTCAAACCTAACCTAAACTGAAGCCTAAGTCAAACAATAGACCTAACCCTAACCCTAGGCGGACACCTTATGCTTAACCCCCACCCTAACCTGACCCTGACGCTTACACCAACTGTAAAAGTTAACCGAAAACTAACAGTAGCCCTAAACTTACTCCCTCAAACTAACTTCAAACCTAACCTAACCTGAAGCCTAAATCAAACCATACACCTAACCCTAACCCTAGGCGGACACCTTAAGCTCAACCCCAACCCTAACCTGGCCCTGACGCTAACTCCAACCGTAACAGTTACCGAAAACTAACAGTAGCCCTAAACTTACTCCCTCAAACTAACTTCAAACCTAACCTAACTTGAAGCCTAACTCAAACCATAGTCCTAACCCTAACCCTGGGCGGACACCTGAAACTCAACCACAACCCTAACCAGACGCTGACGCTGTCTCCAACCGTAACACTGAACCGAAAACTAACAGTAGCCCTAAACTTACTCCCTCAAACTAAGTTCAAACCTAACCTAACCTGAAGCCTAACTCAAACCATAGACCTAACCCTAACCCTAGGCGGACACCTGAAGCTCAATCACAACCGTAACCTGACACTGACGCTATCTCCAACCGTAACACTGAACTGAAAACTAACAGTAGCCCTAAACTTACTCCCTCAAACTAAGCTCAAACCTAACCTAACCTGAAGCCTAACTCAAACCACAGACCTAACCCTAACCCTAGGAGGACACCTTAACCTCAACCCCAACCCTAACCTGACCCTCACGCTAACTCCAACCGTAACACTGAACCGAAAACTAACAGTAGCCCTAAACTTACTCCCTCAAACTAAGTTCAAACCTAACCTAATCTGAAGCCTAAATCAAACAATAGACCTAATCCAACCCTAGGCGGACACCTTAAGCTTGACCCCAACCCTAACCTGAACCTGAGGATAAATTCAACCGTAACACTGAACCAAAAAATACAATAGGCCTAAACTTACTCCCTAAAACTAAGTTCAAACCTAACCTAACCTGAAGCCTAACTCAAACCATAGACCTAACCCTAACCGTAGGCGGACACCTGACTCTCAACCCGATCCCTAACTTGACCATGACGCTATCTCCAACCGTAACACTGAACCGAAAACTAACAGTAGCCCTAAACTTACTCCCTCAAACTAAGTTCAAACCTAACCTAACCTGAAGCCTAACTCAAATCATAGACATAACCCTAACAATAGGCGGACACCTGAAGCTCAACCCCAACCCTAACCTGACCCTGACTCTATCTCCAACCGTAATAGTTACCCGAAAACTAACAGTAGCCCTAAACTTACTCACTCAAACTAAGTTCAAACGTAACATAACCTGAAGCCTAAATCAAACCACAGACCTAACCCTAACCCTAGGCGGACACCTTAAGCTCAACTCCAACCCTAACCCGACCCTGACGCTATCTCCAACCGTAACACTGAACCGAAAACTAACAGTAGCCCTAAACTTACTCCCTCAAACTAAGTTCAAACGTAACCTAACCTGGAGCCTAAATCAAACCATGGACATAACCCGAACCCTAGGCGGACACCTCAAGCAAAACCCAACCCTAAACTGACCCTGACGCTTACTCCAACTGTAAGAGTTAACCGAAAACTAACAGTAGCCCTAAACTTACTCCCTCAAACTAACTTCAAACCTAACCTAACTTGAAGCCTAACTCAAACCATAGTCCTAACCCTAACCCTAGGAGGACACCTGAAACTCAACCACAACCCTAACCAGACCCTGACGCTATCTCCAACTGTAACACTGAACCGAAAACTAACAGTAGCCCTAAACTTACTCCCTCAAACTAAGTTCAAACCTAACCTAACCTGAAGCCTAACTCAAACCACAGACCTAACCCTAACCCTAGGAGGACACCTTAAGCTCAACCCCAACCCTAACCTGACCCTCACGCTAACTCCAACCGTAACACTGAACAGAAAACTAACAGTAGCCCTAAACTTACTCCCTCAAACTAAGTTCAAACCTAACCAACCTGAAGCCTAACTCAAACCATAGACCTAACCCTAAACCTAGGCGGACACCTGATTCTCAACCCCAACCCTAACTTGAAAATGACGCTATCTCCAACCGTAACACTAAACCGAAAACTAACAATAGCCCTAAACTTACTCGCTCAAACTAAGTTCAAACCTAACCTAATCTGAAGCCTAACTCAAATCGTAGACCTAACCCTAACAATAGGCGGACACCTGAAGCTCAACCCCAACACTAACCTGACCCTGACGCTATCTCCAATCGTAACACTAAACCGAAAACTAACAGTAGCGCTAAACTTACTCACACAAACTAAGTTCAAACGTAAGCTAACCTGAAGCCTAAATCAAACCACAGACCTAACCCTAACCCTAGGCGGACACCTTAAGCTCAACTCCAACCCTAACCTGACCCTGACGCTATCTCCAACCGTAACACTTAACCGAAAAATAACAGCAGCCCTAAACTTACTCACTCAAACTAAGTTCAAACGTAACCTAATCTGGAGCCTAAATAAAACCATGGACCTAACCCTAACCCTAGGCGGACACCTCAAGCTAACCCCAACCCTAACCTGACCCTAACGCTAAATCCAACCATAATACTGAACCGAAAACAAACAGTAGCCCTAAACTTACTCCCTCAAACTAAGTTCAAACCTAACCTAACCTGAAGCCTAAATCAAACCATACACCTAACCCTAACCATAGGCGGACACTTTAACTTCAACCCCAATCCTAACCTGACCCTGACACTTACTCCAACTGTAACAGTTAACCGAAAACTAACAGTAGCCCTAAACTTACTCCCTCAAACTAAGTTCAAACATAACATAACCTGAAGCCTAAATCAAACCATACACCTAACCCTAAACCTAGGCGGACACCTTAAGCTCAACCCCAACCCTAACCTGGCCGTGACGCTAACTCCAACCGTAACAGTTACCCGAAAACTAACAGTAGCCCTAAACTTACTCCCTCAAACCAAGTTCAAACCTAACCTTACCTGAAGCCTAAATGAAACCATAGACCTAACCCTAACCCTAGGCGGACACCTTATGCTTAACCCCCACCCTAACCTGACCCTGACGCTTACTCCAACCGTAACAGTTAAACGAAAACTAACAGTAGCCCTAAATTTACTCCCTCAAACTAAGTTCAAACCTAACCTAACCTGAAGCCTAAATCAAACCATACACCTTACCCAACCCTAGGCGGACACCTGAAGCTCAAACCCAAACCTAACCTGACCCTCACGCTAACTCCAACCGTAACACTGAACCTAAAACTAACAGTAGCCCTAAACTTACTCCCTAAAACAAGTTCAAACCTAACCTAACCTGAAGCCTAACTCAAACCATAGACCTAACCCTAACCCTAGGCGGACACCTGAAGCTCAACCCCAACCCTAACCTGACCCTGACGCTATCTCCAACCGTAACACTGAACCAAAAACTAACAGTAGCCCTAAACTTACTCCCTCAAACTAAGTTCAATCCTTACCTAACCTGAAGCCTAAATGAAACAATACACCTAACCCTAACCCTAGGCGGACACCTTATGCTTAACCCCCACCCTAACCTGACCCTGACGCTTACTCCAACTGTAACAGTTAACCGAAAACTAACAGTAGCCCTATACTTACTCCCTGAAACTAACTTCAAGCCTAACCTAACCTGAAGCCTAAATCAAACCATACACCTAACCCTAAACCTAGGCGGACACCTTAAGCTCAACCCCAACCCTAACCTGACCTCCCAGCTAACTCCAACCATATCACTGAACTGAAAACTAAGAGTAGCCCTAAACTTACTCCCACAAACTAAGTTCAATCCTAACCTAACCTGAAGCCTAAATGAAACCATAGACCTAACCCTAACCCTAGGCGGACACCTTAATCTCAACCCCAAACCTAACCTGACCTTGACACTTACACCAACAGTAACAGTTAACCGAAAACTAACAGTAGCCCTAAACTGACTCCCTCAAACTAAGTTCAAACCTAACCTAACCTGAACCTAAATCAAATCTTAGACCTAACCCTAACCCTAGGCGGACCCCTTAAGCTCAACCCCAACCCTAACCTGACCCTCACGCTAACTCCAACCGTAACACTGAACCGAAAACTAACAGTAGCCCTAAACTAACTCCATTAAACTAAGTTAAAACCTAACCTAACCTGAAGCCTAACTCAAACCATAGACCTAACCCTAACCCTAGGCGGACACCTGAAGCTCAACCACAACCCTAACCTGACCCTGACGCTATCTCCAACCGAAACACTGAACTGAAAACTAACAGTAGCCCTAAACTTACTCCCTCAAACTAACTTCAAACCTAACCTAACCTGAAGCCTATCTCAAACCACAGACCTAACCCTAACGATAGGTGGACACCGTAAGCTCAACCCCAACCCTAACCAGACACTCACGCTAACTCCAAATGTAACACTGAACCAAAAACTAACATTAGCCCTAAACTTACTCCCTCAAACTAAGTTCAAACCTAACCTAACCTGAAGCCTAACTCAAACCATAGACCTAACCCTAAAAATAGGCGGACACCTGAAGCTCAACCCCAACCCTAACCTGACCCTGACGCTATCTCCAACCGTAACACTGAACCAAAAACTAACAGTAGCCCTAAACTTACTCCCTCAAACTAAGTTCAAACCTAACCTAACCTGAAGCCTAACTCAAACCACAGACCTAACCCTAACCCTAGGCGGACACCTTAAGCTCAACCCCAACCCTAACCGGACCCTCATGCTAACTCCAAACGTAACAATGAACCGAAAACTAACAGTAGCCCTAAACTTACTCCCTCAAACTAAGTTCAATCCTTACCTAACCTGAAGCCTAAATGAAACCATACACCTAACCCTAACCCTAGGCGGACACCTTATGCTTAACCCCCACCCTAACCTGACCCTGACGCTTACTCCAACTGTAACAGTTAACCGAAAACTAACAGTAGCCCTATACTTACTCCCTGAAACTAACTTCAAGCCTAACCTAACCTGAAGCCTAAATCAAACCATACACCTAACCCTAAACCTAGGCGGACACCTTAAGCTCAACCCCAACCCTAACCTGACATACCAGCTAACTCCAACCATATCACTGAACTGAAAACTAAGAGTAGCCCTAAACTTACTCCCACAAACTAAGTTCAATCCTAACCTAACCTGAAGCCTAAATGAAACCATAGACCTAACCCTAACCCTAGGCGGACACCTTAATCTCAACCCCAAACCTAACCTGACCTTGACACTTACACCAACAGTAACAGTTAACCGAAAACTAACAGTAGCCCTAAACTGACTCCCTCAAACTAAGTTCAAACCTAACCTAACCTGAACCTAAATCAAATCTTAGACCTAACCCTAACCCTAGGCGGACCCCTTAAGCTCAACCCCAACCCTAACCTGACCCTCACGCTAACTCCAACCGTAACACTGAACCGAAAACTAACAGTAGCCCTAAACTAACTCCATTAAACTAAGTTAAAACCTAACCTAACCTGAAGCCTAACTCAAACCATAGACCTAACCCTAACCCTAGGCGGACACCTGAAGCTCAACCACAACCCTAACCTGACCCTGACGCTATCTCCAACCGAAACACTGAACCGAAAACTAACAGTAGCCCTAAACTTACTCCCTCAAACTAACTTCAAACCTAACCTAACCTGAAGCCTATCTCAAACCACAGACCTAACCCTAACGATAGGTGGACACCGTAAGCTCAACCCCAACCCTAACCAGACACTCACGCTAACTCCAAATGTAACACTGAAACAAAAACTAACATTAGCCCTAAACTTACTCCCTCAAACTAAGTTCAAACCTAACATAACCTGAAGCCTAACTCAAACAATAGACCTAACCGTAACCCTAGGCGGACACCTTAATCTTAACCCCAACCCTAACCTGACCCTGAGGCTAAATCCAACCGTAACACTGAACCGAAAACTAACAGTAGCCCTAAACTGACTCCCTCAAACTAAGTTCAAACGTAACCTAACCTGAAGCCTAGATCAAATCATAGACCTAACCCTAACCCTAGGCGGACACCTTATGCTTAACCCCCACCCTACCCTGACACTGACGCTTACTCCAACTGTAACAGTTAACTGAAAACTAACAGTAGCCCTAAACTTACTCACTCAAACTAACTTCAAACCTAACCTAACCTGAAGCCTAAGTCAAACCATACACATAACCCTAACCCTAGGCGGACACCTTAATCTCAACCCCAACCCTAACCTGGCCCTGACGCTAACTCCAACCGTAACAGTTACCCGAAAACTAACAGTAGCCCTAAACTTACTGCCTCAAACTAAGTTCAAACCTAACCTAACCTGAAGCCTAAATCAAACCATACACCTAACCCTAACCCTAGGCGGACACCTGAAGTTCAAACCCAACCCTAACCTGACCCTCACGCTAACTCCAACCGTAACACTGAAACGAAAACTAACAGTAGCCCTAAACTTACTCCCTCAAACTAAGTTCAAACCTAACCTAACCTGAAGCCTAACTCAAACCATAGACCTAACCCTAACCCTAGGAGGACACCTAAAGCTCAACCCCAACCCTAACCTGACCCTGACGCTATCTCCAACCGTAACACTGAACCGAAAACTAACAGTAGCCCTAAACTTACTCCCTCAAACTAAGTTCAAACATAACCTAACCTGAAGCCTAAATCAAGCCATACACCTAACCCTAACCCTAGGCAGACACCTTAAGCTCAACCCCAAACCTAACCTGACCCTGACGCTTACTCCAACCGTAAGAGTTAACCGAAAACTATCAGTAGCCCTAAACTGACTCCCTCAAACTAAGTTCAAACATAACCTAACCTGAAGCCTAAATCAAATCATAGACCTAACCCTAACCCTAGGCGGACACCTTATGCTTAACCCCCACCCTAACCTGACCCTGACGCTTACTCCAACTCTAAGAGTTACCCGAAAACTAACAGTAGCGCTAAGCTTACTCCCTCAAACTAACTTCAAACCTAACCTAACTTGAAGCCTAACTCAAACCATAGTCCTAACCCTAACCCTAGGCGGACACCTGAAACTCAACCACAACCCTAACCAGACAATGACGCTATCTCAAACCATAACACTGAACCGAAAACTAACAGTAGCCCTAAACTTATTCCCTCAAACTAAGTTCATAACTAACCTAACCTGAAGCCTAACTCAAACCATAGACCTAACCCTAACCCTAGGCGGACACCTGAAGCTCAACAACAACCCTAACCTGACCCTGACGCTATCTCCAACCGTAACACTGAACCGAAAACTAACAGTAGCCCTAAACTTACTCTCTCAAACTACGTTCAAACCTAACCTACCCTGAACACTATCTCAAACCACAGACCTAACCCTAACCCTAGGTGTACACCTTAAGCTCAACCCCAACCCTATCCAGACACTGACGCTAACTCCAAATGTAACACTGAACCAAAAACTAACAGTAGCCCTAAACTTACTCCCTCAAACTAAGTTCAAACCTAACCTAACCTGAAGCCTACATCAAACCATACACCTAACCCTAACCCTAGGCGGACACCTTAAGCTCAACCCCAAACCTAACCTGACCCTGACGCTTACTCCAACCGTAACAGTTAACCGAAAACTAACAGTAGACCTAAACTGACTCCCTCAAACTAAGTTCAAACCTAACCTAACCTGAAGCCTAAATCAAATCATAGACCTAACCCTAACCCTAGGCGGACAACTTATGCTTAACCCCCACCCTAACCTGTCCCTGACGCTTACTCCAACTGTAAGTGTTAACCGAAAACTAACAGTAGCCCTAAACTTACTCCCTCAAACTAACTTCAAACCTAACCTAACCTGAAGCCTAAATCAAACCATACACCTAACCCTAACCCTAGGCGGACACCTTAAGCTCAACCCCAACCCTAACCTGACCCTGACGCTTACTCCAGCTGTAACAGTTAACTGAAAACTAACAGTAGCCCTAAACTTACTCCCTCAAACTAAGTTCAAACATAACCTAACCTGAAGCCTAAATGAAACCATAGACCTAACCCTAACCCTAGGCGGACACCTTATGCTTAACCCCCACCCTAACCTGACCCTGAAGCTTACTCCAACTGTAACAGTTAAACGAAAACTAACAGTAGCCCTAAACTTACTCCCTCAAACTAAGTTCAAACCTAACCTAACCTGAAGCTAAATCAAACCATACACCTAACCCTAACCCTAGGCGGACACCTTAAGCTCCACCCCAAACCTAACATGACCCTGACGCTTACTCCAACCGTAATAGTTAACCGAATACTAACAGTAGCCCTAAACTTACGCCCTCAAACTAACTTCAAACCTAACCTAACCTGAAGCTTAAATCAAAGCATACACCTAACCCTAACCCTAGGTGGACACCTGAAGCTCAACCCCAACCCTAACCTGACCTCAAGGCTAACTCCAACCATATCACTGAACCGAAAACTAAGAGTAGCCCTAAACTTACTCGCTCAAACGAAGTTCAAACCTAACCTAACCTGAAGCCTAACTCAAACCACAGACCTAACCCTAACCCAAGGCGGACACCTTAAGCTCAACCCCAACCCTAACCGGACCCTCATGCTAACTCCAACCGTAACACTGAACCGAAAACTAACAGTAGCCCTAAACTTACTCCCTCAAACTAAGTTCAATCCTAACCTAACCTGAAGCCTAAAGGAAACCATAGACCTAACCCTAACCCTAGGCGGACACCTTATGCTTAACCCCCACCCTAACCTGACCCTGACGCTTACTCCAACTGTAACAGTTAACCGAAAACTAACAGTAGCCCTAAACATACTCCCTGAAACTAACTTCAAACCTAACCTAACCTGAAGCCTAAATCAAACCATACACCTAACCCTAACCCTAGGCGGACACCTTAAGCTCAACCCCAACCCTAACCTGACCCTGACGCTAACTCCAACCGTAACAGTTACCCGAAAACTAACAGTAGCCCTAAATTTACTCCCTCAAACTAAGTTCAAACCTAACCTAACCAGAAACCAATATCAAACCATACACCTAACCCGAACCCTAGGCGGACACCTTAAGCTCAACCCCAACCCTAACCTGACCCTGACGCTATCTCCAACCGTAACACTGAACCAAAAACTAACAGTAGCCCTAAACTTACTCCCTCAAACTAAGTTCAAACCTAACCTAACCTGAAGCCTAACTCAAACCACAGACCTAACCCTAACCCTAGGCGGACACCTTAAGCTCAACCCCAACCCTAACCGGACCCTCATGCTAACTCCAAACGTAACAATGAACCGAAAACTAACAGCAGCCCTAAACTTACTCCCTCAAACTAAGTTCAATCCTTACCTAACCTGAAGCCTAAATGAAACCATACACCTAACCCTAACCCTAGGCGGACACCTTATGCTTAACCCCCACCCTAACCTGACCCTGACGCTTACTCCAACTGTAACAGTTAACCGAAAACTAACAGTAGCCCTATACTTACTCCCTGAAACTAACTTCAAGCCTAACCTAACCTGAAGCCTAAATCAAACCATACACCTAAACCTAAACCTAGGCGGACACCTTAAGCTCAACCCCAACCCTAACCTGACATACCAGCTAACTCCAACCATATCACTGAACTGAAAACTAAGAGTAGCCCTAAACTTACTCCCACAAACTAAGTTCAATCCTAACCTAACCTGAAGCCTAAATGAAACCATAGACCTAACCCTAACCCTAGGCGGACACCTTAATCTCAACCCCAAACCTAACCTGACCTTGACACTTACACCAACAGTAACAGTTAACCGAAAACTAACAGTAGCCCTATACTGACTCCCTCAAACTAAGTTCAAACCTAACCTAACCTGAACCTAAATCAAATCTTAGACCTAACCCTAACCCTAGGCGGACCCCTTAAGCTCAACCCCAACCCTAACCTGACCCTCACGCTAACTCCAACCGTAACACTGAACCGAAAACTAACAGTAGCCCTAAACTAACTCCATTAAACTAAGTTAAAACCTAACCTAACCTGAAGCCTAACTCAAACCATAGACCTAACCCTAACCCTAGGCGGACACCTGAAGCTCAACCACAACCCTAACCTGACCCTGACGCTATCTCCAACCGAAACACTGAACCGAAAACTAACAGTAGCCCTAAACTTACTCCCTCAAACTAACTTCAAACCTAACCTAACCTGAAGCCTATCTCAAACCACAGACCTAACCCTAACGATAGGTGGACACCGTAAGCTCAACCCCAACCCTAACCAGACACTCACGCTAACTCCAAATGTAACACTGAACCAAAAACTAACATTAGCCCTAAACTTACTCCCTCAAACTAAGTTCAAACCTAACCTAACCTGAAGCCTAACTCAAATCATAAACCTAACCCTAAAAATAGGCGGACACCTGAAGCTCAACCCCAACCCTAACCTGACCCTGACGCTATCTCCAACCGTAACACTGAACCGAAAACTAACAGTAGCCCTAAACTTACTCCTTCAAACTAAGTTCAAACCTAACCTAACCTGAAGTCTAACTCAAACCACAGACCTAACCCTAACCCTAGGCGGACACCTTAAGCTCAACCCCAACCCTAACATGACCCTCACGCTAACTCCAACCGTAACACAAAACGGAAAACTAACAGTAGCCCTAAACCTACTCCCTCAAACTAAGTTCAAACCTAACATAACCTGAAGCCTAACTCAAACAATAGACCTAACCGTAACCCTAGGCGGACACCTTAATCTTAACCCCAACCCTAACCTGACCCTGAGGCTAAATCCAACCGTAACACTGAACCGAAAACTAACAGTAGCCCTAAACTGACTCCCTCAAACTAAGTTCAAACGTAACCTAACCTGAAGCCTAGATCAAATCATAGACCTAACCCTAACCCTAGGCGGACACCTTATGCTTAACCCCCACCCTACCCTGACACTGACGCTTACTCCAACTGTAACAGTTAACTGAAAACTAACAGTAGCCCTAAACTTACTCACTCAAACTAACTTCAAACCTAACCTAACCTGAAGCCTAAGTCAAACCATACACATAACCCTAACCCTAGGCGGACACCTTAATCTCAACCCCAACCCTAACCTGGCCCTGACGCTAACTCCAACCGTAACAGTTACCCGAAAACTAACAGTAGCCCTAAACTTACTGCCTCAAACTAAGTTCAAACCTAACCTAACCTGAAGCCTAAATCAAACCATACACCTAACCCTAACCCTAGGCGGACACCTGAAGTTCAAACCCAACCCTAACCTGACCCTCACGCTAACTCCAACCGTAACACTGAAACGAAAACTAACAGTAGCCCTAAACTTACTCCCTCAAACTAAGTTCAAACCTAACCTAACCTGAAGCCTAACTCAAACCATAGACCTAACCCTAACCCTAGGAGGACACCTAAAGCTCAACCCCAACCCTAACCTGACCCTGACGCTATCTCCAACCGTAACACTGAACCGAAAACTAACAGTAGCCCTAAACTTACTCCCTCAAACTAAGTTCAAACATAACCTAACCTGAAGCCTAAATCAAGCCATACACCTAACCCTAACCCTAGGCAGACACCTTAAGCTCAACCCCAAACCTAACCTGACCCTGACGCTTACTCCAACCGTAAGAGTTAACCGAAAACTATCAGTAGCCCTAAACTGACTCCCTCAAACTAAGTTCAAACATAACCTAACCTGAAGCCTAAATCAAATCATAGACCTAACCCTAACCCTAGGCGGACACCTTATGCTTAACCCCCACCCTAACCTGACCCTGACGCTTACTCCAACTGTAAGAGTTACCCGAAAACTAACAGTAGCGCTAAGCTTACTCCCTCAAACTAACTTCAAACCTAACCTAACTTGAAGCCTAACTCAAACCATAGTCCTAACCCTAACCCTAGGCGGACACCTGAAACTCAACCACAACCCTAACCAGACCCTGACGCTATCTCAAACCATAACACTGAACCGAAAACTAACAGTAGCCCTAAACTTATTCCCTCAAACTAAGTTCATAACTAACCTAACCTGAAGCCTAACTCAAACCATAGACCTAACCCTAACCCTAGGCGGACACCTGAAGCTCAACAACAACCCTAACCTGACCCTGACGCTATCTCCAACCGTAACACTGAACCGAAAACTAACAGTAGCCCTAAACTTACTCTCTCAAACTACGTTCAAACCTAACCTACCCTGAACACTATCTCAAACCACAGACCTAACCCTAACCCTAGGTGTACACCTTAAGCTCAACCCCAACCCTATCCAGACACTGACGCTAACTCCAAATGTAACACTGAACCAAAAACTAACAGTAGCCCTAAACTTACTCCCTCAAACTAAGTTCAAACCTAACCTAACCTGAAGCCTACATCAAACCATACACCTAACCCTAACCCTAGGCGGACACCTTAAGCTCAACCCCAAACCTAACCTGACCCTGACGCTTACTCCAACCGTAACAGTTAACCGAAAACTAACAGTAGACCTAAACTGACTCACTCAAACTAAGTTCAAACCTAACCTAACCTGACTCCTAAATCAAATCATAGACCTAACCCTAACCCTAGGCGGACAACTTATGCTTAACCCCCACCCTAACCTGTCCCTGACGCTTACTCCAACTGTAAGTGTTAACCGAAAACTAACAGTAGCCCTAAACTTACTCCCTCAAACTAACTTCAAACCTAACCTAACCTGAAGCCTAAATCAAACCATACACCTAACCCTAACCCTAGGCGGACACCTTAAGCTCAACCCCAACCCTAACCTGACCCTGACGCTTACTCCAGCTGTAACAGTTAACTGAAAACTAACAGTAGCCCTAAACTTACTCCCTCAAACTAAGTTCAAACATAACCTAACCTGAAGCCTAAATGAAACAATAGACCTAACCCTAACCCTAGGCGGACACCTTATGCTTAACCCCCACCCTAACCTGACCCTGAAGCTTACTCCAACTGTAACAGTTAAACGAAAACTAACAGTAGCCCTAAACTTACTCCCTCAAACTAAGTTCAAACCTAACCTAACCTGAAGCTAAATCAAACCATACACCTAACCCTAACCCTAGGCGGACACCTTAAGCTCCACCCCAAACCTAACATGACCCTGACGCTTACTCCAACCGTAATAGTTAACCGAAAACTAACAGTAGCCCTAAACTTACGCCCTCAAACTAACTTCAAACCTAACCTAACCTGAAGCTTAAATCAAAGCATACACCTAACCCTAACCCTAGGTGGACACCTGAAGCTCAACCCCAACCCTAACCTGACCTCAAGGCTAACTCCAACCATATCACTGAACCGAAAACTAAGAGTAGCCCTAAACTTACTCGCTCAAACTAAGTTCAAACCTAACCTAACCTGAAGCCTAACTCAAACCACAGACCTAACCCTAACCCAAGGCGGACACCTTAAGCTCAACCCCAACCCTAACCGGACCCTCATGCTAACTCCAACCGTAACACTGAACCGAAAACTAACAGTAGCCCTAAACTTACTCCCTCAAACTAAGTTCAATCCTAACCTAACCTGAAGCCTAAAGGAAACCATAGACCTAACCCTAACCCTAGGCGGACACCTTATGCTTAACCCCCACCCTAACCTGACCCTGACGCTTACTCCAACTGTAACAGTTAACCGAAAACTAACAGTAGCCCTAAACTTACTCCCTGAAACTAACTTCAAACCTAACCTAACCTGAAGCCTAAATCAAACCATACACCTAACCCTAACCCTAGGCGGACACCTTAAGCTCAACCCCAACCCTAACCTGACCCTGACGCTAACTCCAACCGTAACAGTTACCCGAAAACTAACAGTAGCCCTAAATTTACTCCCTCAAACTAAGTTCAAACCTAACCTAACCAGAAACCAATATCAAACCATACACCTAACCCTAACCCTAGGCGGACACCTTAAGCTCAACCCCAACCCTAACCTGACCCTGACGCTATCTCCAACCGTAACACTGAACCAAAAACTAACAGTAGCCCTAAACTTACTCCCTCAAACTAAGTTCAAACCTAACCTAACCTGAAGCCTAACTCAAACCACAGACCTAACCCTAACCCTAGGCGGACACCTTAAGCTCAACCCCAACCCTAACCGGACCCTCATGCTAACTCCAAACGTAACAATGAACCGAAAACTAACAGTAGCCCTAAACTTACTCCCTCAAACTAAGTTCAATCCTTACCTAACCTGAAGCCTAAATGAAACCATACACCTAACCCTAACCCTAGGCGGACACCTTATGCTTAACCCCCACCCTAACCTGACCCTGACGCTTACTCCAACTGTAACAGTTAACCGAAAACTAACAGTAGCCCTATACTTACTCCCTGAAACTAACTTCAAGCCTAACCTAACCTGAAGCCTAAATCAAACCATACACCTAACCCTAAACCTAGGCGGACACCTTAAGCTCAACCCCAACCCTAACCTGACATACCAGCTAACTCCAACCATATCACTGAACTGAAAACTAAGAGTAGCCCTAAACTTACTCCCACACACTAAGTTCAATCCTAACCTAACCTGAAGCCTAAATGAAACCATAGACCTAACCCTAACCCTAGGCGGACACCTTAATCTCAACCCCAAACCTAACCTGACCTTGACAGTTACACCAACAGTAACAGTTAACCGAAAACTAACAGTAGCCCTAAACTGACTCCCTCAAACTAAGTTCAAACCTAACCTAACCTGAACCTAAATCAAATCTTAGACCTAACCCTAACCCTAGGCGGACCCCTTAAGCTCAACCCCAACCCTAACCTGACCCTCACGCTAACTCCAACTGTAACACTGAACCGAAAACTAACAGTAGCCCTAAACTAACTCCATTAAACTAAGTTAAAACCTAACCTAACCTGAAGCCTAACTCAAACCATAGACCTAACCCTAACCCTAGGCGGACACCTGAAGCTCAACCACAACCCTAACCTGACCCTGACGCTATCTCCAACCGAAACACTGAACCGAAAACTAACAGTAGCCCTAAACTTACTCCCTCAAACTAACTTCAAACCTAACCTAACCTGAAGCCTATCTCAAACCACAGACCTAACCCTAACGATAGGTGGACACCGTAAGCTCAACCCCAACCCTAACCAGACACTCACGCTAACTCCAAATGTAACACTGAACCAAAAACTAACATTAGCCCTAAACTTACTCCCTCAAACTAAGTTCAAACCTAACCTAACCTGAAGCCTCACTCAAATCATAAACCTAACCCTAAAAATAGGCGGACACCTGAAGCTCAACCCCAACCCTAACCTGACCCTGACGCTATCTCCAACCGTAACACTGAACCGAAAACTAACAGTAGCCCTAAACTTACTCCTTCAAACTAAGTTCAAACCTAACCTAACCTGAAGTCTAACTCAAACCACAGACCTAACCCTAACCCTAGGCGGACACCTTAAGCTCAACCCCAACCCTAACATGACCCTCACGCTAACTCCAACCGTAACACAGAACGGAAAACTAACAGTAGCCCTAAACCTACTCCCTCAAACTAAGTTCAAACCTAACATAACCTGAAGCCTAACTCAAACAATAGACCTAACCGTAACCCTAGGCGGACACCTTAATCTTAACCCCAACCCTAACCTGACCCTGAGGCTAAATCCAACCGTAACACTGAACCGAAAACTAACAGTAGCCATAAACTGACTCCCTCAAACTAAGTTCAAACGTAACCTAACCTGAAGCCTAGATCAAATCATAGACCTAACCCTAACCCTAGGCGGACACCTTATGCTTAACCCCCACCCTACCCTGACACTGACGCTTACTCCAACTGTAACAGTTAACTGAAAACTAACAGTAGCCCTAAACTTACTCACTCAAACTAACTTCAAACCTAACCTAACCTGAAGCCTAATTCAAACCATACACATAACCCTAACCCTAGGCGGACACCTTAATCTCAACCCCAACCCTAACCTGGCCCTGACGCTAACTCCAACCGTAACAGTTACCCGAAAACTAACAGTAGCCCTAAACTTACTGCCTCAAACTAAGTTCAAACCTAACCTAACCTGAAGCCTAAATCAAACCATACACCTAACCCTAACCCTAGGCGGACACCTGAAGTTCAAACCCAACCCTAACCTGACCCTCACGCTAACTCCAACCGTAACACTGAAACGAAAACTAACAGTAGCCCTAAACTTACTCCCTCAAACTAAGTTCAAACCTAACCTAACCTGAAGCCTAACTCAAACCATAGACCTAACCCTAACCCTAGGAGGACACCTAAAGCTCAACCCCAACCCTAACCTGACCCTGACGCTATCTCCAACCGTAACACTGAACCGAAAACTAACAGTAGCCCTAAACTTACTCCCTCAAACTAAGTTCAAACATAACCTAACCTGAAGCCTAAATCAAGCCATACACCTAACCCTAACCCTAGGCAGACACCTTAAGCTCAACCCCAAACCTAACCTGACCCTGACGCTTACTCCAACCGTAAGAGTTAACCGAAAACTATCAGTAGCCCTAAACTGACTCCCTCAAACTAAGTTCAAACATAACCTAACCTGAAGCCTAAATCAAATCATAGACCTAACCCTAACCCTAGGCGGACACCTTATGCTTAACCCCCACCCGAACCTGACCCTGACGCTTACTCCAACTGTAAGAGTTACCCGAAAACTAACAGTAGCGCTAAGCTTACTCCCTCAAACTAACTTCAAACCTAACCTACCTTGAAGCCTAACTCAAACCATAGTCCTAACCCTAACCCTAGGCGGACACCTGAAACTCAACCACAACCCTAACCAGACCCTGACGCTATCTCAAACCATAACACTGAACCGAAAACTAACAGTAGCCCTAAACTTATTCCCTCAAACTAAGTTCATAACTAACCTAACCTGAAGCCTAACTCAAACCATAGACCTAACCCTAACCCTAGGCGGACACCTGAAGCTCAACAACAACCCTAACCTGACCCTGACGCTATCTCCAACCGTAACACTGAACCGAAAACTAACAGTAGCCCTAAACTTACTCTCTCAAACTACGTTCAAACCTAACCTACACTGAACACTATCTCAAACCACAGACCTAACCCTAACCCTAGGTGTACACCTTAAGCTCAACCCCAACCCTATCCAGACACTGACGCTAACTCCAAATGTAACACTGAACCAAAAACTAACAGTAGCCCTAAACTTACTCCCTCAAACTAAGTTCAAACCTAACCTAACCTGAAGCCTACATCAAACCATACACCTAACCCTAACCCTAGGCGGACACCTTAAGCTCAACCCCAAACCTAACCTGACCCTGACGCTTACTCCAACCGTAACAGTTAACCGAAAACTAACAGTAGACCTAAACTGACTCCCTCAAACTAAGTTCAAACCTAACCTAACCTGAAGCCTAAATCAAATCATAGACCTAACCCTAACCCTAGGCGGACAACTTATGCTTAACCCCCACCCTAACCTGTCCCTGACGCTTACTCCAACTGTAAGTGTTAACCGAAAACTAACAGTAGCCCTAAACTTACTCCCTCAAACTAACTTCAAACCTAACCTAACCTGAAGCCTAAATCAAACCATACACCTAACCCTAACCCTAGGCGGACACCTTAAGCTCAACCCCAACCCTAACCTGACCCTGACGCTTACTCCAGCTGTAACAGTTAACTGAAAACTAACAGTAGCCCTAAACTTACTCCCTCAAACTAAGTTCAAACATAACCTAACCTGAAGCCTAAATGAAACCATAGACCTAACCCTAACCCTAGGCGGACACCTTATGCTTAACCCCCACCCTAACCTGACCCTGAAGCTTACTCCAACTGTAACAGTTAAACGAAAACTAACAGTAGCCCTAAACTTACTCCCTCAAACTAAGTTCAAACCTAACCTAACCTGAAGCTAAATCAAACCATACACCTAACCCTAACCCTAGGCGGACACCTTAAGCTCCACCCCAAACCTAACATGACCCTGACGCTTACTCCAACCGTAATAGTTAACCGAAAACTAACAGTAGCCCTAAACTTACGCCCTCAAACTAACTTCAAACCTAACCTAACCTGAAGCTTAAATCAAAGCATACACCTAACCCTAACCCTAGGTGGACACCTGAAGCTCAACCCCAACCCTAACCTGACCTCAAGGCTAACTCCAACCATATCACTGAACCGAAAACTAAGAGTAGCCCTAAACTTACTCGCTCAAACTAAGTTCAAACCTAACCTAACCTGAAGCCTAACTCAAACCACAGACCTAACCCTAACCCAAGGCGGACACCTTAAGCTCAACCCCAACCCTAACCGGACCCTCATGCTAACTCCAACCGTAACACTGAACCGAAAACTAACAGTAGCCCTAAACTTACTCCCTCAAACTAAGTTCAATCCTAACCTAACCTGAAGCCTAAAGGAAACCATAGACCTAACCCTAACCCTAGGCGGACACCTTATGCTTAACCCCCACCCTAACCTGACCCTGACGCTTACTCCAACTGTAACAGTTAACCGAAAACTAACAGTAGCCCTAAACTTACTCCCTGAAACTAACTTCAAACCTAACCTAACCTGAAGCCTAAATCAAACCATACACCTAACCCTAACCCTAGGCGGACACCTTAAGCTCAACCCCAACCCTAACCTGACCCTGACGCTAACTCCAACCGTAACAGTTACCCGAAAACTAACAGTAGCCCTAAATTTACTCCCTCAAACTAAGTTCAAACCTAACCTAACCAGAAACCAATATCAAACCATACACCTAACCCTAACCCTAGGCGGACACCTTAAGCTCAACCCCAACCCTAACCTGACCCTGACGCTATCTCCAACCGTAACACTGAACCAAAAACTAACAGTAGCCCTAAACTTACTCCCTCAAACTAAGTTCAAACCTAACCTAACCTGAAGCCTAACTCAAACCACAGACCTAACCCTAACCCTAGGCGGACACCTTAAGCTCAACCCCAACCCTAACCGGACCCTCATGCTAACTCCAAACGTAACAATGAACCGAAAACTAACAGTAGCCCTAAACTTACTCCCTCAAACTAAGTTCAATCCTTACCTAACCTGAAGCCTAAATGAAACCATACACCTAACCCTAACCCTAGGCGGACACCTTATGCTTAACCCCCACCCTAACCTGACCCTGACGCTTACTCCAACTGTAACAGTTAACCGAAAACTAACAGTAGCCCTATACTTACTCCCTGAAACTAACTTCAAGCCTAACCTAACCTGAAGCCTAAATCAAACCATACACCTAACCCTAAACCTAGGCGGACACCTTAAGCTCAACCCCAACCCTAACCTGACATACCAGCTAACTCCAACCATATCACTGAACTGAAAACTAAGAGTAGCCCTAAACTTACTCCCACACACTAAGTTCAATCCTAACCTAACCTGAAGCCTAAATGAAACCATAGACCTAACCCTAACCCTAGGCGGACACCTTAATCTCAACCCCAAACCTAACCTGACCTTGACACTTACACCAACAGTAACAGTTAACCGAAAACTAACAGTAGCCCTAAACTGACTCCCTCAAACTAAGTTCAAACCTAACCTAACCTGAACCTAAATCAAATCTTAGACCTAACCCTAACCCTAGGCGGACCCCTTAAGCTCAACCCCAACCCTAACCTGACCCTCACGCTAACTCCAACCGTAACACTGAACCGAAAACTAACAGTAGCCCTAAACTAACTCCATTAAACTAAGTTAAAACCTAACCTAACCTGAAGCCTAACTCAAACCATAGACCTAACACTAACCCTAGGCGGACACCTGAAGCTCAACCACAACCCTAACCTGACCCTGACGCTATCTCCAACCGAAACACTGAACCGAAAACTAACAGTAGCCCTAAACTTACTCCCTCAAACTAACTTCAAACCTAACCTAACCTGAAGCCTATCTCAAACCACAGACCTAACCCTAACGATAGGTGGACACCGTAAGCTCAACCCCAACCCTAACCAGACACTCACGCTAACTCCAAATGTAACACTGAACCAAAAACTAACATTAGCCCTAAACTTACTCCCTCAAACTAAGTTCAAACCTAACCTAACCTGAAGCCTAACTCAAATCATAAACCTAACCCTAAAAATAGGTGGACACCTGAAGCTCAACCCCAACCTTAACCTGACCCTGACGCTATCTCCAACCGTAACACTGAACCGAAAACTAACAGTAGCCCTAAACTTACTCCTTCAAACTAAGTTCAAACCTAACCTAACCTGAAGTCTAACTCAAACCACAGACCTAACCCTAACCCTAGGCGGACACCTTAAGCTCAACCCCAACCCTAACATGACCCTCACGCTAACTCCAACCGTAACACAGAACGGAAAACTAACAGTAGCCCTAAACCTACTCCCTCAAACTAAGTTCAAACCTAACATAACCTGAAGCCTAACTCAAACAATAGACCTAACCGTAACCCTAGGCGGACACCTTAATCTTAACCCCAACCCTAACCTGACCCTGAGGCTAAATCCAACCGTAACACTGAACCGAAAACTAACAGTAGCCCTAAACTGACTCCCTCAAACTAAGTTCAAACGTAACCTAACCTGAAGCCTAGATCAAATCATAGACCTAACCCTAACCCTAGGCGGACACCTTATGCTTAACCCCCACCCTACCCTGACACTGACGCTTACTCCAACTGTAACAGTTAACTGAAAACTAACAGTAGCCCTAAACTTACTCACTCAAACTAACTTCAAACCTAACCTAACCTGAAGCCTAAGTCAAACCATACACATAACCCTAACCCTAGGCGGACACCTTAATCTCAACCCCAACCCTAACCTGGCCCTGACGCTAACTCCAACCGTAACAGTTACCCGAAAACTAACAGTAGCCCTAAACTTACTCCCTCAAACTAAGTTCAAACATAACCTAACCTGAAGCCTAACTCAAACATAAGACCTAACCCTAACCCTAGGAGGACACCTTAAGCTCAACCCCAACCCTAACCTGACCCTGACGTTATCTCCAACCGTAACACTGAACCGAAAACTAACAGTAGCCCTAAACTTACTCCCTCAAACTAAGTTCAAACATAACCTAACCTGAAGCCTAAATCAAGCCATACACCTAACCCTAACCCTAGGCAGACACCTTAAGCTCAACCCCAAACCTAACCTGACCCTGACGCTTACTCCAACCGTAAGAGTTAACCGAAAACTATCAGTAGCCCTAAACTGACTCCCTCAAACTAAGTTCAAACATAACCTAACCTGAAGCCTAAATCAAATCATAGACCTAACCCTAACCTTAGGCGGACACCTTATGCTTAACCCCCACCCTAACCTGACCCTGACGCTTACTCCAACTGTAAGAGTTACCCGAAAACTAACAGTAGCGCTAAGCTTACTCCCTCAAACTAACTTCAAACCTAACCTACCTTGAAGCCTAACTCAAACCATAGTCCTAACCCTAACCCTAGGCGGACACCTGAAACTCAACCACAACCCTAACCAGACCCTGACGCTATCTCAAACCATAACACTGAACCGAAAACTAACAGTAGCCCTAAACTTATTCCCTCAAACTAAGTTCATAACTAACCTAACCTGAAGCCTAACTCAAACCATAGACCTAACCCTAACCCTAGGCGGACACCTGAAGCTCAACAACAACCCTAACCTGACCCTGACGCTATCTCCAACCGTAACACTGAACCGAAAACTAACAGTAGCCCTAAACTTACTCTCTCAAACTACGTTCAAACCTAACCTACCCTGAACACTATCTCAAACCACAGACCTAACCCTAACCCTAGGTGTACACCTTAAGCTCAACCCCAACCCTATCCAGACACTGACGCTAACTCCAAATGTAACACTGAACCAAAAACTAACAGTAGCCCTAAACTTACTCCCTCAAACTAAGTTCAAACCTAACCTAACCTGAAGCCTACATCAAACCATACACCTAACCCTAACCCTAGGCGGACACCTTAAGCTCAACCCCAAACCTAACCTGACCCTGACGCTTACTCCAACCGTAACAGTTAACCGAAAACTAACAGTAGACCAAAACTGACTCCCTCAAACTAAGTTCAAACCTAACCTAACCTGAAGCCTAAATCAAATCATAGACCTAACCCTAACCCTAGGCGGACAACTTATGCTTAACCCCCACCCTAACCTGTCCCTGACGCTTACTCCAACTGTAAGTGTTAACCGAAAACTAACAGTAGCCCTAAACTTACTCCCTCAAACTAACTTCAAACCTAACCTAACCTGAAGCCTAAATCAAACCATACACCTAACCCTAACCCTAGGCGGACACCTTAAGCTCAACCCCAACCCTAACCTGACCCTGACGCTTACTCCAGCTGTAACAGTTAACTGAAAACTAACAGTAGCCCTAAACTTACTCCCTCAAACTAAGTTCAAACATAACCTAACCTGAAGCCTAAATGAAACCATAGACCTAACCCTAACCCTAGGCAGACACCTTATGCTTAACCCCCACCCTAACCTGACCCTGAAGCTTACTCCAACTGTAACAGTTAAACGAAAACTAACAGTAGCCCTAAACTTACTCCCTCAAACTAAGTTCAAACCTAACCTAACCTGAAGCTAAATCAAACCATACACCTAACCCTAACCCTAGGCGGACACCTTAAGCTCCACCCCAAACCTAACATGACCCTGACGCTTACTCCAACCGTAATAGTTAACCGAAAACTAACAGTAGCCCTAAACTTACGCCCTCAAACTAACTTCAAACCTAACCTAACCTGAAGCTTAAATCAAAGCATACACCTAACCCTAACCCTAGGTGGACACCTTAAGCTCAACCCCAACCCTAACCTGACCTCAAGGCTAACTCCAACCATATCACTGAACCGAAAACTAAGAGTAGCCCTAAACTTACTCGCTCAAACTAAGTTCAAACCTAACCTAACCTGAAGCCTAACTCAAACCACAGACCTAACCCTAACCCAAGGCGGACACCTTAAGCTCAACCCCAACCCTAACCGGACCCTCATGCTAACTCCAACCGTAACACTGAACCGAAAACTAACAGTAGCCCTAAACTTACTCCCTCAAACTAAGTTCAATCCTAACCTAACCTGAAGCCTAAAGGAAACCATAGACCTAACCCTAACCCTAGGCGGACACCTTATGCTTAACCCCCACCCTAACCTGACCCTGACGCTTACTCCAACTGTAACAGTTAACCGAAAACTAACAGTAGCCCTAAACTTACTCCCTGAAACTAACTTCAAACCTAACCTAACCTGAAGCCTAAATCAAACCATACACCTAACCCTAACCCTATGCGGACACCTTAAGTTCAACCCCAACCCTAACCTGACCCTGACGCTAACTCCAACCGTAACAGTTACCCGAAAACTAACAGTAGCCCTAAATTTACTCCCTCAAACTAAGTTCAAACCTAACCTAACCAGAAACCAATATCAAACCATACACCTAACCCTAACCCTAGGCGGACACCTTAAGCTCAACCCCAACCCTAACCTGACCCTCACGCTAACTCCAACCGTAACACTGAACCGAAAATTAACAGTAGCCCTAAACTTACTCCCTCAAACTAAGTTCAAACCTAACCTAACTTGAAGCCTAACTCAAACCATAGACCTAACCCTAACCCTAGGCGGACATCTGAAGCTCAACATCAACCCTAACCTGACCCTGACGCTATCTCCAACCGTAACACTGAACCGAAAACTAACAGTAGCCCTAAACTTACTCCCTCAAACTACGTTCAAACCTAACCTAACCTGAACCCTATCTCAAACCACAGACCTAACCCTAACCCTAGGTGTACACCTTAAGCTCAACCCCAACCCTATCCAGACACTGACGCTAACTCCAAATGTAACACTGAACCAAAAACTCACAGTAGCCCTAAACTTGCTCCCTCAAACTAAGTTCAAACCTAACCTAACCTGAAGCCTAAATCAAACCATACACCTAACCCTAACCCTAGGCGGACACCTTAAGCTCAACCCCAATCCTAACCTGACCCTGACGCTTACTCCAACCGTAACAGTTAACCGAAAACTAACAGTAGACCTAAACTGACTCCCTCAAACTAAGTTCAAACCTAACCTAACCTGAAGCCTAAATCAAATCATAGACCTAACCCTAACCCTAGGCGGACAACTTATGCTTTACCCCCACCCTAACCTGACCCTGACGCTTACTCCAACTGTAACAGTTAACCGAAAACTAACAGTAGCCCTGAACTTACACCCTCAAACTAACTTCAAACCTAATCTAACCAGAAGCCTAACTCATACCATAGACCTAACCCTAACCCTAGGCGGACACCTTAAGCTCAACCCCAAACCTAACCTGACCCTGACGCTATCTCCAACCGTAACACTGAACCGAAAACTAACAGTAGCCCTAAACTTACTCCCTCAAACTAACGTCAAACCTAACCTAACCTGAAGCCTAAATTAAACCATACACCTAACCCTAACAATAGGCGGACACCTGAAGCTCAACCCCAACCCTAACCTGACCCTGACGCTATCTCCAACCGTAACACTGAACCGAAAACTAACAGTAGCCCTAAACTTACTCACTCAAACTAAGTTCAAACGTAACCTAACCTGGAGCCTAAATCATACCATGGACCTAACCCTAACCCTAGGCGAACACCTCAAGCTAACCCCAACCCTAACCTGACCCTGACGCTAACTCCAACCATAATACTGAACCGAAAACTAACAGTAGCCCTAAACTTACTCCCTCAAGCTAAGTTCAAACCTAACCTAACCTGAAGCCTAAATCAAACGATACAGCTAACCCTAACCCTAGGCGGACACCTTAACTTCAACCCGAAACCTAACCTGACCCTCACGCTTAATCCAAATGTAACAGTTAACTGAAAACTAACAGTAGCCCTAAACTTACTCCCTCAAACTAAGTTCAAACATAACCTAACGAGAAGCCTAAATCAAACCATACACCTAAACGTAACCCTAGGCGTACACCTTAAGCTCAACCCCAACCCTAACCTGGCCGTGACGCTAACTCCAACCGTAACAGTTACCCGAATACTAACAGTAGCCCTAAACTTACTCCCTCAAACTAAGTTCAAACCTAACCTAACCTGAAGCTTAAATGAAACCATAGACCTAAACCTAACCCTAGGCGGACACCTTATGCTTAACCCCCACCTTAACCTGACCCTGACGCTTACTCCAACCATAACAGTTAAACGAAAACTAACAGTAGCCCTAAACTTACTCCCTCAAACTAAGTTCAAACCTAACCTAACATGAAGCCTAAATCAAACCATACACCTAACCCTAACCCTAGGCGGACACCTGAAGCTGAAACCCAAACCTAACCTGACCCTCACGCTAACTCCAAACGTAACACTGAACCTAAAACTAACAGTAGCACTAAACTTACTGCCTCAAACTAAGTTCAAACCTAACCTAACCTGAAGCCTAACTCAAACCACAGACCTAAACCTAACCCTATGCGGACACCTTAAGCTCAACCCCAATCCTAACCGTACCCTCATGCTAACTCCAAACCTAACACTGAACCGAAAAGTAACAGTAGCCCTAAACTTACTCCCTCAAACTAAGTTCAATCCTTACCTAACCTGAAGCCTAAATGAAACCATACACCTAACCCTAACCCTAGGCGGACACCTTATGCTTAACCCCCACCGTAACCTGACCCTGACGCTTACACGAACTGTAACAGTTAACCGAAAACTAACTGTAGCCCTAAACTTACTCCCTTAAACTAACTTCAAGCCTAACCTAACCTGAAGCCTAAATCAAACCATACACCTAACCCTAACCCTAGGCGGACACCTTAAGCTCAACCCCAACCCTAACCTGACATCCCAGCTAACTCCAACCATATCACTGAACTGAAAACTAAGAATAGCCCTAAACTTACACCCACAAACTAAGCTCAATCCTAACCTAACCTGAAGCCTAAATGAAACCATAGACCTAACCCTAACCCTAGGCGGACACCTTATGGTTAACCCCCAACATAACCTGACCCTGACGCTTACTCCAACCGTAACAGTTAAACGAAAACTAACAATAGCCCTAAACTTACTCCCTCAAACTAAGTTCAAACCTATACTAACCTGAAGCGTAAATAAAACCATACACTTAACACTAACCCTAGGCGGATACCTTAAGCTCAACCCCAAACCTAACCTGACGTTGACACTTACACCAACAGTAACAGTTAACCGAAAACTAACAGTAGCCCTAAACTGACTCCCTCAAACTAAGTTCAAACCTAACCTAACCTGAACCTAAATCAATTCTTAGACCCAAACCTAACCCTAGTCGGACCCCTTAAGCTCAACGCCAACCCTAACCTGACCCTCACGCTAACTCCAACCGTAACACTGAACCGAAAACTAACAGTAGCCCTAAACTAACTCCATCAAACTAAGTTCAAACCTAACCTAACCTGAAGCCTAACTCAAACCACAGACCTAACCCTAACCCTAGTCGGACCCCTTAAGCTCAACCCCAACCCTAACCTGACCCTGACGCTATCTCCAACCGTAACACTGAACCGAAAACTAACAGTAGCCCTAAACTTACTCCCTCAAACTAACTTCAAACCTAACCTAACCTGAAGCCTATCTCAAACCACAGACCTAACCCTAACGATAGGTGGACACCGTAAGCTCAACCCCAACACTAACCGGACACTCACGCTAACTCCAAATGTAACACTGAACCAAAAACTAACAGTAGCCCTAAACTTACTCCCTCAAACTAAGTTCAAACCTAACCTAACCTGAAGCCTAACTCAAATCATAGACCTAACCCTAAAAATAGGCGGACAACTGAAGCTCAACCCCAACCCTAACCTGACCCTGACGCTATCACCAACCGTAACACTGAACCGAAAACTAACAGTAGCCCTAAACTTACTCCTTCAAACTAAGTTCAAACCTAACCTAACCTGAAGTCTAACTCAAACCACAGACCTAACCCTAACCCTAGGCGGACACCTTAAGCTCAACCCCAACCCTAACATGACCCTCACGCTAACTCCAACCTAACAGAACCGAAAACTAACAGTAGCCGTAAACCTACTCCCTCAAACTAAGTTCAAACCTAACATAACCTGAAGCCTAACTCAAACAATAGACCTAACCCTAACCCTAGGCGGACACCTTAAGCCTAACCCCAACCCTAACCTGACCCTGAGGCTAAATCCAACCGTAACACTGAACCGAAAACTAACAGTAGCCCTAAACTGACTCCCTCAAAGTAAGTTCAAACCTAACCTAACCTGAAGCCTATATCAAATCATACACCTAACCCTAACCCTAGGCGGACACCTTATGCTTAACCCCCACCCTACCCTGACCCTGACGCTTACTCCAACTGTAACAGTTAACTGAAAACTAACAGTAGCCCTAAACTTACTCCCTCAAACTAACTTCAAACCTAACCTAACCTGAAGCCTAAGTCAAACCATACACCTAACCCTAACCCTAGGCTGACACCTTAATTTCAACCCCAACCCTAACCTGGCCCTGACGCTAACTCCAACCGTAACAGTTACCCGAAAACTAACAGTAGCCCTAAACTTACCGCCTCAAACTAAGTTCAAACCTAACCTAACCTGAAGCCTAAATCAAACCATACACCTAACCCTAACCCTAGGCGGACACCTGAAGTTCAAACCCAACCCTAACCTGACCCTCAAGCTAACTCCAACCGTAACACTGAACCGAAAACTAACAGTAGCCCTAAAGTTACTCCCTCAAACTAAGTTCAAACCTAACCTAACCTGAAGCCTAACTCAAACCATAGACCTAACCCTAACCCTAGGAGGACACCTAAAGCACAACCCCAACCCTAACCTGACCCTGAAGCTATCACCAACCGTAAAACTGAACCGAAAACTAACAGTAGCCCTAAACTTACTCCCTCAAACTAAGTTCAAACCTAACCTAACCAGAAGCCTAACTCAAACCACAGACCTAACCCTAACCCTAGGCGGACACCTTAAGCTCAACCCCAACCCTAACCGGACCCTCACGCTAACTCCAAACGTAACATTGAACAGAAAACTAAGAGTAGCCCTAAACTTACTCCCGCAAACTAAGTTCAATCCTAACCTAACCTGCAGCCTAAATGAAACCATAGACCTAACCCTAACCCTAGGCGGACACCTTATGCTTAACCCCCAACCTAACCTGGCCCAGACGCTTACTCGAACCGTAACAGTTAAACGAAAACTAACAGTAGCCCTAAACTGTCTCCCTCAAACTAAGTTCAAACCTAACCTAACCTGAAGCCTAACTCAAACAATAGACCTAACCCTAACCCTAGGCGGACACCTTAAGCTTAACCCCACCCTAACCTGACCCTGAGGCTAATTCGAACCGTAACACTGAACCGAAAACTAACAGTGGCCCTAAACTTACTCCCCCAAACTAAGTTCAAACCTAAACTAACCTGAAGCCTAACACAAACCATAGACCTAACCCTAAAAATAGGCGGACACCTGAAGCTCAACCCGAACCCTAACCTCACCTTGACGCTATCTCCAACCGTAACACTGAACCGAAAACTAACAGTAGCCCTAAACTTACTCACTCAAACTAAGTTCAAACGTAACCTAACCTGAAGCCTAAATCAAAACACAGACCTAACCCTAACCCTAGGCGGACACCTTAAGCTCAACTCCAACACTAACCTGACCCTGACGCTATCTAAAACCGTAACACTGAACCGAAAACTAACAGTAGCCCTAAACTTACTCCCTCAAACTACGTTTAAACCTAACCTAACCTGAACACTATCTCAAACCACAGACCTAACCCTAACCCTAAGTGTACACCTTAAGCTCAACCCCAAACCTATCCAGACACTGACGCTAACTCCAAATGTAACACTGAACCAAGAACTAACAGTAGCCCTAAACTTACTCCCTCAAACTAAGTTCAAACCTAACCTAACCTGAAGCCTAAATGAAACCATACACCTAACTCTAACCCTAGGCGGACACCTTAAGCTCAACCCCAAACCTAACCTGACCCTGACGCTTACTCCAACCGTAACAGTTAACCGAAAACTCTCAGTAGACCTAAACTGACTCCCTCAAACTAAGTTCAAACCTAACCTAACCTGAAGCCTAAATCAAATCATAGACCTACCCCTAACCCTAGGCGGACAACTTATGCTTAACCCCCACCCTAACCTGACCCTGACGCTTACTCCAACTGTAAGTGTTAACCGAAAACTAAGAGTAGCCCTAAACTTACTCCCTCAAACTAACTTCAAACCTAACCTAACCTGAAGCCTAAATCAAACCATACACCTAACCCTAACCCTAGGCGGACACCTTAAGCTCAACCCCAACCCTAACCTGGCCCTGACGCTAACTCCAACAGTAACAGTTACCCGAAAACTAACAGTAGCCCTAAACTTACTCCCTCAAACGAACTTCAAACCTAACCTAACTTGAAGCCTCACTCAAACCATAGTCCTAACCCTAACCCTATGCGGACACCTGAAACTCAACCACAACCCTAACCAGACCCTGACGCTATCTCCAACCGTAACACTGAACCGAAAACTAACAGTAGCCCTAAACTTACTCCCTCAAACTAAGTTCAAACCTAACCTAACCTGAAGCCTAACTCAAACCACAGACCTAACCCTAACCCTAGGCGGACACCTTAAGCTCAACCCCAACCCTAACCGGACCCTCACGCTAACTCCAAACGTAACATTGCACCGAAAACTAACAGTAGCCCTAAACTTACTCCCTCAAACTAATTTCAATCCTAACCTAACCTGAAGCCTAAATGAAACCATAGACCTAACCCTAACACTAGGCGGACACCTTATGCTTAACCCACACCCTAACCTGATCCTGACGCTTACTCCAACCGTAACAGTTAAACGAAAACTAACAGTAGCCCTAAACTGTCTCCCTCAAACTAAGTTCAAACCTAACCTAACCTGAAGCCTAACTCAAACAATAGACCTAACCCTAACCCTAGGCGGACACCTTAAGCTTAACCCCAACCCTAACCTGACCCTGAGGCTAAATCGAACCGTAACACTGAAACGAAAACTAACAGTGGCCCTAAACTTACTCCCTCAAACTAAGTTCAATCCTAACCTAACCTGAAGCCTAAATGAAACCATACACCTAACCCTAACCCTAGGCGGACACCTTATGCTTAACCCCCACCCTAACCTGACCCTGACGCTTACTCCAACTGTAACAGTTAACCGAAAATTAACAGTAGCCCTAAACATACTCCCTGAAACTAACTTCAAACCTAACCTAACCTGAAGCCAAAATCAAACCATACACCTAAACCTAACCCTAGGCGGACACCTTAAGCTCAACCCCAACCCTAACCTGTCCTCCAGTCTAACTCCAACCATATCACTGAACCGAAAACTAAGAGTAGCCCTAAACTTACTCCCTCAAACTAAGTTCAATCCTAACCTAACCTGAAGCCTAAATGAAACCATAGACCTAACCCTAACCCTAGGCAGACACCTTATGGTTAACCCCCACCATAACCTGACCCTGACGCTTACTCCAAACGTAACAGTTAAACGAAAACTAACAGTAGCCCTAAACTTACTCCCGCAAACTAAGTTAAAACCTATCTTAACCTGAAGCCTAAATCAAACCATACACCTAACCCTAACCCTAGGCGGATACCTTAAACTCAACCCCAAACCTAACCTGACCCTGACACTTACACCAACTGTAATTGTTAACCGAAAACTAACAGTAGCCCTAAAGTTACTCCCTCAAACTAAGTTCAAACCTATCCTAACCTGAAGCCTAAATCAAATCTTAGACCTAACCCTAACCCAAGGCGGACACCTTATGCTTAACCCCTACCCTACCCTGACCCTGACGCTTACTCCAACTGTAACAGTTAACTGAAAACTAACAGTAGCCCTAAACTTACTCCCTCAAACTAACTTCAAACCTAACATAACCTGAAGCCTAAATCAAACCATACACCTAACCCTAACCCCAGGCGGACACCTTAATCTCAACCCCAACCCTAACCTGGCCCTGACGCTAACTCCAACCGTAACAGTTACCCGAAAACTAACAGTAGCCCTAAACTTACTCCCTCAAACTAAGTTCAAACCTAACCTAACATGAAGCCTAATTCAAACCATACACCTAACCCTAACCCTAGGCGGACACCTGAAGTTGAAACCCAAACCTAACCTGACCCTCACGCTAACTCCAACCGTAACACTGAAACTAAAACTAACAGTAGCCCTAAACTTACTCCCTAAAACAAGTTCAAACCTAACCTAACCTGAAGCCTATCTCAAACCATAGACCTAACCCTAACCCTAGGCGGACACCTGAAGCTCAACCCCAACCCTAACCTGACCCTGACGCTATCTTCAACCATAACACTGACCCGAAAACTAACAGTAGCCCTAAACTGACTCCCTCAAACTAAGTTCAAACCTAACCTAACCTGAAGCCTATATCAAATCATACACCTAACCCTAACCCTAGGCGGACACCTTATGCTTAACCCCCACCCTACCCTGACCCTGACGCTTACTCCAACTGTAACAGTTAACTGAAACTAACAGTAGCCCTAAACTTACTCCCTCGAACTAACTTCAAACCTAACCTAACCTGAAGCCTAAGTCAAACCATACACCTAACCCTAACCCTAGGCGGACACCATAATCTCAACCCCAACCCTAACCTGGCCCTGACGCTAACTCCAACCGTAACAGTTACCCGAAAACTAACAGTAGCCCTAAACTTACTGCCTCAAACTAAGTTCAAACCTAACCTAACCTGAAGCCTAAATCAAACCATACAACTAACCCTAACCCTAGGCGGACACTTGAAATTCAAACCCAACCCTAACCGGACCCTCAAGCTAACTCCAACCGTAACACTGAACCGAAAACTAACAGTAGCCCTAAAGTTACTCCCTCAAACTAAGTTCAAACCTAACCTAACATGAAGCCTAACTCAAACCATAGACCTAACCCTAACCCTAGGAGGACACCTAAAGCACAACCCCAACCCTAACCTGACCCTGAAGCTATCACCAACCGTAAAACTGAACCGAAAACTAATAGTAGCCCTAAACTTACTCCCTCAAACTAAGTTCAAACCTAACCTAACCTGAAGCCAAACTCAAACCACAGACCTAACCCTAACCCTAGGCGGACACCTTAAGCTCAACCCCAACAATAACCGGACCCTCACGCTAATTCCAAACGCAACATTGAACAGAAAACTAAAAGTAGCCCTAAACTTACTCCCACAAACTAAGTTCAATCCTAACCTAACCTGCAGCCTAAATGAAACCATAGACCTAACCCTAACCCTAGGCGGACACCTTATGCTTAACCCCCACCCTAACCTGACCCTGACGCTTACTCCAACCGTAACAGTTAAACGAAAACTAACAGTAGCCCTAAACTGTCTCCCTCAAACTAAGTTCAAACCTAACCTAACCTGAAGCCTAACTCAAACAATAGACCTAACCCTAACCCTAGGCGGACACCTTAAGCTTAACCCCACCCACACCTGACCCTGAGGCTAAATCGAACCGTAACACTGAACCGAAAACTAACAGTGGCCCTAAACTTACTCCCTCAAACTAAGTTCAAACCTAAACTAACCTGAAGCCTAACTCAAACCATAGACCTAACCCTAACCCTAGGCGGACACCTTAAGCTTAACCCCACCCTAACCTGACCCTGAGGCTAAATCGAACCGTAACACTGAACCGAAAACTAACAGTAGCCCTAAACTTACTCACTCAATCTAAGTTCAAACGTATCCTAACCTGAAGCCTAAATCAAACCACAGACCTAACCCTAACCCTAGGCGGACACCTTAAGCTCAACTCCAACCCTAACCTGACCCTGACGCTATCTAAAACCGTAACACTGAACCGAAAACTAACAGTAGCCCTAAACTTACTCCCTCAAACTAAGTTCAAACCTAACCTAACCTGAAACCTAAATCAAAACATACACCTAACCCAAACCCTAGGCGGACACCTTAAGCTCAACCCCAAACCTAACCGGACCCTCATGCTAACTCCAAACGTGACACTGAACCAAAAACTAACAGTAGCCCTAAACTTACTCCCTCAAACTAAGTTCAATCCTAACCTAACCTGAAGCCTAAATGAAACCATAGACCTAACCCTAACCCTAGGCGGACACCTTATGCTTAACCCCCACCCTAACCTGACCCTCACGCTAACTCCAACCGTAACACTGAACCGAAAACTAACAGTAGCCCTAAACTTACTCCCTCAAACTAAGTTCAAACCTAACCTAAGCTGAAGCCTAACTCAAAACATAGACCTAACCCTAAACCTAGGCGGACACCTGAAGCTCAACAACAACCCTAACCTGACCCTGACGCTATCTCCAACCGTAACACTGAACCGAAAACTAACAGTAGCCCTAAACTTACTCCCTCAAACTACGTTCAAACCTAACCTAACCTGAACCATATCTCAAACCACAGACCTAATCCTAACCCTAGGTGTACACCGTAAGCTCAACCCCAACGCTATCCAGACACTGACGCTAATTCCAAATGTAACACTGAACCAAAAACTAACAGTAGCCCTAAACTTGCTCCCTCAAACTAAGTTCAAACCTAACCTAACCTGAAGCCTAAATCAAACCATACACCTAACCCTAACCCTAGGCGGACACCTTAATCTCAACCCCAAACCTAACCTGACCCTGACGCTTACTCCAACCGTAACAGTTAACCGAAAACTAACAGTAGACCTAAACTGACTCCCTCAAACTAAGATCAAACCTAACCTAACCTGAAGCCTAAATCAAATCATTGACCTAACCCTAACCCTAGGCGGACAACTTATGCTTAACCCACACCCTAACCTGACCCTGATGCTTACTCCAAGTGTAACAGTTCACCGAAAACTAACAGTAGCCCTGAACATACACCCTCAAACTAACTTCAAACATAATCTAACCTGAAGCCTAACTCATACCATAGACCTAACCCTAACCCTAGGCGGACACCTAAAGCTCAACCCCAAACCTAACCTGACCCTGACGCTATCTCCAACCGTAACACTGAACCGAAAACTAACAGTAGCCCTAAACTTACTGCCTCAAACTAAGTTCAAACCTAACCTAACCTGAAGCCTAACTCAAACCACAGACCTAACCCTAACCCTAGGCGGACACCTTAAGCTTAACCCCAACCCTAACCTGACCCTAACGCTAACTCCAACCGTAAAACTGAACCGAAAACTAACAGTAGCCCTAAACTTTCTCCCTCAAACTAACTTCAAACCTAACCTAACCTGAAGCCTAAATTAAACCATACACCTAACCCTAACCCTAGGCGGACACCTTAAGCTCAACCCCAACCCTAACCTGACCTCCAGGCTAACTCCAACCATATCACTGAACCGAAAACTAAGAGTAGCCCTAAACTTACTCCCTCAAACTAAGTTCAATCCTAACCTAACCTGAAGCCTAAATGAAACCATAGACCTAACCCTAACCCTAGGCGGACACCTTATGGTTAACCCCCACCATAACCTGACCCTGACGCTTACTCCAAACGCAACAGTTAACTGAAAACTAACAGTAGCCCTAAACTTACTCCCGCAAACTAAGTTAAAACCTATCTTAACCTGAAGCCTAAATCAAACCATACACCTAACCCTAACCCTAGGCGGATACCATAAGCTCAACCCCAAACCTAACCTGACCCTGACACTTACACCAACTGTAACAGTTAACCGAAAACTAACAGTAGCCCTAAACTTACTCCCTCCAACTAAGTTCAAACCTAACCTAACCTGAAGCCTAAATCAAATCTTAGACCTAACCCTAACCCAAGGCGGACACCTTATGCTTAACCCCAACCCTAACCTGGCCCTGACGCTAACTCCAACCGTAACAGTTACCCGAAAACTAAAAGTAGCCCTAAACTTACTGCCTCAAACTAAGTTCAAACCTAACCTAACCTGAAGCCTAAATCAAACCATACACCTAACCATAACCCTAGGCGGACACCTGAAGTTCAAACCCAACCCTAACCTGACCCTCACGCTAACTCCAACCGTAACACTGAACCGAAAACTAACAGTAGCCCTAAACTTACTCCCTAAAACTAAGTTCAAACCTAACCTAACCTGAATCCTAACTCAAACCATAGACCTAACCCTAAACCTAGGAGGACACCTAAAGCTCAACCCCAACCCTAACCTGACCCTGACGCTATCTCCAACCGTAACACTGAACCGAAAACTAACAGTAGCCCTAAACTTACTCCCTCAAACTAAGTTCAAACCTAACCTAACCTGAAGCCTAACTAAACCACAGATTTAACCCTAACCCTAGGCGGACACCTTAAGCTCAACCCCAACCCTAACCGGACCCTCACGCTAACTCCAAACGTAACATTGCACCGAAAACTAACAGTAGCCCTAAACTTACTCCCTCAAACTAATTTAAATCCTAACCTAACCTGAAGCCTAAATGAAACCATAGACCTAACCCTAACCCTAGGCGGACACCTTATGCTTAACCCACACCCTAACCTGACCCTGACGCTTACTCCAACCGTAACAGTTAAACGAAAACTAACAGTAGCCCTAAACTGTCTCCCTCAAACTAAGTTCAAACCTAACCTAACCTGAAGCCTAACTCAAACAATAGACCTGACCCTAACCCTAGGCGGACACCTTAAGCTTAACCCCAACCCTAACCTGACCCTGAGACTAAATCGAACCGTAACACTGAACCGAAAACTAACAGTGGCCCTAAACTTACTCCCTCAAACTAAGTTCAATCCTAACCTAACCTGAAGCCTAAATGAAACCATAGACCTTACCCTAACCCTAGGCGAACACCTTCTGCTTAACCCCCATCCTAACCTGACCCTGACGCTTACACCAACTGTAACAGTTAACCGAAAACTAACAGTAGCCCTAAACTTACTCCCTGAAACTAAGTTCAAACCTAACCTAACCTGAAGCCAAAATCAAACCATACACCTAACCCTAACCCTAGGCGGACACCTTAAGCTCAACACCAACCCTAACCTGACCCTGACGCTAACTCCAACCGTAACAGTTACCCGAAAACTAACAGTAGACCTAAACTTACTCCCTCAAACTAACTTCAAAGCTAACCTAACCAGAAGCCAAAATCAAACCATACACCTAACCCTAACCCTAACCCTATGCGGACACCTTAAGGTCAACCCCAACCCTAATCTGACCCTCACGCTAACTCCAACCGTAACACTGAACCGAAAACTAACAGTAGCCCTAAACTTACTCCCGCAAACTAAGTTAAAACCTATCTTAACCTGAAGCCTAAATCAAACCATACACCTAACCCTAACCCTAGGCGGATACCTTAAGCTCAACCCCAAACCTAACCTGACCCTGACACTTACACCAACTGTAATAGTTAACCGAAAACTAACAGTAGCCCTAAACTTACTCCCTCAAACTAACTTCAAACCTAACCTAACCTGAAGCCTAAATCAAACCATACACCTAACCCTAACCCCAGGCGGACACCTTAATCTCAACCCCAACCTTAACCTGGCCCTGACGCTAACTCCAACCGTAACAGTTACCCGAAAACTAACAGTAGCCCTAAACTTACTGCCTCAAACTAAGTTCAAACCTAACCTAACCTGAAGCCTAAATCAAACCATACACCTAACCCTAACCCTAGGCGGACACCTGAAGTTCAAACCCAACCCTAACCTGACCCTCACGCTAACTCCAACCGTAACACTGAACCGAAAACGAACAGTAGCCCTAAACTTACTCCCTAAAACTAAGTTCAAACCTAACCTAACCTGAAGCCTAACTCAAACCATAGACCTAACCCTAACCCTAGGAGGACACCTAAAGCTCAACCCCAACCCTAACCTGACCCTGACGCTATCTCCAACCGTAACACTGAACCGAAAACTAACAGTAGCCCTAAACTTACTCCCTCAAACTAAGTTCAAACCTAACCTAGCCTGAAGCCTAACTCAAACCACAGACCTAACCCTAACCCTAGGCGGACACCTTAAGCTCAACCCCAACCCTAACCGGACCCTCACGCTAACTCCAAACGTAACATTGCACCGAAAACTAACAGTAGCCCTAAACTTACTCCCTCAAACTAATTTCAATCCTAACCTAACCTGAAGCCTAAATGAAACCATAGACCTAACCCTAACCCTAGGCGGACCCCTTATGCTTAACCCACACCCTAACCTGATCCTGACGCTTACTCCAAACGTAACAGTTAAACGAAAACTAACAGTAGCCCTAAACTGTCTCCCTCAAACTAAGTTCAAACCTAACCTAACCTGAAGCCTAACTCAAAAAATAGACCTAACCCTAACCCTAGGCGGACACCTTAAGCTCAACCCCAACCCTAACCTGACCTCCAGTCTAACTCCAACCATATCACTGAACCGAAAACTAAGAGTAGCCCTAAACTTACTCCCTCAAACTAAGTTCAATCCTAACCTAACCTGAAGCCTAAATCAAATCTTAGACCTAACCCCAACCCAAGGCGGACACCTTATGCTTAACCCCTACCCTACCCTGACCCTGACGCTTACTCCAACTGTAACAGTTAACTGAAAACTAACAGTAGCCCTAAACTTACTCCCTCAAACTAACTTCAAACCTAACCTAACCTGAAGCCTAAATCAAACCATACACCTAACCCTAACCCCAGGCGGACACCTTAATCTCAACCCCAACCCTAACCTGGCCCTGACGCTAACTCCAACCGTAACAATTACCCGAAAACTAACAGTAGCCCTAAACTTACTGCCTCAAACTAAGTTCAAACCTAACCTAACCTGAAGCCTAACTCAAACCACAGACCTAACCCTAACCCTAGGAGGACACCTAAAGCTCAACCCCAACCCTAACCTGACCCTGACGCTATCTCCAACCGTAACACTGAACCGAAAAGTAACAGTAGCCCTAAACTTACTCCCTCAAACTAAGTTCAATCCTAACCTAACCTGAAGCCTAAATGAAACCACAGACCTAAACCTAACCCTAGGCGGACACCTTAAGCTCAACCCCAACCCTAACCGGACCCTTACGCTAACTCCAAACGTAACATTGCACCGAAAACTAACAGTAGCCCTAAACTTACTCCCTCAAACTAATTTAAATCCTATCCTAACCTGAAGCTTAAATGAAACCATAGACCTAACCCTAACCCTAGGCGGACCCCTTATGCTTAACCCACACCCTAACCTGACCCTGACGCTTACTCCAACCGTAACAGTTAAACGAAAACTAACAGTAGCCCTAAACTGTCTCCCTCAAACTAAGTTCAAACCTAACCTAACCTGAAGCCTAACTCAAACAATAGACCTAATCCTAACCCTAGTCGGACACCTTAAGCTTAACCCCAACCCTAACCTGACCCTGAGGCTAAATCGAACCGTAACACTGAACCGAAAACTAACAGTGACCCTAAACTTACTCCCTCAAACTAAGTTCAAACCTAACCTTACCTGAAGCCTAAATCAAATCATAGACCTAACCCTAACCTTAGGCGGATACCTTAAGCTCAACCCCAACCCTAACCTGACCTCAAGGCTAACTCCAACCATATCACTGAACCGAAAACTAAGAGTAGCCCTAAACTTACTCGCTCAAACTAAGTTCAAATCTAACCTAACCTGAAGCCTAACTCAAATCATAGAGCTAACCCTAACAATAGGCGGACACCTGAAGCTCAACCCCAACCCTAACCTGACCCTGACGCTATCTCCAACCGTAACACTGAACCGAAAATTAACAGTAGCCCTAAACTTACTCACTCAAACTAAGTTCAAATGTAACCTAACCTGGAGCCTAAATCAAACCATGGACCTAACCCTAACCCTAGGCGGACACCTAAAGATAACCCCAACATTAAACTGACCCTGAGGCTAACTCCAACCATAATACTGAACCGAAAACTAACAGTAGCCCTAAACTTACTCCCTCAAACTACGTTCAAACCTAACCTAACCTGAAGCCTAAATCAAACCATACACCTAACCCTAAACCTAGGCGGACACCTTAACTTCAACCCCAAACCTAACCTGACCCTGACGCTATCTCCAACCGTAACACTGAACCGAAAACTAACATTAGCCCTAAACTTACTCCCTCAAACTAAGTTCAAACATAACCTAACCTGAAGCCTAAATCAAACCATACACCGAACCCTAACCCTAGGCGGACACCTTAAACTCAACCCCAAACCTAACCTGGCCGTGACGCTAACTCCAACCGTAACAGTTACCCGAAAACTAACAGTAGCCCTAAACTTACTCCCTCAAACTAAGTTCAAACCTAACCTAACCTGAAGCCTATCTCAAACCATATACCTAACCCTAACCCTAGGCGGACACCTGAAGCTTAACCCCAACCCTAACCTGACCCTGACGCTATCTCCAACCATAACACTGAACCGAAAACTAACAGTAGCCCTAAACTTACTCCCTCAAACTAAGTTCAATCCGAACCTGACTTGAAGCCTAAATGAAACCATACACCTAACCCTAACCCTAGGCGGACACCTTATGCTTAACCCCCACCCTAACCTGACCCTGACGCTTACTCCAACCGCAACAGTTAACCCAAAACTAACAGTAGTCCTAAACTTACTCCATCAAACTAACTTCAAACCTAACCTAACCTTAAGCCTAAATGAAACCATACATCTAACCCTAACCCTAGGCGGAGACCTTAATCTCAACACCAACCCTAACCTGACCCTGACGTTATCTCCAACCTTAACACTGAACCGAAAACTAACAGAGGCCCTAAACTTACTCCCTCAAACTAAGTTCAAACCTAACCTAACCTGAAGCCTAACTCAAACCACAAACCTAACCCTAACCCTAGGCGGACAACTTAAGCTCAACCCCAACCCTAACCGGACCCTCATGCTAACTCCAAACGTAACACTGAACCAAAAACTAACAGTAGCCCTAAACTTACTCCCTCAAACGAAGTTCAATCCTAACCTAACCTGAAGCCTAAATGAAACCATACAGCTAACCCTAACCCTAGGCGGACACCTTAAGCTCAACCCCAACCCTAACCTGACCTCCAGGCTAACTCCAACCATATCACTGAACCGAAAACTAAGAGTAGCCCTAAACTTACTCCCTCAAACTAAGTTCAATCCTAACCTAACCTGAAGCCTAAATGAAACCATAGACCTAACCCTAACCCTAGGCGGACACCTTATGGTTAACCCCCACCATAACCTGACCCTGACGCTTACTCCAAACGTAACAGTTAACTGAAAAATAACAGTAGCCCTAAACTTACTCCCGCAAACTAAGTTAAAACCTATCTTAACCTGAAGCCTAAATCAAACCATACACCTAACCCTAACCCTAGGCGGATACCTTAAGCTCAACCCCAAACCTAACCTGACCCTGACACTTACACCAACTGTAACAGTTAACCGAAAACTAACAGTAGCCCTAAACTTACTCCCTCAAACTAAGTTCAAACCTAACCTAACCTGAAGCCTAAATCAAATCTTAGACCTAACCCTAACCCAAGGCGGACACCTTATGCTTAACCCCAACCCTAACCTGGCCCTGACGCTAACTCCAACCGTAACAGTTACCCGAAAACTAACAGTAGCCCTAAACTTACTGCCTCAAACTAAGTTCAAACCTAACCTAACCTGAAGCCTAAATCAAACCATACACCTAACCCTAACCCTAGGCGGACACCTTAAGCTCAACCCCAACCCTAACCGGACCCTCACGCTAACTCCAAACGTAACATTGCACCGAAAACTAACAGTAGCCCTAAACTTACTCCCTCAAACTAATTTCAATCCTAACCTAACCTGAAGCCTAAATGAAACCATAGACCTAACCCTAACCCTAGGCGGACCCCTTATGCTTAACCCACACCCTAACCTGATCCTGACGCTTACTCCAACCGTAACAGTTAAACGAAAACTAACAGTAGCACTAAACTTACTCCCTCAAACTAAGTTCAAACCTAACCTAACCTGAAGCCTAACTCAAACAATAGACCTAACCCTAACCCTAGGCGGACACCTTATGGTTAACCCCCACCATAACCTGACCCTGACGCTTACTCCAAACGTAACAGTTAAACGAAAACTAACAGTAGCCCTAAACTTACTCCCGCAAACTAAGTTAAAACCTATCTTAACCTGAAGCCTAAATCAAACCATACACCTAACCCTAACCCTAGGCGGATACCTTAAGCTCAACCCCAAACCTAACCTGACCCTGACACTTACACCAACTGTAATAGTCAACCGAAAACTAACAGTAGCCCTAAATTTACTCCCTCAAACTAAGTTCATACCTAACCTTACCTGAAGCCTAAATCAAATCATAGACCTAACCCTAACCTTAGGCGGACATCTTATGCTTTACCCCTACCCTACCCTGACCCTGACGCTTACTCCAACTGTAACAGTTAACCGAAAACTAACAGTAGCCCTAAACTAACTCCCTCAAACTAACTTCAAACCTAACCTAACCTGAAGCCTAAATCAAAGCATACACCTAACCCTAACCCTAGGCAGACACCTTAAACTCAACCCCAACCCTAACCTGACCTCAAGGCTAACTCCAACCATATCACTGAACCAAAAACTAAGAGTAGCCCTAAACTTACTCGCTCAAACTAAGTTCAAATCTAACCTAACCTGAAGCCTAACTCAAATCATAGACCTAACCCTAACAATAGGCGGACACCTGAAGCTCAACCCCAACCCTAACCTGACCCTGACGCTATCTCCAACCGTAACACTGAACCGAAAATTAACAGTAGCCCTAAACTTACTCACTCAAACTAAGTTCAAATGTAACCTAACCTGGAGCCTAAATCAAACCATGGACCTAACCCTAACCCTAGGCGGACACCTAAAGATAACCCCAACATTAAACTGACCCTGAGGCTAACTCCAACCATAATACTGAACCGAAAACTAACAGTAGCCCTAAACTTACTCCCTCAAACTACGTTCAAACCTAACCTAACCTGAAGCCTAAATCAAACCATACACCTAACCCTAAACCTAGGCGGACACCTTAACTTCAACCCCAAACCTAACCTGACCCTGACGCTATCTCCAACCGTAACACTGAACCGAAAACTAACATTAGCCCTAAACTTACTCCCTCAAACTAAGTTCAAACATAACCTAACCTGAAGCCTAAATCAAACCATACACCGAACCCTAACCCTAGGCGGACACCTTAAACTCAACCCCAAACCTAACCTGGCCGTGACGCTAACTCCAACCGTAACAGTTACCCGAAAACTAACAGTAGCCCTAAACTTACTCCCTCAAACTAAGTTCAAACCTAACCTAACCTGAAGCCTATCTCAAACCATAGACCTAACCCTAACCATAGGCGGACACCTGAAGCTCAACCCCAACCCTAACCTGACCCTGACGCTATCTCCAACCGTAACACTGAACCGAAAACTAACAGTAGCCCTAAACTTACTCCCTCAAACTAAGTTCAATCCGAACCTAACCTGAAGCCTACATGAAACCATACACCTAACCCTAACCCTAGGCGGACACCTTATGCTTAACCCCCACCCTAACCTGACCCTGACGCTTACTCCAACCGCAACAGTTAACCGAAAACTAACAGTAGTCCTAAACTTACTCCATCAAACTAACTTCAAACCTAACCTAACCTTAAGCCTAAATGAAACCAAACATCTAACCCTAACCCTAGGCGGAGACCTTAATCTCAACACCAACCCTAACCTGACCCTGACGTTATCTCCAACCTTAACACTGAACCGAAAACTAACAGTAGCCCTAAACTTACTCCCTCAAACTAAGTTCAAACCTAACCTAACCTGAAGCCTAACTCAAACCACAAACCTAACCCTAACCCTAGGCGGACATCTTAAGCTCAACCCCAACCCTAACCGGACCCTCATGCTAACTCCAAACGTAACACTGAACCAAAAACTAACAGTAGCCCTAAACTTACTCCCTCAAACTAAGTTCAATCCTAACCTAACCTGAAGCCTAAATGAAACCATAGACCCAACCCTAACCCTAGGTGGACTTCTTATGCTTAACCCCCACCCTAACCTGACCCTGACGCTTACTCCAACTGTAACAGTTAACCGAAAACTAAAAGTAGCCCTAAACTTACTCCCTGAAACTAACTTCAAACCTAACCTAACCTGAAGCCTAACTCAAACCATAGACCTAACCCTAACAATAGGGGGACACCTGAAGCTCAACCCCAACCCTAACCTGACCCAGACGCTACCTCCAACCGTAACACTGAACCGAAAACTAACAGTAGCCCTAAGCTTCCTCCTTCAAACTAAGTTCAAACCTAACCTAACCAGAAGTCTAACTCAAACCACAGACCTAACCCTAACCCTAGGCGGACACCTTAAGCTCAATCCCAACCCTAACCTGACCCTCACGCTAACTCCAACCGTAACACTGAACCGAAAACTAACAGTAGCCCTAAACTTACTCCCTCAAACTAAGTTCAAACCTAACATAACCTGAAGCCTAACTCAAACAATAGACCTAACCCTAACCCTAGGCGGACACCTTAAGCTTAACCCCAACCCTAACCTGACCCTGAGGCTAAATCCAACCGTAACACTGAACTGAAAACTAACAGTAGCCCTAAACTTACTCCCTCAAACTAAGTTCAATCCTAACCTAACCTGAAGCCTAAATGAAACCATAGACCTAACCCTAACCCTAGGCGGACACCTTATGCTTAACCCCCACCCTACCCTGACCCTGACGCTTACGCCAGCCGTAACATTTAAACGAAAACTAACAGTAGCCCTAAACTTACTCCCTCAAACTAAGTTCAAACCTAACCTAACCTGAAGCCTAAATCAAATCATAGACCTAACCCTAACCCTAGGTGGACACCTTATGCTTAACCCCCACCCTACCCTGACCCTGACGCTTACTCCAAATGTAACAGTTAACCGAAAACTAACAGTAGCCCTAAACTTACTCCTCAAACTAACTTCAAACCTAACCTATCCTGAAGCCTAAATCAAACCATACACCTAACCCTAACCCTAGGCGGACACCTTAATCTCAACCCCAACCCTAACCTGGCCCTGACGCTAACTCCAACCGTAACAGTTTCCCGAAAACTAACTGTAGCCCTAAACTTACTCCCTCAAACTAAGTTTAAACCTAACCTAAACTGAAGCCTAAATCAAACCATACACCTAACCCTAACCCTAGGCGGACACCTTAAGCTCAACCCCAACCCTAACCTGACCTCCAGGCTAACTCCAACCATATCACTGAACCGAAAACTAAGAGTAGCCCTAAACTTACTCGCTCAAACTAAGTTCAAACCTAACCTAACCTGAAGCCTAACTCAAATCATAGACCTAACCCTAACAATAGGCGGACACCTGAAGCTCAACCCCAACCCTAACCTGACCCTGACGCTATCTCCAACCGTAACACTGAACCGAAAACTAACAGTAGCCCTAAACTTACTCACTCAAACTAAGTTCAAACGTAACCTAACCTGAAGCCTAAATCAAACCACAGACCTAACCCTAACCCTAGGCGGACACCTTAAGCTCCACTCCAACCCTAACCTGACCCTGACGCTATCTCCAACCGTAACACTGAACCGAAAACTAACAGTAGCCCTAAACTTACTCACTCAAACTGAGTTCAAACGTAACCTAACCTGGAGCCTAAATGAAACCATGGACCTAATCCTAACCCTAGGCGGACACCTCAAGCTAACCCCAACCCTAACCTGACCCTGACGCTAACTCCAACCATAATACTGAACCGAAAACTAACAGTAGCCCTAAACTTACTCCCTCAAACTAAATTCAGACCTAACCTAACCTGAGGCCTAAATCAAACCATACACCTAACGCTAACCCTAGGCGGACACCTTAACTTCAACCCCAAACCTAACCTGGCCCTGACGCTAACTCCAACCGTAACAGTTTCCCGAAAACTAACTGTAGCCCTAAACTTACTCCCTCAAACTTAGTTCAAACCTATCCTAACCTGAAGCCTAAATCAAACCATACACCTAACACTAACCCTAGGCGGATACCTTAAGATCAACCCAAAACCTAACCTGACCCTGACACTTACACCAACTGTAACAGTTAACCGAAAACTAACAGTAGCCCTAAACTGACTCCCTCAAACTAAGTTCAAACCTAACCTAACCTGAAGCCTAACTCAAACCACAAACCTAACCCTAACCCTAGGCGGACACCTTAAGTTCAACCCCAGCCCCAACCGGACCCTCATGCTAACTCCAACCGTAACACTGAACCAAAAACTAACCGTAGCCCTAAACTAACTCCATCAAACTAAGTTCAAACCTAACCTAACTTGAAGCCTAACTCAAACCATAGACCTAACCCTAACTCTAGGCGGACACCTGAAGCTCAACCACAACCCTAACCTGACCCTGACACTATCTCCAACCGTAACACTGAACCGAAAACTAACAGAAGCCCTAAACTTACTCCCTCAAACTAAGTTCATACCTAACCTAACCTGTAGCCTATCTCAAACCACAGAACTAACCCTAACCCCAGGTGGACACCTTAAGCTCAACCCCAACCCTAACCGGACACTCACGCTAACTCCAAATGTAACACTGAACCAAAAACTAACAGTAGCCCTAAACTTACTCCCTCAAACTAAGTTCAAACCTATCCTAACCTGAAGCCTAACTCAAATCATAGACCTAACCCTAACAATAGGCGGACACCTGAAGCTCAACCCAAACCCTAACCTGACCCTGACGCTGTCTCCAACCGTAACACTGAACCGAAAACTAACAGTAGCCCTAAACTTACTCCTTCAAACTCAGTTCAAACCTAACCTAACCTGAAGTCTAACTCAAACCACAGACCTAACCCTAACCCTAGGCGGACACATTAAGCTCAACCCCAACCCTAGCTGACCTCCAGGCTAACTCCAATCATATCACTGAACCGAAAACTAAGAGTAGCCCTAAACTTACTCGCTCAACCCCAAACCTAACCTGACCCTGACACTTACACCAACAGTAACAGTTAACTGAAAACTAACATTAGCCCTAAACTGACTCCCTCAAACTATGTTCAAACCTAACCCAACCTGAAGCCTAAATCAAATCTTAGACCTAACCCTAACCCTAGGCGGACACCTTATGCTTAACCCCCACCCTAACCTGACCCTGACGCTTTGTCCATCCGTAACAGTTAACCGAAAACTAACAGTAGCCCTAAACTTACTCCATCAAACTAACTTCAAACCTTACCTAACCTGAAGCCTAAATCAAACCATACCCCTAAACCTAACCCTAGGCGGACACCTTATGCTTAACCCCCACCCTAACCTGACTCTGACGCTTACTCCAACCGTAACAGTTAAACGAAAACTAACAGTAGCCCTAAACTTACTCCCTCAAACGAAGTTCAAACCTAACCTAACCTGAAGCCTAAATCAAACCATACACCTAACCCTAACCCTAGGCGGACAGCTTAAGCTCAACCCCAACCCTACCTGACCCTGACGCTAACTCCAACCGTAACAGTTACCCGAAAACTAACAGTAGCCCTAAACTTACTCCCTCAAACTAAGTTCAAACTTAACCTAACCAAAAGCCAAAATCAAACCGTACACCTAACCCTAACCCTAGGCGAACACCTTAAGCTCAACCCCAACCCTAACCTGAGCCTCACGCTAACTCCAACCGTAACACTGAACCGAAAACTAACAATAGCCCTAATCTTACTCCCCCAAACTAAGTTCAATCCTAACCTAACCTGAAGGCTAAATGAAACCATAGTCCTAACCCTAACCCTAGGCGGACACCTTATGCTTAACCCCCACCCTAACCTAACCCTCACGCTTACTCCAACCGTAACAGTTAAACGAAAACTAACAGTAGCCCTAAACTTACTCCCTCAAATTAAGTTCAAACATAACCTAACCTGAAGCCTAAATCAAACCATACAACTAACCCTAACCGTAGGCGGACACCTTAAGCTCAACCCCAAACCTAACCTGACCCTGACGCTTACTCCACCCGTAACACTGAACCGAAAACTAACAGTAGCCCTAAACTTACTCCCTCAAACTAAGTTCAAACCTAACCTAACCAGAAGCCTAACTCAAACCACAGACCTAACCCTAACCCTAGTCGGACATCTTAAGCTCAACCCCAACCCTAACCGGACCCTCACGCTAACTCCAAATGTAACATTGAACCGAAAACTAACAGTAGCCCTAAACTTACTCCCTCAAACTAAGTTCAGTCCTAACCTAACCTGAAGCCTCAAAGAAGCCATACACCTAACCCTAACCCTAGGCGGACACCTTATGCGTAACCCCCTCCCTAACCTGACCCTGATGCTTACTCCAACCGTAACAGTTACATGAAAACTAACAGTAGCCCTAAACTGTCTCCCTCAAACTAAGTTCAAACCTAACCTAAACTGTAGCCTAAGTCAAACAATAGACCTAACCCTAACCCTAGGCGGACACCTTATGCTTAACCCCCACCCTAACCTGACCCTGACGCTTACTCCAACTGTATAAGTTAACCGAAAACTAACAGTAGCCCTAAAATTACTCCCTCAAACTAACTTCAAACCTAACCTAACCTGAAGCCTAAATCAAACCATACACCTAACCCTAACCCTAGGCGGACACCTTAAGCTCAACACCAACCCTAACCTGGCCCTGACGCTAACTCCAACAGTAACAGTTACCCGAAAACTAACAGTAGCCCTAAACTTACTCCCTCAAACTAACTTCAAACCTAACCTAACTTGAAGCCTAACTGAAACCATAGTCCTAACCCTAACCCTAGGCGGACACCTGAAACTCAACCACAACCCTAACCAGACCCTGACGCTATCTCCAACCGTAACAATGAACCGAAAACTAACAGTAGCCCTAAACTTACTCCCTCAAACTAAGTTCAAACCTAACCTAACCTGAAGCCTAACTCAAACCATAGACCTAACCCTAACCCTAGGCGGACACCTGAAGCTCAATCACAACCCTAACCTGACACTGACGCTATCTCCAACCGTAACACTGAACCGAAAACTAACAGTAGCCCTAAACTTACTCCCTCAAACTAAGTTCAAACCTAACCTAACCTGAAGCCTAACTCAAACCACAGACCTAACCCTAACCCTAGGAGGACACCTTAAGCTCAACCCCAACTCTAACCTGACCCTCACGCTAACTCCAACCGTAACACTGAACCGAAAACTAAGAGTAGCTCTAAACTTACTCCCTCAAACTAAGTTCAAACCTAACTAAATCTGAAGCATAACTCAAACAATAGACCTAACCCTAACCCTAGGCGGACACCTTAAGCTTGACCCCAAACCTAACCTTACCCTGAGGCTAAATTCAACCGTAACACTGAACCAAAAAATACAATAGGCCTAAACTTACTCCCTCAAACTAAGTTAAAAACCTAACCTAACCTGAAGCCTAACTCAAACCATAGACCTAACCCTAACCCTAGGCGGACACCTGAAACTCAACCCCAACCCTAAGTTGACCATGACGCTATCTCCAAGCGTAACACTAAACCGAAAACTAACAGTAGCCCTAAACTTACTCGCTCAAACTAAGTTCAAACCTAACCTAACCTGAAGCCTAACTCAAATCATAGACCTAACCCTAACAATAGGCGGACACATAAAGCTCAACCCCAACCCTAACCTGACCCTGACGCTATCTCCAACCGTAACACTGAACCGAAAACTAACAGTAGCCCTAAACTTACTCCCTCAAACTAAGTTCAATCCTAACCTAACCTGAAGCCTAAATGAAACCATAGACCTAACCCTAACCCTAGGCGGACACCTTAGGCTTAACCCCCACACTACCCTGACCCTGACGCTTACTCCAACTGTAACAGTTAACCGAAAACTAACAGTAGCCCTAAACTTACTCCCTGAAACTAACTTCAAACCTAACATAACCTGAAGCCTAAATCAAACCATACACCTAACCCTAACCCTAGGCGGACACCTTAAGCTCAACCCCAACCCTAACCTGACCCTGACGCTAACTCCAACCGTAACAGTTACCCGAAAACTAACAGTAGCCCTAAACTTACTCCCTCAAACTAAGTTCAAACCTAACCTAACCAGAAGCCAAAATCAAACCATACACCTAACCCTAACCCTAGGCGGACACCTTAAGCTCAACCCCAACCCTAACCTGACCCTCACGCTAACTCCAACCGTAACACTGAACCGAAAACTAACAGTAGCCCTAAACTTACTCCCTCAAACTAAGTTCAAACCTAATCTAACCTGAAGCCTAACTCAAACCATACACCTAACCCTAACCCTAGGCAGACACCTGAAGCTCAACCAAAACCCTAACCTGACCATGACGCTATCTCCAACCGTAACACTGAACCGAAAACTAACAGTAGCCCTAAACTTACTCCCTCAAACTACGTTCAAACCAAACCTATCCTGAACCCTATCTCAAACCACAGACCTAACCCTAACCCTAGGTGGACACCTTAAGCTCAACCCCAACCCTAACCAAACACTGACGCTAACTCCAAATGTAACACTGAACCAAAAACTAACAGTAGCCCTAAACTTACTCCCTCAAACTAAGTTCAAACCTAACCTAACCTGAAGCCTAAATCAAACCATACACCTAACCCTAACCCTAGGCGGACACCTTAAGCTCAACCCCAAACCTAACCTGACCCTGACGCTTACTCCAACCGTAACAGTTAACCGAAAACTAACAGTAGCCCTAAACTTACTCCCTCAAACTAAGTTCAATCCTAACCTAACCTGAAGCCTAAATGATACCATAGACCTAACCCTAACCCTAGGCGGACACCTTATGCTTAACCCCCACCCTAACCTGACCCTGACGCTTGCTCCAACTGTAACAGTTAACCGAAAACTAACAGAAGTCCTAAACGTACTCCCTGAAACTAACTTCAAACCTAACCTAAGCTGAAGCCTATCTCAAACCACATACCTAACCCTAACCCTAGGCGGACACCTTAAGCTCAACCCCAACAATAACCGGACACTCACGCTAACTCCAAATGTAACACTGAATCAAAAACTAACAGTAGCCCTAAACTTACTCCCTCAAACTAAGTTCAAACCTAACTCTAACCTGAAGGCTAAATCAAACCATATACCTAACGCTAGTCGGACACCTTAAACTCAACCCCAACCCTAACGTGAACCTCATGCTAACTCCAACCGTAACACTGAACCGAAAACTAACAGTGGCCCTAAACTTACTCCCTCAAACTATGTTCTATCCTAACCTAACCTAAAGCCTAAATGAAAACATAGACCTAACCCTAACCCTAGGCGGACACCTTATGCTTAACCCCCACCCTAACCTGACCCTGACGCTTACTCCAACCGTAACAGTTACATGAAAACTAACAGTAGCCCTAAACTGTCTCCCTCAAACTAAGTTCAAACCTAACCTAAACTGAAGCCTAAGTCAAACAATAGACCTAACCCTAACCCTAGGCGGACACCTTATGCTTAAACCCCACCCTAACCTGACCCTGACGCTTACTCCAACTGTAAAAGTTAACCGAAAACTAACAGTAGCCCTAAAATTACTCCCTCAAACTAACTTCAAACCTAACCTAACCTGAGCCTAAATCAAACCATACACCTAACCCTAACCCTAGGCGGACACCTTAAGCTCAACCCCAACCCTAACCTGGCCCTGACGCTAACTCCAACAGTAACAGTTACCCGAAAACTAACAGTAGCCCTAAACTTACTGCCTCAAACTAAGTTCAAACCTAACCTAACCTGAAGCCTAAATCAAATCATAGACCTAACCCTAACCTTAGGCGGACATCTTATGCTTTACCCCTACCCTACCCTGACCCTGACGCTTACTCCAACTGTAACAGTTAACCGAAAACTAACAGTAGCCCTAAACTAACTCCCTCAAACTAACTTCAAACCTAACCTAACCTGAAGCCTAAATCAAAGCATACACCTAACCCTAACCCTAGGCAGACACCTTAAACTCAACCCCAACCCTAACCTGACCTCAAGGCTAACTCCAACCATATCACTGAACCAAAAACTAAGAGTAGCCCTAAACTTACTCGCTCAAACTAAGTTCAAATCTAACCTAACCTGAAGCCTAACTCAAATCATAGACCTAACCCTAACAATAGGCGGACACCTGAAGCTCAACCCCAACCCTAACCTGACCCTGACGCTATCTCCAACCGTAACACTGAACCGAAAATTAACAGTAGCCCTAAACTTACTCACTCAAACTAAGTTCAAATGTAACCTAACCTGGAGCCTAAATCAAACCATGGACCTAACCCTAACCCTAGGCGGACACCTAAAGATAACCCCAACATTAAACTGACCCTGAGGCTAACTCCAACCATAATACTGAACCGAAAACTAACAGTAGCCCTAAACTTACTCCCTCAAACTACGTTCAAACCTAACCTAACCTGAAGCCTAAATCAAACCATACACCTAACCCTAAACCTAGGCGGACACCTTAACTTCAACCCCAAACCTAACCTGACCCTGACGCTATCTCCAACCGTAACACTGAACCGAAAACTAACATTAGCCCTAAACTTACTCCCTCAAACTAAGTTCAAACATAACCTAACCTGAAGCCTAAATCAAACCATACACCGAACCCTAACCCTAGGCGGACACCTTAAACTCAACCCCAAACCTAACCTGGCCGTGACGCTAACTCCAACCGTAACAGTTACCCGAAAACTAACAGTAGCCCTAAACTTACTCCCTCAAACTAAGTTCAAACCTAACCTAACCTGAAGCCTATCTCAAACCATAGACCTAACCCTAACCATAGGCGGACACCTGAAGCTCAACCCCAACCCTAACCTGACCCTGACGCTATCTCCAACCGTAACACTGAACCGAAAACTAACAGTAGCCCTAAACTTACTCCCTCAAACTAAGTTCAATCCGAACCTAACCTGAAGCCTACATGAAACCATACACCTAACCCTAACCCTAGGCGGACACCTTATGCTTAACCCCCACCCTAACCTGACCCTGACGCTTACTCCAACCGCAACAGTTAACCGAAAACTAACAGTAGTCCTAAACTTACTCCATCAAACTAACTTCAAACCTAACCTAACCTTAAGCCTAAATGAAACCAAACATCTAACCCTAACCCTAGGCGGAGACCTTAATCTCAACACCAACCCTAACCTGACCCTGACGTTATCTCCAACCTTAACACTGAACCGAAAACTAACAGTAGCCCTAAACTTACTCCCTCAAACTAAGTTCAAACCTAACCTAACCTGAAGCCTAACTCAAACCACAAACCTAACCCTAACCCTAGGCGGACATCTTAAGCTCAACCCCAACCCTAACCGGACCCTCATGCTAACTCCAAACGTAACACTGAACCAAAAACTAACAGTAGCCCTAAACTTACTCCCTCAAACTAAGTTCAATCCTAACCTAACCTGAAGCCTAAATGAAACCATAGACCCAACCCTAACCCTAGGTGGACTTCTTATGCTTAACCCCCACCCTAACCTGACCCTGACGCTTACTCCAACTGTAACAGTTAACCGAAAACTAAAAGTAGCCCTAAACTTACTCCCTGAAACTAACTTCAAACCTAACCTAACCTGAAGCCTAACTCAAACCATAGACCTAACCCTAACAATAGGGGGACACCTGAAGCTCAACCCCAACCCTAACCTGACCCAGACGCTACCTCCAACCGTAACACTGAACCGAAAACTAACAGTAGCCCTAAGCTTCCTCCTTCAAACTAAGTTCAAACCTAACCTAACCAGAAGTCTAACTCAAACCACAGACCTAACCCTAACCCTAGGCGGACACCTTAAGCTCAATCCCAACCCTAACCTGACCCTCACGCTAACTCCAACCGTAACACTGAACCGAAAACTAACAGTAGCCCTAAACTTACTCCCTCAAACTAAGTTCAAACCTAACATAACCTGAAGCCTAACTCAAACAATAGACCTAACCCTAACCCTAGGCGGACACCTTAAGCTTAACCCCAACCCTAACCTGACCCTGAGGCTAAATCCAACCGTAACACTGAACTGAAAACTAACAGTAGCCCTAAACTTACTCCCTCAAACTAAGTTCAATCCTAACCTAACCTGAAGCCTAAATGAAACCATAGACCTAACCCTAACCCTAGGCGGACACCTTATGCTTAACCCCCACCCTACCCTGACCCTGACGCTTACGCCAGCCGTAACATTTAAACGAAAACTAACAGTAGCCCTAAACTTACTCCCTCAAACTAAGTTCAAACCTAACCTAACCTGAAGCCTAAATCAAATCATAGACCTAACCCTAACCCTAGGTGGACACCTTATGCTTAACCCCCACCCTACCCTGACCCTGACGCTTACTCCAAATGTAACAGTTAACCGAAAACTAACAGTAGCCCTAAACTTACTCCTCAAACTAACTTCAAACCTAACCTATCCTGAAGCCTAAATCAAACCATACACCTAACCCTAACCCTAGGCGGACACCTTAATCTCAACCCCAACCCTAACCTGGCCCTGACGCTAACTCCAACCGTAACAGTTTCCCGAAAACTAACTGTAGCCCTAAACTTACTCCCTCAAACTAAGTTTAAACCTAACCTAAACTGAAGCCTAAATCAAACCATACACCTAACCCTAACCCTAGGCGGACACCTTAAGCTCAACCCCAACCCTAACCTGACCTCCAGGCTAACTCCAACCATATCACTGAACCGAAAACTAAGAGTAGCCCTAAACTTACTCGCTCAAACTAAGTTCAAACCTAACCTAACCTGAAGCCTAACTCAAATCATAGACCTAACCCTAACAATAGGCGGACACCTGAAGCTCAACCCCAACCCTAACCTGACCCTGACGCTATCTCCAACCGTAACACTGAACCGAAAACTAACAGTAGCCCTAAACTTACTCACTCAAACTAAGTTCAAACGTAACCTAACCTGAAGCCTAAATCAAACCACAGACCTAACCCTAACCCTAGGCGGACACCTTAAGCTCCACTCCAACCCTAACCTGACCCTGACGCTATCTCCAACCGTAACACTGAACCGAAAACTAACAGTAGCCCTAAACTTACTCACTCAAACTGAGTTCAAACGTAACCTAACCTGGAGCCTAAATGAAACCATGGACCTAATCCTAACCCTAGGCGGACACCTCAAGCTAACCCCAACCCTAACCTGACCCTGACGCTAACTCCAACCATAATACTGAACCGAAAACTAACAGTAGCCCTAAACTTACTCCCTCAAACTAAATTCAGACCTAACCTAACCTGAGGCCTAAATCAAACCATACACCTAACGCTAACCCTAGGCGGACACCTTAACTTCAACCCCAAACCTAACCTGGCCCTGACGCTAACTCCAACCGTAACAGTTTCCCGAAAACTAACTGTAGCCCTAAACTTACTCCCTCAAACTTAGTTCAAACCTATCCTAACCTGAAGCCTAAATCAAACCATACACCTAACACTAACCCTAGGCGGATACCTTAAGATCAACCCAAAACCTAACCTGACCCTGACACTTACACCAACTGTAACAGTTAACCGAAAACTAACAGTAGCCCTAAACTGACTCCCTCAAACTAAGTTCAAACCTAACCTAACCTGAAGCCTAACTCAAACCACAAACCTAACCCTAACCCTAGGCGGACACCTTAAGTTCAACCCCAGCCCCAACCGGACCCTCATGCTAACTCCAACCGTAACACTGAACCAAAAACTAACCGTAGCCCTAAACTAACTCCATCAAACTAAGTTCAAACCTAACCTAACTTGAAGCCTAACTCAAACCATAGACCTAACCCTAACTCTAGGCGGACACCTGAAGCTCAACCACAACCCTAACCTGACCCTGACACTATCTCCAACCGTAACACTGAACCGAAAACTAACAGAAGCCCTAAACTTACTCCCTCAAACTAAGTTCATACCTAACCTAACCTGTAGCCTATCTCAAACCACAGAACTAACCCTAACCCCAGGTGGACACCTTAAGCTCAACCCCAACCCTAACCGGACACTCACGCTAACTCCAAATGTAACACTGAACCAAAAACTAACAGTAGCCCTAAACTTACTCCCTCAAACTAAGTTCAAACCTATCCTAACCTGAAGCCTAACTCAAATCATAGACCTAACCCTAACAATAGGCGGACACCTGAAGCTCAACCCAAACCCTAACCTGACCCTGACGCTGTCTCCAACCGTAACACTGAACCGAAAACTAACAGTAGCCCTAAACTTACTCCTTCAAACTCAGTTCAAACCTAACCTAACCTGAAGTCTAACTCAAACCACAGACCTAACCCTAACCCTAGGCGGACACATTAAGCTCAACCCCAACCCTAGCTGACCTCCAGGCTAACTCCAATCATATCACTGAACCGAAAACTAAGAGTAGCCCTAAACTTACTCGCTCAACCCCAAACCTAACCTGACCCTGACACTTACACCAACAGTAACAGTTAACTGAAAACTAACATTAGCCCTAAACTGACTCCCTCAAACTATGTTCAAACCTAACCCAACCTGAAGCCTAAATCAAATCTTAGACCTAACCCTAACCCTAGGCGGACACCTTATGCTTAACCCCCACCCTAACCTGACCCTGACGCTTTGTCCATCCGTAACAGTTAACCGAAAACTAACAGTAGCCCTAAACTTACTCCATCAAACTAACTTCAAACCTTACCTAACCTGAAGCCTAAATCAAACCATACCCCTAAACCTAACCCTAGGCGGACACCTTATGCTTAACCCCCACCCTAACCTGACTCTGACGCTTACTCCAACCGTAACAGTTAAACGAAAACTAACAGTAGCCCTAAACTTACTCCCTCAAACGAAGTTCAAACCTAACCTAACCTGAAGCCTAAATCAAACCATACACCTAACCCTAACCCTAGGCGGACAGCTTAAGCTCAACCCCAACCCTACCTGACCCTGACGCTAACTCCAACCGTAACAGTTACCCGAAAACTAACAGTAGCCCTAAACTTACTCCCTCAAACTAAGTTCAAACTTAACCTAACCAAAAGCCAAAATCAAACCGTACACCTAACCCTAACCCTAGGCGAACACCTTAAGCTCAACCCCAACCCTAACCTGAGCCTCACGCTAACTCCAACCGTAACACTGAACCGAAAACTAACAATAGCCCTAATCTTACTCCCCCAAACTAAGTTCAATCCTAACCTAACCTGAAGGCTAAATGAAACCATAGTCCTAACCCTAACCCTAGGCGGACACCTTATGCTTAACCCCCACCCTAACCTAACCCTCACGCTTACTCCAACCGTAACAGTTAAACGAAAACTAACAGTAGCCCTAAACTTACTCCCTCAAATTAAGTTCAAACATAACCTAACCTGAAGCCTAAATCAAACCATACAACTAACCCTAACCGTAGGCGGACACCTTAAGCTCAACCCCAAACCTAACCTGACCCTGACGCTTACTCCACCCGTAACACTGAACCGAAAACTAACAGTAGCCCTAAACTTACTCCCTCAAACTAAGTTCAAACCTAACCTAACCAGAAGCCTAACTCAAACCACAGACCTAACCCTAACCCTAGTCGGACATCTTAAGCTCAACCCCAACCCTAACCGGACCCTCACGCTAACTCCAAATGTAACATTGAACCGAAAACTAACAGTAGCCCTAAACTTACTCCCTCAAACTAAGTTCAGTCCTAACCTAACCTGAAGCCTCAAAGAAGCCATACACCTAACCCTAACCCTAGGCGGACACCTTATGCGTAACCCCCTCCCTAACCTGACCCTGATGCTTACTCCAACCGTAACAGTTACATGAAAACTAACAGTAGCCCTAAACTGTCTCCCTCAAACTAAGTTCAAACCTAACCTAAACTGTAGCCTAAGTCAAACAATAGACCTAACCCTAACCCTAGGCGGACACCTTATGCTTAACCCCCACCCTAACCTGACCCTGACGCTTACTCCAACTGTATAAGTTAACCGAAAACTAACAGTAGCCCTAAAATTACTCCCTCAAACTAACTTCAAACCTAACCTAACCTGAAGCCTAAATCAAACCATACACCTAACCCTAACCCTAGGCGGACACCTTAAGCTCAACACCAACCCTAACCTGGCCCTGACGCTAACTCCAACAGTAACAGTTACCCGAAAACTAACAGTAGCCCTAAACTTACTCCCTCAAACTAACTTCAAACCTAACCTAACTTGAAGCCTAACTGAAACCATAGTCCTAACCCTAACCCTAGGCGGACACCTGAAACTCAACCACAACCCTAACCAGACCCTGACGCTATCTCCAACCGTAACAATGAACCGAAAACTAACAGTAGCCCTAAACTTACTCCCTCAAACTAAGTTCAAACCTAACCTAACCTGAAGCCTAACTCAAACCATAGACCTAACCCTAACCCTAGGCGGACACCTGAAGCTCAATCACAACCCTAACCTGACACTGACGCTATCTCCAACCGTAACACTGAACCGAAAACTAACAGTAGCCCTAAACTTACTCCCTCAAACTAAGTTCAAACCTAACCTAACCTGAAGCCTAACTCAAACCACAGACCTAACCCTAACCCTAGGAGGACACCTTAAGCTCAACCCCAACTCTAACCTGACCCTCACGCTAACTCCAACCGTAACACTGAACCGAAAACTAAGAGTAGCTCTAAACTTACTCCCTCAAACTAAGTTCAAACCTAACTAAATCTGAAGCATAACTCAAACAATAGACCTAACCCTAACCCTAGGCGGACACCTTAAGCTTGACCCCAAACCTAACCTTACCCTGAGGCTAAATTCAACCGTAACACTGAACCAAAAAATACAATAGGCCTAAACTTACTCCCTCAAACTAAGTTAAAAACCTAACCTAACCTGAAGCCTAACTCAAACCATAGACCTAACCCTAACCCTAGGCGGACACCTGAAACTCAACCCCAACCCTAAGTTGACCATGACGCTATCTCCAAGCGTAACACTAAACCGAAAACTAACAGTAGCCCTAAACTTACTCGCTCAAACTAAGTTCAAACCTAACCTAACCTGAAGCCTAACTCAAATCATAGACCTAACCCTAACAATAGGCGGACACATAAAGCTCAACCCCAACCCTAACCTGACCCTGACGCTATCTCCAACCGTAACACTGAACCGAAAACTAACAGTAGCCCTAAACTTACTCCCTCAAACTAAGTTCAATCCTAACCTAACCTGAAGCCTAAATGAAACCATAGACCTAACCCTAACCCTAGGCGGACACCTTAGGCTTAACCCCCACACTACCCTGACCCTGACGCTTACTCCAACTGTAACAGTTAACCGAAAACTAACAGTAGCCCTAAACTTACTCCCTGAAACTAACTTCAAACCTAACATAACCTGAAGCCTAAATCAAACCATACACCTAACCCTAACCCTAGGCGGACACCTTAAGCTCAACCCCAACCCTAACCTGACCCTGACGCTAACTCCAACCGTAACAGTTACCCGAAAACTAACAGTAGCCCTAAACTTACTCCCTCAAACTAAGTTCAAACCTAACCTAACCAGAAGCCAAAATCAAACCATACACCTAACCCTAACCCTAGGCGGACACCTTAAGCTCAACCCCAACCCTAACCTGACCCTCACGCTAACTCCAACCGTAACACTGAACCGAAAACTAACAGTAGCCCTAAACTTACTCCCTCAAACTAAGTTCAAACCTAATCTAACCTGAAGCCTAACTCAAACCATACACCTAACCCTAACCCTAGGCAGACACCTGAAGCTCAACCAAAACCCTAACCTGACCATGACGCTATCTCCAACCGTAACACTGAACCGAAAACTAACAGTAGCCCTAAACTTACTCCCTCAAACTACGTTCAAACCAAACCTATCCTGAACCCTATCTCAAACCACAGACCTAACCCTAACCCTAGGTGGACACCTTAAGCTCAACCCCAACCCTAACCAAACACTGACGCTAACTCCAAATGTAACACTGAACCAAAAACTAACAGTAGCCCTAAACTTACTCCCTCAAACTAAGTTCAAACCTAACCTAACCTGAAGCCTAAATCAAACCATACACCTAACCCTAACCCTAGGCGGACACCTTAAGCTCAACCCCAAACCTAACCTGACCCTGACGCTTACTCCAACCGTAACAGTTAACCGAAAACTAACAGTAGCCCTAAACTTACTCCCTCAAACTAAGTTCAATCCTAACCTAACCTGAAGCCTAAATGATACCATAGACCTAACCCTAACCCTAGGCGGACACCTTATGCTTAACCCCCACCCTAACCTGACCCTGACGCTTGCTCCAACTGTAACAGTTAACCGAAAACTAACAGAAGTCCTAAACGTACTCCCTGAAACTAACTTCAAACCTAACCTAAGCTGAAGCCTATCTCAAACCACATACCTAACCCTAACCCTAGGCGGACACCTTAAGCTCAACCCCAACAATAACCGGACACTCACGCTAACTCCAAATGTAACACTGAATCAAAAACTAACAGTAGCCCTAAACTTACTCCCTCAAACTAAGTTCAAACCTAACTCTAACCTGAAGGCTAAATCAAACCATATACCTAACGCTAGTCGGACACCTTAAACTCAACCCCAACCCTAACGTGAACCTCATGCTAACTCCAACCGTAACACTGAACCGAAAACTAACAGTGGCCCTAAACTTACTCCCTCAAACTATGTTCTATCCTAACCTAACCTAAAGCCTAAATGAAAACATAGACCTAACCCTAACCCTAGGCGGACACCTTATGCTTAACCCCCACCCTAACCTGACCCTGACGCTTACTCCAACCGTAACAGTTACATGAAAACTAACAGTAGCCCTAAACTGTCTCCCTCAAACTAAGTTCAAACCTAACCTAAACTGAAGCCTAAGTCAAACAATAGACCTAACCCTAACCCTAGGCGGACACCTTATGCTTAAACCCCACCCTAACCTGACCCTGACGCTTACTCCAACTGTAAAAGTTAACCGAAAACTAACAGTAGCCCTAAAATTACTCCCTCAAACTAACTTCAAACCTAACCTAACCTGAGCCTAAATCAAACCATACACCTAACCCTAACCCTAGGCGGACACCTTAAGCTCAACCCCAACCCTAACCTGGCCCTGACGCTAACTCCAACAGTAACAGTTACCCGAAAACTAACAGTAGCCCTAAACTTACTCCCTCAAACTAACTTCAAACCTAACCTAACTTGAAGCCTAACTCAAACCATAGTCCTAACCCTAACCCTAGGCGGACACCTGAAGCTCAATCACAACCCTAACCTGACACTGACGCTATCTCCAACCGTAACACTGAACTGAAAACTAACAGTAGCCCTAAACTTACTCCCTCAAACTAAGTTCAAACCTAACCTAACCTGAAGCCTAACTCAAACCACAGACCTAACCCTAACCCTAGGAGGACACCTTAACCTCAACCCCAACCCTAACCTTACCCTCACGCTAACTCCAACCGTAACACTGAACCGAAAACTAACAGTAGCCCTAAACTTACTCCCTCAAACTAAGTTCAAACCTAACCTAATCTGAAGACTAAATCAAACAATAGACCTAATCCAACCCTAGGCGGACACCTTAAGCTTGACCCCAACCCTAACCTGAACCTGAGGATAAATTCAACCGTAACACTGAACCAAAAAATACAATAGGCCTAAACTTACTCCCTAAAACTAAGTTCAAACCTAACGTAACCTGAAGCCTAACTCACACCATAGACCTAACCCTAACCGTAGGCGGACACCTGACTCTCAACCCGATCCCTAACTTGACCATGACGCTATCTCCAACCGTAACACTGAACCGAAAACTAACAGTAGCCCTAAACTTACTCCCTCAAACTAAGTTCAAACCTAACCTAACCTGAAGCCTAACTCAAATCATAGACATAACCCTAACAATAGGCGGACACCTGAAGCTCAACCCCAACCCTAACCTGACCCTGACGCTATCTCCAACCGTAACAGTTACCCGAAAACTAACAGTAGCCCTAAACTTACTCCCTCAAACTAAGTTCAAACCTAACCAACCTGAAGCCTAATTCAAACCATAGACCTAACCCTAAACCTAGGCGGACACGTGATTCTCAACCCCAACCCTAACTTGAACATGACGCTATCTCCAGCCGTAACACTAAACCGAAAACTAACAGTAGCCCTAAACTTACTCGCTCAAACTAAGTTCAAACCTAACCTAATCTGAAGCCTAACTCAAATCGTAGACTTAACCCTAACAATAGGCGGACACCTGAAGCTCAACCCCAACCCTAACCTGACCCTGACGCTATCTCCAATCGTAACACTGAACCGAAAACTAACAGTAGCGCTAAACTTACTCACACAAACTAAGTTCAAACGTAAGCTAACCTGAAGCCTAAATCAAACCACAGACCTAACCCTAACCCTAGGCGGACACCTTAAGTTCAACTCCAACCCTAACCTGACCCTGACGCTATCTCCAACCGTAACACTTAACCGAAAAATAACAGTAGCCCTAAACTTACTCACTCAAACTAAGTTCAAACGTAACCTAATCTGGAGCCTAAATAAAACCATGGACCTAATCCTAACCCTAGGTGGACACCTCAAGCTAACCCCAAACCTAACCTGACCCTAACGCTAAATCCAACCATAATACTGAACCGAAAACAAACAGTAGCCCTAAACTTACTCCCTCAAACTAAGTTCAAACCAAACCTAACCTGAAGCCTAAATCAAACCATACACCTAACCCTAACCATAGGCGGACACTTTAACTTCAACCCCAATCCTAACCTGACCCTGACACTTACTCCAACTGTAACAGTTAACCGAAAACTAACAGTAGCCCTAAACTTACTCCCTCAAACTAAGTTCAATCCTAACCTAACCTGACGCCTAAACGAAACCATAGACCTAACCCTAACCCTAGGCGGACACCTTATGCTTAACCCCCACCCTAACCTGACCCTGACGCTTACTCCAACTGTAACAGGTAACCGAAAACTAACAGTAGCCATAAACTTACTCCCTGAAACTCACTTCAAACCTAACCTAACCTGAAGCCTAAATCAAACCATACACCTAACCCTAAACCTAGGCGGACACCTTAAGCTCAACCCCAACCCTAACCTGACCTCCCAGCTAACTCCAACCATATCACTGAACTGAAAACTAAGAGTAGCCCTAAACTTACTCCCACAAACTAAATTCAATCCTAACCTAACCTGAAGCCTAAATGAAACCATAGACCTAACCCTAACCCTAGGCGGACACCTTATGGTTAACCCCCACCATAACCTGACCCTGACGCTTACTCCAACCCTAACAGTTAAACGAAAACTAACAATAGCCCTAAACTTACTCCCTCAAACTAAGTTCAAACCTATCCTAACCTGAAGCCTAAATCAAACCAAACACCTAACACTAACCCTAGGCGGATACCTTGAGCTCAACCCCAAACCTAACCTGACCTTGACACTTACACCAACAGTAACAGTTAACCGAAAACTAACAGTAGCCCTAAACTGACTCCCTCAAACTAAGTTCAAACCTAACCTAACCTGAAGCCTAAATCAAATCTTAAACCTAACCCTAACCCTAGGCGGACACCTTATGCTTAACCCACACCCTAACCTGACCCTGAAGCTTACTCCAACCGAAACAGTTAACCGAAAACTAACAGTAGCCCTAAACTTACTCCATCAAACTAACTTCAAACCTAACCGAACCTTAAGCCTAAATGAAACCATACACCTAAGCCTAACCCTAGGCGGACACCTTAATCTCAACCCCAAACCTAACCTGACCCTCACGCTAACTCCAACCGTAACTCTGAACCTAAAACTAACAGTAGCCCTAAACTTACTCCCTAAAACAAGTTCAAACCTAACCTAACCTGAAGCCTATCTCAAACCATAGACCTAACCCTAACCCCAGGAGAACACCTGAAGCTCAACCCCAACCCTAATCTGACCCTGACGCTATCTCCAACCGTAACACTGAACCGAAAACTAACAGTAGCCCTAAACTTACTCCCTCAAACTAAGTTAAAACCTAACCTAACCTGAAGCCTAACTCAAACCACAGACCTAACCCTAACCCTAGGCGGACACCTTAAGCTCAACCCCAACCCTAACCGGACCCTCATGCTAACTCCAAACGTAACACTGAACCGAAAACTAACAGTAGCCCTAAACTTACTCCCTCAAACTAAGTTCAATCCTTACCTTACCTGAAGCCTAAATGAAACCATACACGTAACCCTAACCCTAGGCGGACACCTTATGCTTAACCCCCACCCTAACCTGACCCTGACGCTTACTCCAACTCTAAGAGTTAACCGAAAACTAACAGTAGCCCTAAACTTACTCCCTGAAACTTACTTCAAGCCTAACCTAACCTGAAGCCTAAATCAAACCATACACCTAACCCTAAACCTAGGCAGACACCTTATGGTTAACCCACAACATAACCTGACCCTGACGCTTACTCCAACCGTAACAGTTAAACGAAAACTAACAATAGCCCTAAACTTACTCCCTCAAACTAAGTTCAAACCCATCCTAACCTGAAGCCTAAATCAAACCATACACCTAACACTAACCCTAGGCGGATACCTTAAGCTCAACCCCAAACCTAACCTGACCTTGACACTTACACCAACAGTAACAGTTAACCGAAAACTAACAGTAGGCCTAAACTGACTCCCTCAAACTAAGTTCAAACCTAACCTAACCTGAAGACTAACTCAAACCATAGACCTAAACCTAACCCTAGGCGGACACCTGAAGCTCAACCACAACCCTAACCTGACCCTGACGCTATCTCCAACCGTAACACAGAACCGAAAAATAACAGTAGCCCTAAACTTACTCCCTAAAACTAAGTTCAAACCTAACCTAACCTGAAGCCTAACTCAAACCACAGACCTAACCCTAACCCTAGGCGGACACCTTAAGCACAACCCCAAACCTAACCGGACCCTCACGCTAACTCCAAACGTAACATTGAACAGAAAACTAACAGTAGCCCTAAACTTACTCCCGCAAACTAAGTTCAATCCTAACCTAACCTGCAGCCTAAATGAAACCATAGACCTAACCCTAACCCTAGGCGGACAATTTATGCTTAACCCCCACTCTAACCTGACTCTGACGCTTACTCCAACCGTAACAGTTAACCGAAAACTAACAGTAGCCCTAAACTTACTCCCTCAAAGTAAGTTCAATCCTAACCTAACCTGAAGCCTAAATGAAACCATAGACCTAACCCTAACCCTAGGCGGAAAACTTATGCTTAACCCCCACCCTAACCTGACCCTGACGCTTACTCCAATCGTAACAGTTAAACGAAAACTAACAGTAGCCCTAAACTGTCTCCCTCAAACTAAGTTCAAACCTAACCTAACCTGAAGCCTAACTGAAACAATAGACCTAACCCTAACCCTAAGAGGACACCTTAAGCTTAACCCCACCCTAACCTGACCCTGAGGCTAAATCGAACCGTAACACTGAACCGAAAACTAACAGTGGCCCTAAACTTACTCCCTCAAACTAAGCTCAAACCTAAACTAACCTGAAGCCTAACTCAAACCATAGACCTAACCCTAAAAATAGGCGGACACCTGAAGCTCAACCCGAAACCTAACCTCACCTTGACGCTATCTCCAACCGTAACACTGAACCGAAAACTAACAGTAGCCCTAAACTTACTCCCTCAGACTAAGTTCAAACCTAACCTAACCTTAAGTCTAACTCAAACCACAGACCTAACCCTAACCCTAGGCGGACACCTTAAGCTCAACCCCAACCCTAACATGACCCTCACGCTAACTCCAACCGTAACACAGAACCGAAAACTAACAGTAGCCCTAAACCTACTCCCTCAAACTAAGTTCAAACCTAACATAACCTGAAGCCTAACTCAAACAATAGACCTAACCCTTACCCTAGGCGGACACCTTAATCTTAACCCCAAACCTAACCTGACCCTGAGGCTAAATCCAACCGTAACACTGAACCGAAAACTAACAGTAGCCCTAAACTGACTCCCTCAAACTAAGTTCAAACCTAACCTAACCTGAAGCCTATATCAAATCATAGACCTAACCCTAAACCTAGGCGGACACCTTATGCTTAACCCCCACCCTACCCTGACACTGACGCTTACTCCAACTGTAACAGTTAACTGAAAACTAACAGTAGCCCTAAACTTACTCACTCAAACTAACTTCAAACCTAACCTAACCTGAAGCCTAAGTCAAACCATACACATAACCCTAACCCTAGGCGGACACCTTAATCTCAACACCAACCCTAACCTGGCCCTGATGCTAACTCCAACCATAACAGTTACCCGAAAACTATCAGTAGCCCTAAACTGACTCCCTCAAACTAAGTTCAAACATAACCTAACCTGAAGCCTAAATCAAATCATAGACCTAACCCTAACCCTAGGCGGACACCTTATGCTTAACCCCCACCCTAACCTGACCCTGACGATTACTCCAACTGTAAGAGTTACCCGAAAACTAACAGTAGCCCTAAGCTTACTCCCTCAAACTAACTTCAAACCTAACCTAACTTGAAGCCTAACTCAAACCATAGTCCTAACCCTAACCCTAGGCGGACACCTGAAACTCAAACACAACCCTAACCAGACCCTGACGCTATCTCAAACCGTAAAACTGAACCGAAAACTAACAGTAGCCCTAAACTTATTCCCTCAAACTAAGTTCAAACCTAACCTAACCTGAAGCCTAACTCAAACCATAGACCTAACCCTAACCCTAGGCGGATACCTGAAGCTCAATCACAACCCTAACATGACCCTGACGCTATCTCCAACCGTAACACTGAACCGAAAACTAACAGTAGCCCTAAACTTACTCCCTCAAACTAAGTTCAAACCTAACCTAACCTGAAGCCTAACTCAAACCACAGACCTAACCCTAACCCTAGGAGGACACCTTAAGCTCAACCCCAACCCTAACCTGACCCTCACGCTAAGTCCAACCGGAACACTGAACCGAAAACTAACAGTAGCCCTAAACTTACTCCCTCAAACAAAGTTCAAACCTAACCTAACCTGAAGCCTAAATCAAACCATACACCTAACCCTAACCCTAGGCGGACACTTTAACTTCAACCCCAAACCTAACCTGACCCTGACGCTTACTCCAACTGTAACAGTTAACCGAAAACTAACAGTAGCCCTAAAATTACTCCCTCAAACTAACTTCAAACCTAACCTAACCTGAGCCTAAATCAAACCATACACCTAACCCTAACCCTAGGCGGACACCTTAAGCTCAACCCCAACCCTAACCTGGCCCTGACGCTAACTCCAACAGTAACAGTTACCCGAAAACTAACAGTAGCCCTAAACTTACTCCCTCAAACTAACTTCAAACCTAACCTAACTGGAAGCCTAACTCAAACCATAGTCCTAACCCTAACCCTAGGCGGACACCTGAAGCTCAATCACAACCCTAACCTGACACTGACGCTATCTCCAACCGTAACACTGAACTGAAAACTAACAGTAGCCCTAAACTTACTCCCTCAAACTAAGTTCAAACCTAACCTAACCTGAAGCCTAACTCAAACCACAGACCTAACCCTAACCCTAGGAGGACACCTTAACCTCAACCCCAACCCTAACCTGACCCTCACGCTAACTCCAACCGTAACACTGAACCGAAAACTAACAGTAGCCCTAAACTTACTCCCTCAAACTAAGTTCAAACCTAACCTAATCTGAAGACTAAATCAAACAATAGACCTAATCCAACCCTAGGCGGACACCTTAAGCTTGACCCCAACCCTAACCTGAACCTGAGGATAAATTCAACCGTAACACTGAACCAAAAAATACAATAGGCCTAAACTTACTCCCTAAAACTAAGTTCAAACCTAACGTAACCTGAAGCCTAACTCACACCATAGACCTAACCCTAACCGTAGGCGGACACCTGACTCTCAACCCGATCCCTAACTTGACCATGACGCTATCTCCAACCGTAACACTGAACCGAAAACTAACAGTAGCCCTAAACTTACTCCCTCAAACTAAGTTCAAACCTAACCTAACCTGAAGCCTAACTCAAATCATAGACATAACCCTAACAATAGGCGGACACCTGAAGCTCAACCCCAACCCTAACCTGACCCTGACGCTATCTCCAACCGTAACAGTTACCCGAAAACTAACAGTAGCCCTAAACTTACTCCCTCAAACTAAGTTCAAACCTAACCAACCTGAAGCCTAATTCAAACCACAGACCTAACCCTAAACCTAGGCGGACACGTGATTCTCAACCCCAACCCTAACTTGAACATGACGCTATCTCCAGCCGTAACACTAAACCGAAAACTAACAGTAGCCCTAAACTTACTCGCTCAAACTAAGTTCAAACCTAACCTAATCTGAAGCCTAACTCAAATCGTAGACTTAACCCTAACAATAGGCGGACACCTGAAGCTCAACCCCAACCCTAACCTGACCCTGACGCTATCTCCAATCGTAACACTGAACCGAAAACTAACAGTAGCGCTAAACTTACTCACACAAACTAAGTTCAAACGTAAGCTAACCTGAAGCCTAAATCAAACCACAGACCTAACCCTAACCCTAGGCGGACACCTTAAGTTCAACTCCAACCCTAACCTGACCCTGACGCTATCTCCAACCGTAACACTTAACCGAAAAATAACAGTAGCCCTAAACTTACTCACTCAAACTAAGTTCAAACGTAACCTAATCTGTTGCCTAAATAAAACCATGGACCTAATCCTAACCCTAGGTGGACACCTCAAGCTAACCCCAAACCTAACCTGACCCTAACGCTAAATCCAACCATAATACTGAACCGAAAACAAACAGTAGCCCTAAACTTACTCCCTCAAACTAAGTTCAAACCAAACCTAACCTGAAGCCTAAATCAAACCATACACCTAACCCTAACCATAGGCGGACACTTTAACTTCAACCCCAATCCTAACCTGACCCTGACACTTACTCCAACTGTAACAGTTAACCGAAAACTAACAGTAGCCCTAAACTTACTCCCTCAAACTAAGTTCAATCCTAACCTAACCTGACGCCTAAACGAAACCATAGACCTAACCCTAACCCTAGGCGGACACCTTATGCTTAACCCCCACCCTAACCTGACCCTGACGCTTACTCCAACTGTAACAGGTAACCGAAAACTAACAGTAGCCATAAACTTACTCCCTGAAACTCACTTCAAACCTAACCTAACCTGAAGCCTAAATCAAACCATACACCTAACCCTAAACCTAGGCGGACACCTTAAGCTCAACCCCAACCCTAACCTGACCTCCCAGCTAACTCCAACCATATCACTGAACTGAAAACTAAGAGTAGCCCTAAACTTACTCCCACAAACTAAATTCAATCCTAACCTAACCTGAAGCCTAAATGAAACCATAGACCTAACCCTAACCCTAGGCGGACACCTTATGGTTAACCCCCACCATAACCTGACCCTGACGCTTACTCCAACCCTAACAGTTAAACGAAAACTAACAATAGCCCTAAACTTACTCCCTCAAACTAAGTTCAAACCTATCCTAACCTGAAGCCTAAATCAAACCAAACACCTAACACTAACCCTAGGCGGATACCTTGAGCTCAACCCCAAACCTAACCTGACCTTGACACTTACACCAACAGTAACAGTTAACCGAAAACTAACAGTAGCCCTAAACTGACTCCCTCAAACTAAGTTCAAACCTAACCTAACCTGAAGCCTAAATCAAATCTTAAACCTAACCCTAACCCTAGGCGGACACCTTATGCTTAACCCACACCCTAACCTGACCCTGAAGCTTACTCCAACCGAAACAGTTAACCGAAAACTAACAGTAGCCCTAAACTTACTCCATCAAACTAACTTCAAACCTAACCGAACCTTAAGCCTAAATGAAACCATACACCTAAGCCTAACCCTAGGCGGACACCTTAATCTCAACCCCAAACCTAACCTGACTCTGACGCTATCTCCAACCGTAACACTGAACCGAAAACTAACAGGAGCCCTAAACTTACTCCCTCAAACTAAGTTCAAACCTAACCTAACCTGAAGCCTAACTCAAACCACAAACCTAACCCTAACCCTAGGCGGACACCTTAAGCTCCACTCCAACCCGAACCTGACCCTGACGCTATCTCCAACCGTAACACTGAACCGAAAACTAACAGTAGCCCTAAACTTACTCACTCAAACTAAGTTCAAACGTAACCTAACCTGGAGCCTAAATCAAACCATGGACCTAACCCTAACCCTAGGCGAACACCTCAAGCTAACCCCAACCCTAACCTGACCCTGACGCTAACTCCAACCATAATACTGAACCGAAAACTAACAGTAGCCCTAAACTTACTCCCTCAAGCTAAGTTCAAACCTAACCTAACCTGAAGCCTAAATCAAACCATACAACTAACCCTAACCCTAGGCGGACACCTTAACTTCAACCCGAAACCTAACCTGACCCTGACGCTTAATCCAAATATAACAGTTAACTGAAAACTAACAGTAGCCCTAAACTTACTCCCTCAAACTAAGTTCAAACATAACCTAACCTGAAGCCTAAATCAAACCATACACCTAAACCTAACCCTAGGAGGACACCTTAAGCTCAACCCCAACCCTAACCTGGCCGTGACGCTAACTCCAACCGTAACAGTTACCCGAAAACTAACAGTAGCCCTAAACTTACTCCCTCAAACTAAGTTCAAACCTAACCTAACCTGAAGCCTAAATGAAACCATAGACCTAACCCTAACCCTAGGCGGACACCTTATGCTTAACCCCCACCCTAACCTGACCCTGACGCTTACTCCAACCGTAACAGTTAAACGAAAACTAACAGTAGCCCTAAACTTACTCCCTCAAACTAAGTTCAAACCTAACCTAACCTGAAGCCTAAATCAAACCATACACCTAACCCTAACCCTAGGCGGACACCTGAAGCTCAAACCCAAACCTAACCTGACCCTCACGCTAACTCCAACCGTAACTCTGAACCTAAAACTAACAGTAGCCCTAAATTTACTCCCTCAAACTAAGTTCAAACCTAACCTAACCTGAAGCCTAACTCAAACCACAGACCTAACCCTAACCCTAGGCGGACACCTTAAGCTCAACCCCAACCCTAACCGGACCCTCATGCTAACTCCAAACGTAACACTGAACCGAAAACTAACAGTAGCCCTAAACTTACTCCCTCAAACTAAGTTCAATCCTTACCTTACCTGAAGCCTAAATGAAACCATACACGTAACCCTAACCCTAGGCGGACACCTTATGCTTAACCCCCACCCTAACCTGACCCTGACGCTTACTCCAACTCTAAGAGTTAACCGAAAACTAACAGTAGCCCTAAACTTACTCCCTGAAACTTACTTCAAGCCTAACCTAACCTGAAGCCTAAATCAAACCATACACCTAACCCTAAACCTAGGCAGACACCTTATGGTTAACCCACAACATAACCTGACCCTGACGCTTACTCCAACCGTAACAGTTAAACGAAAACTAACAATAGCCCTAAACTTACTCCCTCAAACTAAGTTCAAACCCATCCTAACCTGAAGCCTAAATCAAACCATACACCTAACACTAACCCTAGGCGGATACCTTAAGCTCAACCCCAAACCTAACCTGACCTTGACACTTACACCAACAGTAACAGTTAACCGAAAACTAACAGTAGCCCTAAACTGACTCCCTCAAACTAAGTTCAAACCTAACCTAACCTGAAGACTAACTCAAACCATAGACCTAAACCTAACCCTAGGCGGACACCTGAAGCTCAACCACAACCCTAACCTGACCCTGACGCTATCTCCAACCGTAACACAGAACCGAAAAATAACAGTAGCCCTAAACTTACTCCCTAAAACTAAGTTCAAACCTAACCTAACCTGAAGCCTAACTCAAACCACAGACCTAACCCTAACCCTAGGCGGACACCTTAAGCTCAACCCCAAACCTAACCGGACCCTCACGCTAACTCCAAACGTAACATTGAACAGAAAACTAACAGTAGCCCTAAACTTACTCCCGCAAACTAAGTTCAATCCTAACCTAACCTGCAGCCTAAATGAAACCATAGACCTAACCCTAACCCTAGGCGGACAATTTATGCTTAACCCCCACTCTAACCTGACCCTGACGCTTACTCCAACCGTAACAGTTAACCGAAAACTAACAGTAGCCCTAAACTTACTCCCTCAAAGTAAGTTCAATCCTAACCTAACCTGAAGCCTAAATGAAACCATAGACCTAACCCTAACCCTAGGCGGAAACCTTATGCTTAACCCCCACCCTAACCTGACCCTGACGCTTACTCCAATCGTAACAGTTAAACGAAAACTAACAGTAGCCCTAAACTGTCTCCCTCAAACTAAGTTCAAACCTAACCTAACCTGAAGCCTAACTGAAACAATAGACCTAACCCTAACCCTAAGCGGACACCTTAAGCTTAACCCCACCCTAACCTGACCCTGAGGCTAAATCGAACCGTAACACTGAACCGAAAACTAACAGTGGCCCTAAACTTACTCCCTCAAACTAAGTTCAAACCTAAACTAACCTGAAGCCTAACTCAAACCATAGACCTAACCCTAAAAATAGGCGGACACCTGAAGCTCAACCCGAAACCTAACCTCACCTTGACGCTATCTCCAACCGTAACACTGAACCGAAAACTAACAGTAGCCCTAAACTTACTCCCTCAGACTAAGTTCAAACCTAACCTAACCTGAAGTCTAACTCAAACCACAGACCTAACCCTAACCCTAGGCGGACACCTTAAGCTCAACCCCAACCCTAACATGACCCTCACGCTAACTCCAACCGTAACACAGAACCGAAAACTAACAGTAGCCCTAAACCTACTCCCTCAAACTAAGTTCAAACCTAACATAACCTGAAGCCTAACTCAAACAATAGACCTAACCCTTACCCTAGGCGGACACCTTAATCTTAACCCCAAACCTAACCTGACCCTGAGGCTAAATCCAACCGTAACACTGAACCGAAAACTAACAGTAGCCCTAAACTGACTCCCTCAAACTAAGTTCAAACCTAACCTAACCTGAAGCCTATATCAAATCATAGACCTAACCCTAACCCTAGGCGGACACCTTATGCTTAACCCCCACCCTACCCTGACACTGACGCTTACTCCAACTGTAACAGTTAACTGAAAACTAACAGTAGCCCTAAACTTACTCACTCAAACTAACTTCAAACCTAACCTAACCTGAAGCCTAATTCAAACCATACACATAACCCTAACCCTAGGCGGACACCTTAATCTCAACCCCAACCCTAACCTGGCCCTGATGCTAACTCCAACCATAACAGTTACCCGAAAACTATCAGTAGCCCTAAACTGACTCCCTCAAACTAAGTTCAAACATAACCTAACCTGAAGCCTAAATCAAATCATAGACCTAACCCTAACCCTAGGCGGACACCTTATGCTTAACCCCCACCCTAACCTGACCCTGACGATTACTCCAACTGTAAGAGTTACCCGAAAACTAACAGTAGCCCTAAGCTTACTCCCTCAAACTAACTTCAAACCTAACCTAACTTGAAGCCTAACTCAAACCATAGTCCTAACCCTAACCCTAGGCGGACACCTGAAACTCAAACACAACCCTAACCAGACCCTGACGCTATCTCAAACCGTAAAACTGAACCGAAAACTAACAGTAGCCCTAAACTTATTCCCTCAAACTAAGTTCAAACCTAACCTAACCTGAAGCCTAACTCAAACCATAGACCTAACCCTAACCCTAGGCGGATACCTGAAGCTCAATCACAACCCTAACATGACCCTGACGCTATCTCCAACCGTAACACTGAACCGAAAACTAACAGTAGCCCTAAACTTACTCCCTCAAACTAAGTTCAAACCTAACCTAACCTGAAGCCTAACTCAAACCACAGACCTAACCCTAACCCTAGGAGGACACCTTAAGCTCAACCCCAACCCTAACCTGACCCTCACGCTAAGTCCAACCGGAACACTGAACCGAAAACTAACAGTAGCCCTAAACTTACTCCCTCAAACAAAGTTCAAACCTAACCTAACCTGAAGCCTAAATCAAACCATACACCTAACCCTAACCCTAGGCGGACACTTTAACTTCAACCCCAAACCTAACCTGACCCTGACGCTTAGTCCAACTGTAACAGTTAACCGAAAACTAACAGTAGCCCTAAACTTACTCCCTCAAACTAAGTTCAAACATAACATAACCTGAAGCCTAAATCAAATCATACACCTAACCCTAACCCTAGGCGGACACCTTAAGCTCAACCCCAACCCTAACCGGACCCTCATGCTAACTCCAAACGTAACACTGAACCGAAAACTAACAGTAGCCCTAAACTTACTCCCTCAAACTATGTTCAATCCTAACCTAACCTGAAGCCTAAATGAAACCATAGACCTAACCCTAACCCTAGGCGGACACCTTATGCTTAACCCCCACCCTAACCTGACCCTGATGCTTACTCCAACTGTAACAGTTAACCGAAAACTAACAGTAGCCCTAAACTTACTCCCTGAAACTAACTTCAAACCTAACCTAACCTGAAGCCTAAATCAAACCATACACCTAACCCTAAGCCTAGGCGGACACCTTAAGCTCAACCACAACCCTAACCTGACCCTGACGCTAACTCCAACCGTAACAGTTACCGAAAACTAACAGTAGCCCTAAATTTACTCCCTCAAACTAAGTTCAAACCTAACCTAACCCGAAACCAAAATCAAACCTTACACCTAACCCTAACCCTAGGCGGACACCTGAAACTCAACCACAACCCTAACCAGACCCTGACGCTATCTCAAACCGTAACACTGAACCGAAAACTAACAGTAGCCCTAAACTTACTCCCTCAAACTAAGTTCAAACCTAACCTAACCTGAAGCCTAACTCAAACCATAGACCTAACCCTAACCCTAGGCGGACACCTGAAGCTCAATCACAACGCTAACCTGAACCTGACGCTATCTCCAACCGTAACACTGAACCGAAAACTAACAGTAGCCCTAAACTTACACCCTCAAACTAAGTTCAAACCTAACCAAACCTGAAGCCTAACTCAAACCACAGACCTAACCCTAACCCTAGGAGGACACCCTCAGCTCAACCCCAACCCTAACCTGACCCTCACGCTAACTCCAACCGTAACACTGAACCGAAAACTAACAGTAGCCCTAAACTTACTCCCTCAAACTAAGTTCAAACCTAACCTAACCTGAAACCTAAATCAAAACATACACCTAACCCTAACCCTAGGCGGACACCTTAAGCTCAACCCCAACCCTAACCGGACCCTCATGCTAACTCCAAACGTAACACTGAACCGAACACTAACAGTAGCCCTAAACTTACTCCCTCAAACTAAGTTCAAACCTAACCTTACCTGAAGCCTAAATGAAACCATAGACCTAACCCTAACCCTAGGCGGACACCTTATGCTTAACCCCCACCCTAACCTGACCCTGACGCTTACTCCAACCGTAACAGTTAAACGAAAACTAACAGTAGCCCTAAACTTACTCCCTCAAACTAAGTTCAAACCTAACCTAACCTGAAGCATAAATCAAACCATACACCTAACCCTAACCCTAGGCGGACACCTGAAGCTCAAACCCAAACCTAACCTGACCCTCACGCTAACTCCAACAGTAACACTGAACCTAAAACTAACAGTAGTCCTAAACTTACTCCCTAAAACAAGTTCAAACCTAACCTAACCTGAAGCCTATCTCAAACCATAGGCCTAACCCTAACCCTAGGCGGACACCTGAAGCTCAACCCCAACCCTAACCTGACCCTGACCCTATCTCCAACCGTAACACTGAACCAAAAACTAACAGTAGCCCTAAACATACTCCCTCAAACTAAGTTCAAACCTAACCTAACCTGAAGCCTAACTCAAACCACAGACCTAACCCTAACCCTAGGCGGACACCTTCAGCTCAACCCCAACCCTAACCGGACCCTCATGCTAACTCCAAACGTAACAATGAACCGAAAACTAACAGTAGCCCTAAACTTACTCCCTCAAACTAAGTTCAATCCTTACCTAACCTGAAGCCTAAATGAAACCATACACCTAACCCTAACCCTAGGCGGACACCTTATGCTTAACCCCCACCCTAACCTGACCCTGACTCTTACTCCAACTGTAACAGTTAACCAAAAACTAACAGTAGCCCTAAACTTACTCCCTGAAACTAACTTCAAGCCTAACATAACCTGAAGCCTAAATCAAACCATACACCTAACCCTAAACCTAGGCGGACACCTTAAGCTCAACCCCAACCCTAACCTGACATACCAGCTAACTCCAACCATATCACTGAACTGAAAACTAAGAGTAGCCCTAAACTTACTCCCACAAACTAAGTTCAATCCTAACCTAACCTGAAGCCTAAATGAAACCATAGACCTAACCCTAACCCTAGGCGGACACCTTAATCTCAACCCCAAACCTAACCTGACCTTGACACTTACACCAACAGTAACAGTTAACCGAAAACTAACAGTAGCCCTAAACTGACTCCCTCAAACTAAGTTCAAACCTAACCTAACCTGAACCTAAATCAAATCTTAGACCTAACCCTAACCCTGTGCGGACCCCTTAAGCTCAACCCCAACTCTAACCTGACCCTCACGCTAACTCCAACCGTAACACTGAACCGAAAACTAACAGTAGCCCTAAACTAACTCCATTAAACTAAGTTCAAACCTAACCTAACCTGAAGCCTAACTCAAACCATAGACATAACCCTAACCCTAGGCGGACACCTGAAGCTCAACCACAACCCTAACCTGACCCTGACGCTATCTCCAACCGAAACACTGAACCGAAAACTAACAGTAGCCCTAAACTTACTCCCTCAAACTAACTTCAAACCTAACCTAACCTGAAGCCTATCTCAAACCACAGACCTAACCCTAAAGATAGGTGGACACCGTAAGCTCAACCCCAACCGTAACCGGACACTCACGCTAACTCCAAATGTAACACTGAACCAAAAACTAACATTAGCCCTAAACTTACTCCCTCAAAGTAAGTTCAAACCTAACCTAACCTGAAGCCTAACTCAAATCATAAACCTAACCCTAAAAATAGGCGGACACCTGAAGCCCAACCCCAACCCTAACCTGACCCTGACGCTATCTCCAACCGTAACACTTAACCGAAAACTAACAGTAGCCCTAAACTTACTCCTTCAAACTAAGTTCAAACCTAACCTAACCTGAAGTCTAACTCAAACCACAGACCTAACCCTAACCCTAGCGGGACACCTTAAGCTCAACCCCAACCCTAACATGACCCTCACGCTAACTCTAACCCTAACACAGAACCGAAAACTAACAGTAGCCCTAAACCTATTCCCTCAAACTAAGTTCAAACCTAACATAACCTGAAGCCTAACTCAAACAATAGACCTAACCCTAACCCTAGGCGGACACCTTAATCTTAACCCCAACCCTAACCTGACCCTGAGGCTAAATCCAACCGTAACACTGAACCGAAAACTAACAGTAGCCCTAAACTGACTCCCTCAAACTAAGTTCAAACCTAACCTAACCTGAAGCCTATTTCAAATCATAGACCTAACCCTAACCCTAGGCGGACACCTGAAGCTCAACAACCCTAACCTGACCCTGACGCTATGTCCAACCGTAACACTGAACCGAAAACTAACAGTAGCCCTAAACTTACTCCCTCAAACTAAGTTCAAACCTAACCTAACCTGAAGCCTAACTCAAACCATAGACCTAACCCTAACCCTAGGCGGACACCTGAAGCTGAACAACAACCCTAACCTGACCCTGACGCTATCTCCAACCGTAACACTGAACCGAAAACTAACAGTAGCCCTAAACTTACTCTCTCAAACTACGTTCAAACCTAACCTAACCTGAACACTATCTCAAACCACAGACATAACCCTAACCCTAGGTGTACACCTTGAGCTCAACCCCAACACTATCCAGACACTGACGCTAACTCCAAATGTAACACTGAACCAAAAACTAACAGTAGCCCTAAACTTACTCCCTCAAACTAAGTTCAAACCTAACCTAACCTGAAGCCTAAATCAAACCATACACCTAACCCTAACCCTAGGCGGACACCTTAAGCTCAACCCCAAACCTAACCTGACCCTGACGCTTACTCCAACCGTAACAGTTAACCGAAAACTAACAGTAGACCTAAACTGACTCCCTCAAACTAAGTTCAAACCTAACCTAACCTGAAGCCTAAATCAAATCATAGACCTAACCCTAACCCTAGGCGGACAACTTATGCTTAACCCCCACCCTAACCTGTCCCTTACGCTTACTCCAACTGTAAGTGTTAACCGAAAATTAACAGTAGCCCTAAACTTACTCCCTCAAACTAACTTCAAACCTAAACTAACCTGAAGCCTAAATCAAACCATACACCTAACCCTAACCCTAGGCGGACACCTTAAGCTCAACCCCAACCCTAACCTGGCCCTGACGCTAACTCCAACAGTAACAGTTACCCGAAAACTAACAGTAGCCCTAAACTTACTCCCTCAAACTAAGTTCAAACCTAACCTAACCTGAAGCCTAAATCAAACCATAGACCTAACCCTAACCCTAGGCGGACACCTGAAGCTCAATCACAACGCTAACCTGACCCTGACGCTATCTCCAACCGTAACACTGAACCGAAAACTAACAGTAGCCCTAAACTTACTCCCTCAAACTAAGTTCAAACCTAACCTAACCTGAAGCCTAACTCAAACCATAGACCTAACCCTAACCCTAGGCGGACACCTGAAGCTCAACCCCAACCCTAACCTGACCCTGACGCTATCTCCAACCGTAACACTGAACCAAAAACTAACAGTAGCCCTAAACATACTCCCTCAAACTAAGTTCAAACCTAACCTAACCTGAAGCCTAACTCAAACCACAGACCTAACCCTAACCCTAGGCGGACACCTTCAGCTCAACCCCAACCCTAACCGGACCCTCATGCTAACTCCAAACGTAACAATGAACCGAAAACTAACAGTAGCCCTAAACTTACTCCCTCAAACTAAGTTCAATCCTTACCTAACCTGAAGCCTAAATGAAACCATACACCTAACTCTAACCCTAGGCGGACACCTTATGCTTAACCCCCACCCTAACCTGTCCCTGACGCTTACTCCAACTGTAACAGTTAACCAAAAACTAACAGTAGCCCTAAACTTACTCCCTGAAACTAACTTCAAGCCTAACCTAACCTGAAGCCTAAATCAAACCATACACCTAACCCTAAACCTAGGCGGACACCTTAAGCTCAACCCCAAACCTAACCTGACATACCAGCTAACTCCAACCATATCACTGAACTGAAAACTAAGAGTAGCCCTAAACTTACTCCCACAAACTAAGTTCAATCCTAACCTAACCTGAAGCCTAAATGAAACCATAGACCTAACCCTAACCCTAGGCGGACACCTTAATCTCAACCCCAAACCTAACCTGACCTTGACACTTACACCAACAGTAACAGTTAACCGAAAACTAACAGTAGCCCTAAACTGACTCCCTCAAACTAAGTTCAAACCTAACCTAACCTGAACCTAAATCAAATCTTAGACCTAACCCTAACCCTATGCGGACCCCTTAAGCTCAACCCCAACCCTAACCTGACCCTCACGCTAACTCCAACCGAAACACTGAATCGAAAACTAACAGTAGCCCTAAACTTACTCCCTCAAACTAACTTCAAACCTAACCTAACCTGAAGCCTATCTCAAACCACAGACCTAACCCTAACGATAGGTGGACACCGTAAGCTCAACCCCAACCGTAACCGGACACTCACGCTAACTCCAAATGTAACACTGAACCAAAAACTAACATTAGCCCTAAACTTACTCCCTCAAAGTAAGTTCAAACCTAACCTAACCTGAAGCCTAACTCAAATCATAAACCTAACCCTAAAAATAGGCGGACACCTGAAGCCCAATCCCAACCCTAACCTGACCCTGACGCTATCTCCAACCGTAACACTGAACCGAAAACTAACAGTAGCCCTAAACTTACTCCTTCAAACTAAGTTCAAACCTAACCTAACCTGAAGTCTAACTCAAACCACAGACCTAACCCTAACCCTAGGCGGACACCTTAAGCTCAACCCCAACCCTAACATGACCCTCACGCTAACTCCAACCCTAACACAGAACCGAAAACTAACAGTAGCCCTAAACCTACTCCCTCAAACTAAGTTCAAACCTAACATAACCTGAAGCCTAACTCAAACAATAGACCTAACCCTAACCCTAGGCGGACACCTTAATCTTAACCCCAACCCTAACCTGACCCTGAGGCTAAATCCAACCGTAACACTGAACCGAAAACTAACAGTAGCCCTAAACTGACTCCCTCAAACAAAGTTCAAACCTAACCTAACCTGAAGCCTAAATCAAACCATACACCTAACCCTAACCCTAGGCGGACACTTTAACTTCAACCCCAAACCTAACCTGACCCTGACGCTTACTCCAACTGTAACAGTTAACCGAAAACTAACAGTAGCCCTAAACTGACTCCCTCAAACTAAGTTCAAACCTAACCTAACCTGAAGCCTAAATCAAATCATAGATCTAACCCTAACCCTAGGCGGACAACTTATGCTTTACCCCCACCCTAACCTGACCCTGACGCTTAATCCAACTGTAACAGTTAACCGAAAACTAACAGTAGCCCTGAACTTACACCCTCAAACTAACTTCAAACCTAATCTAACCTGAAGCCTAACTCATACCATAGACCTAACCCTAACCCTAGGCGGACACCTTAAGCTCAACCCCAACCCTAACCTGACCCTGACGCTATCTCCAACCGTAACACTGAACCGAAAACTAACAGTAGCCCTAAACTTACTCACTCAAACTAACTTCAAACCTAACCTAACCTGAAGCCTAAATTAAACCATACACCGAACCCTCACCCTAGGCGGACACCTTAAGCTCAACCCCAACCCTAACCTGACCTCCAGGCTAACTCCAACCATATCACTGAACCGAAAACTAAGAGTAGCCCTAAACTTACTCCCTCAAACTAAGTTCAATCCTAACCTAACCTGAAGCCTAAATCAAACCATACACCTAACCCTAACCCTAGGCGGACAATTTAACTTCAACCCCAAACCTAACCTGACCCTTAGGCTTACTCCAACTGTAACAGTTAACCGAAAACTAACAGTAGCCCTAAACTTACTCACTCAAACTAAGTTCAAATATAACATAACCAGAAGCCTAAATCAAACCATACACCTAACCCTAACCCTAGGCGGACAACTTAAGCTCCACCCCAACCCTAACCTGGCCGTGACTCTAACTCCAACCGTAACACTTACCCGAAAACTAACAGTAGCCCTAAACTTACTCCCTCAAACTAAGTTCAAACCTAACCTAACCTGAAACCTAAATCAAAACATACACCTAACCCTAACCCTAGGCGGACACCTTATGCTTAACCCCCACCCTAACCTGACCCCGACGCTTACTCCAACTGTAACAGTTACCCGAAAACTAACATTAGCCCTAAATTTACTCCCTCAAACTAAGTTCAAACCTAACCTAACCAGAAACCAAAATCAAACCATACACCTAACCCTAACCCTAGGCGGACACCTTAAGCTCAACCCCAACCCTAACCTGACCCTCACGCTAACTCCAACCTTAACACTGAACCGAAAACTAACAGTAGCCCTAAACTTACGCCCTCAAACTAAGTTCAAACCTAACCTAACCTGAAGCCTAACTCAAACCATAGACCTAACCCTAACCCTAGGCGGACACCTTAAGCTCAACCCCAACCCTAACCTGACCCTCACGCTAACTCCAACCTTAACACTGAACCGAAAACTAACAGTAGCCCTAAACTTACGCCCTCAAACTAAGTTCAAACCTAACCTAACCTGAAGCCTAACTCAAACCATAGACCTAACCCTAACCCTAGGCGGACACTTTAACTTCAACCCCAAACCTAACCTGACCCTGACGCTTACTCCAACTGTAACAGTTAACCGAAAACAAACAGTAGCCCTAAACTTACTCCCTCAAACTAAGTTCAAACATAACATAACCTGAAGCCTAAATCAAACCATACACCTAACCCTAACCCTAGGCGGACACCTTATGCTTAACCCCCACCCTAACCTGACCCTGATGCTTACTCCAACTGTAACAGTTAACCGAAAACTAACAGTAGCCCTAAACTTACTCCCTGAAACTAACTTCAAACCTAACCTAACCTGAAGCCTAAATCAAACCATACACCTAACCCTAACCCTAGGCGGACACCTTAAGCTCAACCCCAACCCTAACCTGACCCTGACGCTAACTCCAACCGTAACAGTTACCCGAAAACTAACAGTAGCCCTAAATTTACTCCCTCAAATTAAGTTCAAACCTAACCTAACCCGAAACCGAAATCAAACCTTACACCTAACCCTAACACTAGGCAGACACCTTAAGCTCAACCCCAACCCTAACCTGACCCTCACGCTAACTCCAACCGTAACACCGAACCGAAAACTAACAGTAGCCCTAAACTTACTCCCTCAAATTAAGTTCAAACCTAACCTAACCTGAAGCCTAACTCAAACCATAGACCTAACCCTAACCCTAGGCGGACACCTGAAGCTCAACAACAACCCTAACCTGACCCTGACGCTATCTCCAACCGTAACACTGAACCGAAAACTAACAGTAGCCCTAAACTTACTCCCTCAAACTAAGTTCAAACCTAACCTAACCTGAAGCCTAACTCAAACCATAGACCTAACCCTAACCCTAGGCGGACACCTGAAGCTCAACAACAACCCTAACCTGACCCTGACGCTATCTCCAACCGTAACACTGAACCGAAAACTAACAGTAGCCCTAAACTTACTCTCTCAAACTACGTTCAAACCTAACCTAACCTGAACACTATCTCAAACCACAGACCTAACCCTAACCCTAGGCGGACACCTGAAGCTCAACCCCAACCCTAACCTGACCCTGACGCTATCTCCAACCGTAACACTGAACCAAAAACTAACAGTAGCCCTAAACATACTCCCTCAAACTAAGTTCAAACCTAACCTAACCTGAAGCCTAACTCAAACCACAGACCTAACCCTAACCCTAGGCGGACACCTTCAGCTCAACCCCAACCCTAACCGGACCCTCATGCTAACTCCAAACGTAACAATGAACCGAAAACTAACAGTAGCCCTAAACTTACTCCCTCAAATTAAGTTCAATCCTTACCTAACCTGAAGCCTAAATGAAACCATACACCTAACTCTAACCCTAGGCGGACACCTTATGCTTAACCCCCACCCTAACCTGTCCCTGACGCTTACTCCAACTGTAACAGTTAACCAAAAACTAACAGTAGCCCTAAACTTACTCCCTGAAACTAACTTCAAGCCTAACCTAACCTGAAGCCTAAATCAAACCATACACCTAACCCTAAACCTAGGCGGACACCTTAAGCTCAACCCCAAACCTAACCTGACATACCAGCTAACTCCAACCATATCACTGAACTGAAAACTAAGAGTAGCCCTAAACTTACTCCCACAAACTAAGTTCAATCCTAACCTAACCTGAAGCCTAAATGAAACCATAGACCTAACCCTAACCCTAGGCGGACACCTTAATCTCAACCCCAAACCTAACCTGACCTTGACACTTACACCAACAGTAACAGTTAACCGAAAACTAACAGTAGCCCTAAACTGACTCCCTCAAACTAAGTTCAAACCTAACCTAACCTGAACCTAAATCAAATCTTAGACCTAACCCTAACCCTATGCGGACCCCTTAAGCTCAACCCCAACCCTAACCTGACCCTCACGCTAACTCCAACCGAAACACTGAATCGAAAACTAACAGTAGCCCTAAACTTACTCCCTCAAACTAACTTCAAACCTAACCTAACCTGAAGCCTATCTCAAACCACAGACCTAACCCTAACGATAGGTGGACACCGTAAGCTCAACCCCAACCGTAACCGGACACTCACGCTAACTCCAAATGTAACACTGAACCAAAAACTAACATTAGCCCTAAACTTACTCCCTCAAAGTAAGTTCAAACCTAACCTAACCTGAAGCCTAACTCAAATCATAAACCTAACCCTAAAAATAGGCGGACACCTGAAGCCCAATCCCAACCCTAACCTGACCCTGACGCTATCTCCAACCGTAACACTGAACCGAAAACTAACAGTAGCCCTAAACTTACTCCTTCAAACTAAGTTCAAACCTAACCTAACCTGAAGTCTAACTCAAACCACAGACCTAACCCTAACCCTAGGCGGACACCTTAAGCTCAACCCCAACCCTAACATGACCCTCACGCTAACTCCAACCCTAACACAGCACCGAAAACTAACAGTAGCCCTAAACCTACTCCCTCAAACTAAGTTCAAACCTAACATAACCTGAAGCCTAACTCAAACAATAGACCTAACCCTAACCCTAGGCGGACACCTTAATCTTAACCCCAACCCTAACCTGACCCTGAGGCTAAATCCAACCGTAACACTGAACCGAAAACTAACAGTAGCCCTAAACTGACTCCCTCAAACAAAGTTCAAACCTAACCTAACCTGAAGCCTAAATCAAACCATACACCTAACCCTAACCCTAGGCGGACACTTTAACTTCAACCCCAAACCTAACCTGACCCTGACGCTTACTCCAACTGTAACAGTTAACCGAAAACTAACAGTAGCCCTAAACTGACTCCCTCAAACTAAGTTCAAACCTAACCTAACCTGAAGCCTAAATCAAATCATAGATCTAACCCTAACCCTAGGCGGACAACTTATGCTTTACCCCCACCCTAACCTGACCCTGACGCTTAATCCAACTGTAACAGTTAACCGAAAACTAACAGTAGCCCTGAACTTACACCCTCAAACTAACTTCAAACCTAATCTAACCTGAAGCCTAACTCATACCATAGACCTAACCCTAACCCTAGGCGGACACCTTAAGCTCAACCCCAACCCTAACCTGACCCTGACGCTATCTCCAACCGTAACACTGAACCGAAAACTAACAGTAGCCCTAAACTTACTCACTCAAACTAACTTCAAACCTAACCTAACCTGAAGCCTAAATTAAACCATACACCGAACCCTCACCCTAGGCGGACACCTTAAGCTCAACCCCAACCCTAACCTGACCTCCAGGCTAACTCCAACCATATCACTGAACCGAAAACTAAGAGTAGCCCTAAACTTACTCCCTCAAACTAAGTTCAATCCTAACCTAACCTGAAGCCTAAATCAAACCATACACCTAACCCTAACCCTAGGCGGACAATTTAACTTCAACCCCAAACCTAACCTGACCCTTAGGCTTACTCCAACTGTAACAGTTAACCGAAAACTAACAGTAGCCCTAAACTTACTCACTCAAACTAAGTTCAAATATAACATAACCAGAAGCCTAAATCAAACCATACACCTAACCCTAACCCTAGGCGGACAACTTAAGCTCCACCCCAACCCTAACCTGGCCGTGACTCTAACTCCAACCGTAACACTTACCCGAAAACTAACAGTAGCCCTAAACTTACTCCCTCAAACTAAGTTCAAACCTAACCTAACCTGAAACCTAAATCAAAACATACACCTAACCCTAACCCTAGGCGGACACCTTATGCTTAACCCCCACCCTAACCTGACCCCGACGCTTACTCCAACTGTAACAGTTACCCGAAAACTAACATTAGCCCTAAATTTACTCCCTCAAACTAAGTTCAAACCTAACCTAACCAGAAACCAAAATCAAACCATACACCTAACCCTAACCCTAGGCGGACACCTTAAGCTCAACCCCAACCCTAACCTGACCCTCACGCTAACTCCAACCTTAACACTGAACCGAAAACTAACAGTAGCCCTAAACTTACGCCCTCAAACTAAGTTCAAACCTAACCTAACCTGAAGCCTAACTCAAACCATAGACCTAACCCTAACCCTAGGCGGACACCTTAAGCTCAACCCCAACCCTAACCTGACCCTCACGCTAACTCCAACCTTAACACTGAACCGAAAACTAACAGTAGCCCTAAACTTACGCCCTCAAACTAAGTTCAAACCTAACCTAACCTGAAGCCTAACTCAAACCATAGACCTAACCCTAACCCTAGGCGGACACTTTAACTTCAACCCCAAACCTAACCTGACCCTGACGCTTACTCCAACTGTAACAGTTAACCGAAAACAAACAGTAGCCCTAAACTTACTCCCTCAAACTAAGTTCAAACATAACATAACCTGAAGCCTAAATCAAACCATACACCTAACCCTAACCCTAGGCGGACACCTTATGCTTAACCCCCACCCTAACCTGACCCTGATGCTTACTCCAACTGTAACAGTTAACCGAAAACTAACAGTAGCCCTAAACTTACTCCCTGAAACTAACTTCAAACCTAACCTAACCTGAAGCCTAAATCAAACCATACACCTAACCCTAACCCTAGGCGGACACCTTAAGCTCAACCCCAACCCTAACCTGACCCTGACGCTAACTCCAACCGTAACAGTTACCCGAAAACTAACAGTAGCCCTAAATTTACTCCCTCAAATTAAGTTCAAACCTAACCTAACCCGAAACCGAAATCAAACCTTACACCTAACCCTAACACTAGGCAGACACCTTAAGCTCAACCCCAACCCTAACCTGACCCTCACGCTAACTCCAACCGTAACACCGAACCGAAAACTAACAGTAGCCCTAAACTTACTCCCTCAAATTAAGTTCAAACCTAACCTAACCTGAAGCCTAACTCAAACCATAGACCTAACCCTAACCCTAGGCGGACACCTGAAGCTCAACAACAACCCTAACCTGACCCTGACGCTATCTCCAACCGTAACACTGAACCGAAAACTAACAGTAGCCCTAAACTTACTCCCTCAAACTAAGTTCAAACCTAACCTAACCTGAAGCCTAACTCAAACCATAGACCTAACCCTAACCCTAGGCGGACACCTGAAGCTCAACAACAACCCTAACCTGACCCTGACGCTATCTCCAACCGTAACACTGAACCGAAAACTAACAGTAGCCCTAAACTTACTCTCTCAAACTACGTTCAAACCTAACCTAACCTGAACACTATCTCAAACCACAGACCTAACCCTAACCCTAGGTGCACACCTTAAGCTCAACCCCAAACCTATCCAGACACTGACGCTAAATCCAAATGTAAAACTGAACCAAAAACTAACAGTAGCCCTAAACTTACTCCCTCAAATTAAGTTCAAACCTAACCTAACCTGAAGCCTAAATCAAACCATACACCTAACCCTAACCCTAGGCGGACACCTTAAGCTCAACCCCAAACCTAACTTGACCCTGACTCTTACTCCAACGGTAACAGTTAACCGAAAACTAACAGTAGACCTAAAATGACTCCCTCAAACTAAGTTCAAACCTAACCTAACCTGAAGCCTAAATCAAATCATAGACCTAACCCTAACCCTAGGCGGACAACTTATGCTTAACCCCCACCCTAACCTGTCCCTGACGCTTACTCCAACTGTAAGTGTTAACCGAAAACTAACAGTAGCCTTAAACTTACTCCCTCAAACTAACTTCAAACCTAACCTAACCTGAAGCCTAAATCAAACAATACACCTAACCCTAACCCTAGGCGGACACCTTAAGCTCAACCCCAACCCTAACCTGGCCCTGACGCTAACTCCAACTATAACAGTTACCCGAAAACTAACAGTAGCCCTGAACTTACTCCCTCAAACTAACTTCAAACCTAACCTAACTTGAAGCCTCACTCAAACCATAGTCCTAACCCTAACCCTAGGCGGACACCTGAAACTCAACCACAACCCTAACCAGACCGTGACGCTATCTCAAACCGTAACACTGAACCGAAAACTAACAGTAGCCCTAAACTTACTCCCTCAAACTAAGTTCAAACCTAACGTAACCTGAAGCCTAACTCAAACCATAGACCTAACCCTAACCCTAGGCGGACACCTGAAGCTCAATCACAACGCTAACCTGACCCTGACGCTATCTCCAACCGTAACACTGAACCGAAAACTAACAGTAGCCCTAAACTTACTCCCTCAAACTAAGTTCAAACCTAACCTAACCTGAAGCCTAACTCAAACCACAGACCTAACCCTAACCCTAGGATGACACCTTAAGCTCAACCCCAACCCTAACCTGACCCTCACGCTAACTCCAACCGGAACACTGAACCGAAAACTAACAGTAGCCCTAAACTTACTCCCTCAAACTAAGTTCAAACCTATCCTAACCTGAAGCCTAAATCAAACCATACACCTAACCCTAACCCTAGGCGGACACTTTAACTTCAACCCCAAACCTAACCTGACCCTGACGCTTACTCCAACTGTAACAGTTAACCGAAAACTAACAGTAGCCCTAAACTTACTCCCTCAAACTAAGTTCAAACATAACATAACCTGAAGCCTAAATCAAACCATACACCTAACCCTAACCCTAGGCGGACACCTTAAGCTCAACCCCAACCCTAACCTGACCCTGACGCTAACTCCAACCGTAACAGTTACCCGAAAACTAACAGTAGCCCTAAATTTACTCCCTCAAACTAAGTTCAAACCTAACCTAACCAGAAACCAAAATCAAACCATACACCTAACCCTAACCCTAGGCGGACACCTTAAGCTCAACCCCAACCCTAACCTGACCCTCACGCTAACTCCAACCGTAACACTGAACCGAAAACTAACAGTAGCCCTAAACTTACTCCCTCAAACTAAGTTCAAACCTAACCTAACTTGAAGCCTAACTCAAACCATAGACCTAACCCTAACCCTAGGCGGACATCTGAAGCTCAACATCAACCCTAACCTGACCCTGACGCTATCGCCAACCGTAACACTGAACCGAAAACTAACAGTATCCCTAAACTTACTCCCTCAAACTACGTTCAAACCTAACCTCACCTGAACCCTATCTCAAACCACAGACCTAACCCTAACCCTAGGTGTACACCTTAATCTCAACCCCAACCCAATCCAGACACTGACGCTAACTCCAAATGTAACACTGAACCAAAAACTAACAGTAGCCCTAAACTTGCTCCCTGAAACTAAGTTCAAACCTAACCTAACCTGAAGCCTAAATAAAACCATACACCTAACCCTAACCCTAGGCGGACACCTTAAGCTCAAACCCAATCCTAACCTGACCCTGACGCTTACTCCAACCGTAACAGTTAACCGAAAACTAACAGTAGACCTAAACTAACTCCCTCAAACTAAGTTCAAACATAACATAACCTGAAGCCTAAATCAAATCATAGACCTAACCCTAACCCTAGGCGGACAACTTAAGCTCAACCCCAACCCTAACCTGGCCGTGACTCTAACTCCAACCGTAACACTTACCCGAAAACTAACAGTAGCCCTAAACTTACTCCCTCAAACTAAGTTCAAACCTAACCTAACCTGAAACCTAAATCAAAACATACACCTAACCCTAACCCTAGGCGGACACCTTAAGCTCAACCCCAACCCTATCCGGACCCACATGCTAACTCCAAACGTAACACTGAACCGAAAACTAACAGTAGCCCTAAACTTACTCCCTCAAACTAAGTTCAATCCTAACCTAACCTGAAGCCTAAATGAAACCATAGACCTAACCCTAACCCTAGGCGGACACCTTATGCTTAACCCCCACCCTAACCTGACCCCGACGCTTACTCCAACTGTAACAGTTACCCGAAAACTAACAGTAGCCCTAAATTTACTCCCTCAAACTAAGTTCAAACCTAACCTAACCAGAAACCAAAATCAAACCATACACCTAACCCTAACCCTAGGCGGACACCTTAAGCTCAACCCCAACCCTAACCTGACCCTCACGCTAACTCCAACCCTAACACAGAACCGAAAACTAACAGTAGCCCTAAACCTACTCCCTCAAACTAAGTTCAAACCTAACATAACCTGAAGCCGAACTCAAACAATAGACCTAACCCTAACCCTAGGCGGACACCTTAATCTTAACCCCAACCCTAACCTGACCCTGAGGCTAAATCCAACCGTAACACTGAACCGAAAACTAACAGTAGCCCTAAACTGACTCCCTCAAACAAAGTTCAAACCTAACCTAACCTGAAGCCTAAATCAAACCATACACCTAACCCTAACCCTAGGCGGACACTTTAACTTCAACCCCAAACCTAACCTGACCCTGACGCTTACTCCAACTGTAACAGTTAACCGAAAACTAACAGTAGCCCTAAACTGACTCCCTCAAACTAAGTTCAAACCTAACCTAACCTGAAGCCTAAATCAAATCATAGACCTAACCCTAACCCTAGGCGGACAACTTATGCTTTACCCCCACCCTAACCTGACCCTGACGCTTAATCCAACTGTAACAGTTAACCGAAAACTAACAGTAGCCCTGAACTTACACCCTCAAACTAACTTCAAACCTAATCTAACCTGAAGCCTAACTCATACCATAGACCTAACCCTAACCCTAGGCGGACACCTTAAGCTCAACCCCAACCCTAACCTGACCCTGACGCTATCTCCAACCGTAACACTGAACCGAAAACTAACAGTAGCCCTAAACTTACTCCCTCAAACTAACTTCAAACCTAACCTAACCTGAAGCCTAAATTAAACCATACACCGAACCCTAACCCTAGGCGGACACCTTAAGCTCAACCCCAACCCTAACCTGACCTCCAGGCTAACTCCAACCATATCACTGAACCGAAAACTAAGAGTAGCCCTAAACTTACTCCCTCAAACTAAGTTCAATCCTAACCTAACCTGAAGCCTAAATCAAACCATACACCTAACCCTAACCCTAGGCGGACAATTTAATTTCAACCCCAAACCTAACCTGACCCTTAGGCTTACTCAAACTGTAACAGTTAACCGAAAACTAACAGTAGCCCTAAACTTACTCACTCAAACTAAGTTCAAATATAACATAACCAGAAGCCTAAATCAAACCATACACCTAACCCTAACCCTAGGCGGACAACTTAAGCTCCACCCCAACCCTAACCTGGCCGTGACTCTAACTCCAACCGTAACACTTACCCGAAAACTAACAGTAGCCCTAAACTTACTCCCTCAAACTAAGTTCAAACCTAACCTAACCTGAAACCTAAATCAAAACATACACCTAACCCTAACCCTAGGCGGACACCTTATGCTTAACCCCCACCCTAACCTGACCCCGACGCTTACTCCAACTGTAACAGTTACCCGAAAACTAACATTAGCCCTAAATTTACTCCCTCAAACTAAGTTCAAACCTAACCTAACCAGAAACCAAAATCAAACCATACACCTAACCCTAACCCTAGGCGGACACCTTAAGCTCAACCCCAACCCTAACCTGACCCTCACGCTAACTCCAACCTTAACACTGAACCGAAAACTAACAGTAGCCCTAAACTTACGCCCTCAAACTAAGTTCAAACCTAACCTAACCTGAAGCCTAACTCAAACCATAGACCTAACCCTAACCCTAGGCGGACACTTTAACTTCAACCCCAAACCTAACCTGACCCTGACGCTTACTCCAACTGTAACAGTTAACCGAAAACTAACAGTAGCCCTAAACTTACTCCCTCAAACTAAGTTCAAACATATCATAACCTGAAGCCTAAATCAAACCATACACCTAACCCTAACCCTAGGCGGACACCTTAAGCTCAACCCCAACCCTAACCTGGCCGTGACTCTAACTCCAACCGTAACACTTACCCGAAAACTAACAGTAGCCCTAAACTTACTCCCTCAAACTAAGTTCAAACCTAACCTAACCTGAAACCTAAATCAAAACATACACCTAACCCTAACCCTAGGCGGACACCTTATGCTTAACCCCCACCCTAACCTGACCCCGACGCTTACTCCAACTGTAACAGTTACCCGAAAACTAACATTAGCCCTAAATTTACTCCCTCAAACTAAGTTCAAACCTAACCTAACCAGAAACCAAAATCAAACCATACACCTAACCCTAACCCTAGGCGGACACCTTAAGCTCAACCCCAACCCTAACCTGACCCTCACGCTAACTCCAACCTTAACACTGAACCGAAAACTAACAGTAGCCCTAAACTTACGCCCTCAAACTAAGTTCAAACCTAACCTAACCTGAAGCCTAACTCAAACCATAGACCTAACCCTAACCCTAGGCGGACACCTTAAGCTCAACCCCAACCCTAACCTGACCCTCACGCTAACTCCAACCTTAACACTGAACCGAAAACTAACAGTAGCCCTAAACTTACGCCCTCAAACTAAGTTCAAACCTAACCTAACCTGAAGCCTAACTCAAACCATAGACCTAACCCTAACCCTAGGCGGACACTTTAACTTCAACCCCAAACCTAACCTGACCCTGACGCTTACTCCAACTGTAACAGTTAACCGAAAACAAACAGTAGCCCTAAACTTACTCCCTCAAACTAAGTTCAAACATAACATAACCTGAAGCCTAAATCAAACCATACACCTAACCCTAACCCTAGGCGGACACCTTATGCTTAACCCCCACCCTAACCTGACCCTGATGCTTACTCCAACTGTAACAGTTAACCGAAAACTAACAGTAGCCCTAAACTTACTCCCTGAAACTAACTTCAAACCTAACCTAACCTGAAGCCTAAATCAAACCATACACCTAACCCTAACCCTAGGTGGACACCTTAAGCTCAACCCCAACCCTAACCTGACCCTGACGCTAACTCCAACCGTAACAGTTACCCGAAAACTAACAGTAGCCCTAAATTTACTCCCTCAAATTAAGTTCAAACCTAACCTAACCCGAAACCGAAATCAAACCTTACACCTAACCCTAACACTAGGCAGACACCTTAAGCTCAACCCCAACCCTAACCTGACCCTCACGCTAACTCCAACCGTAACACCGAACCGAAAACTAACAGTAGCCCTAAACTTACTCCCTCAAATTAAGTTCAAACCTAACCTAACCTGAAGCCTAACTCAAACCATAGACCTAACCCTAACCCTAGGCGGACACCTGAAGCTCAACAACAACCCTAACCTGACCCTGACGCTATCTCCAACCGTAACACTGAACCGAAAACTAACAGTAGCCCTAAACTTACTCCCTCAAACTAAGTTCAAACCTAACCTAACCTGAAGCCTAACTCAAACCATAGACCTAACCCTAACCCTAGGCGGACACCTGAAGCTCAACAACAACCCTAACCTGACCCTGACGCTATCTCCAACCGTAACACTGAACCGAAAACTAACAGTAGCCCTAAACTTACTCTCTCAAACTACGTTCAAACCTAACCTAACCTGAACACTATCTCAAACCACAGACCTAACCCTAACCCTAGGTGCACACCTTAAGCTCAACCCCAAACCTATCCAGACACTGACGCTAAATCCAAATGTAACACTGAACCAAAAACTAACAGTAGCCCTAAACTTACTCCCTCAAATTAAGTTCAAACCTAACCTAACCTGAAGCCTAAATCAAACCATACACCTAACCCTAACCCTAGGCGGACACCTTAAGCTCAACCCCAAACCTAACTTGACCCTGACTCTTACTCCAACGGTAACAGTTAACCGAAAACTAACAGTAGACCTAAAATGACTCCCTCAAACTAAGTTCAAACCTAACCTAACCTGAAGCCTAAATCAAATCATAGACCTAACCCTAACCCTAGGCGGACAACTTATGCTTAACCCCCACCCTAACCTGTCCCTGACGCTTACTCCAACTGTAAGTGTTAACCGAAAACTAACAGTAGCCTTAAACTTACTCCCTCAAACTAACTTCAAACCTAACCTAACCTGAAGCCTAAATCAAACAATACACCTAACCCTAACCCTAGGCGGACACCTTAAGCTCAACCCCAACCCTAACCTGGCCCTGACGCTAACTCCAACTATAACAGTTACCCGAAAACTAACAGTAGCCCTGAACTTACTCCCTCAAACTAACTTCAAACCTAACCTAACTTGAAGCCTCACTCAAACCATAGTCCTATCCCTAACCCTAGGCGGACACCTGAAACTCAACCACAACCCTAACCAGACCGTGACGCTATCTCAAACCGTAACACTGAACCGAAAACTAACAGTAGCCCTAAACTTACTCCCTCAAACTAAGTTCAAACCTAACCTAACCTGAAGCCTAACTCAAACCACAGACCTAACCCTAACCCTAGGATGACACCTTAAGCTCAACCCCAACCCTAACCTGACCCTCACGCTAACTCCAACCGGAACACTGAACCGAAAACTAACAGTAGCCCTAAACTTACTCCCTCAAACTAAGTTCAAACCTATCCTAACCTGAAGCCTAAATCAAACCATACACCTAACCCTAACCCTAGGCGGACACTTTAACTTCAACCCCAAACCTAACCTGACCCTGACGCTTACTCCAACTGTAACAGTTAACCGAAAACTAACAGTAGCCCTAAACTTACTCCCTCAAACTAAGTTCAAACATAACATAACCTGAAGCCTAAATCAAACCATACACCTAACCCTAACCCTAGGCGGACACCTTAAGCTCAACCCCAACCCTAACCTGACCCTGACGCTAACTCCAACCGTAACAGTTACCCGAAAACTAACAGTAGCCCTAAATTTACTCCCTCAAACTAAGTTCAAACCTAACCTAACCAGAAACCAAAATCAAACCATACACCTAACCCTAACCCTAGGCGGACACCTTAAGCTCAACCCCAACCCTAACCTGACCCTCACGCTAACTCCAACCGTAACACTGAACCGAAAACTAACAGTAGCCCTAAACTTACTCCCTCAAACTAAGTTCAAACCTAACCTAACTTGAAGCCTAACTCAAACCATAGACCTAACCCTAACCCTAGGCGGACATCTGAAGCTCAACATCAACCCTAACCTGACCCTGACGCTATCGCCAACCGTAACACTGAACCGAAAACTAACAGTATCCCTAAACTTACTCCCTCAAACTACGTTCAAACCTAACCTCACCTGAACCCTATCTCAAACCACAGACCTAACCCTAACCCTAGGTGTACACCTTAATCTCAACCCCAACCCAATCCAGACACTGACGCTAACTCCAAATGTAACACTGAACCAAAAACTAACAGTAGCCCTAAACTTGCTCCCTGAAACTAAGTTCAAACCTAACCTAACCTGAAGCCTAAATAAAACCATACACCTAACCCTAACCCTAGGCGGACACCTTAAGCTCAAACCCAATCCTAACCTGACCCTGACGCTTACTCCAACCGTAACAGTTAACCGAAAACTAACAGTAGACCTAAACTAACTCCCTCAAACTAAGTTCAAACATAACATAACCTGAAGCCTAAATCAAATCATAGACCTAACCCTAACCCTAGGCGGACAACTTAAGCTCAACCCCAACCCTAACCTGGCCGTGACTCTAACTCCAACCGTAACACTTACCCGAAAACTAACAGTAGCCCTAAACTTACTCCCTCAAACTAAGTTCAAACCTAACCTAACCTGAAACCTAAATCAAAACATACACCTAACCCTAACCCTAGGCGGACACCTTAAGCTCAACCCCAACCCTATCGGGACCCTCATGCTAACTCCAAACGTAACACTGAACCGAAAACTAACAGTAGCCCTAAACTTACTCCCTCAAACTAAGTTCAATCCTAACCTAACCTGAAGCCTAAATGAAACCATAGACCTAACCCTAACCCTAGGCGGACACCTTATGCTTAACCCCCACCCTAACCTGACCCCGACGCTTACTCCAACTGTAACAGTTACCCGAAAACTAACAGTAGCCCTAAATTTACTCCCTCAAACTAAGTTCAAACCTAACCTAACCAGAAACCAAAATCAAACCATACACCTAACCCTAACCCTAGGCGGACACCTTAAGCTCAACCCCAACCCTAACCTGACCCTCACGCTAACTCCAACCCTAACACAGAACCGAAAACTAACAGTAGCCCTAAACCTACTCCCTCAAACTAAGTTCAAACCTAACATAACCTGAAGCCGAACTCAAACAATAGACCTAACCCTAACCCTAGGCGGACACCTTAATCTTAACCCCAACCCTAACCTGACCCTGAGGCTAAATCCAACCGTAACACTGAACCGAAAACTAACAGTAGCCCTAAACTGACTCCCTCAAACAAAGTTCAAACCTAACCTAACCTGAAGCCTAAATCAAACCATACACCTAACCCTAACCCTAGGCGGACACTTTAACTTCAACCCCAAACCTAACCTGACCCTGACGCTTACTCCAACTGTAACAGTTAACCGAAAACTAACAGTAGCCCTAAACTGACTCCCTCAAACTAAGTTCAAACCTAACCTAACCTGAAGCCTAAATCAAATCATAGACCTAACCCTAACCCTAGGCGGACAACTTATGCTTTACCCCCACCCTAACCTGACCCTGACGCTTAATCCAACTGTAACAGTTAACCGAAAACTAACAGTAGCCCTGAACTTACACCCTCAAACTAACTTCAAACCTAATCTAACCTGAAGCCTAACTCATACCATAGACCTAACCCTAACCCTAGGCGGACACCTTAAGCTCAACCCCAACCCTAACCTGACCCTGACGCTATCTCCAACCGTAACACTGAACCGAAAACTAACAGTAGCCCTAAACTTACTCCCTCAAACTAACTTCAAACCTAACCTAACCTGAAGCCTAAATTAAACCATACACCGAACCCTAACCCTAGGCGGACACCTTAAGCTCAACCCCAACCCTAACCTGACCTCCAGGCTAACTCCAACCATATCACTGAACCGAAAACTAAGAGTAGCCCTAAACTTACTCCCTCAAACTAAGTTCAATCCTAACCTAACCTGAAGCCTAAATCAAACCATACACCTAACCCTAACCCTAGGCGGACAATTTAATTTCAACCCCAAACCTAACCTGACCCTTAGGCTTACTCCAACTGTAACAGTTAACCGAAAACTAACAGTAGCCCTAAACTTACTCACTCAAACTAAGTTCAAATATAACATAACCAGAAGCCTAAATCAAACCATACACCTAACCCTAACCCTAGGCGGACAACTTAAGCTCCACCCCAACCCTAACCTGGCCGTGACTCTAACTCCAACCGTAACACTTACCCGAAAACTAACAGTAGCCCTAAACTTACTCCCTCAAACTAAGTTCAAACCTAACCTAACCTGAAACCTAAATCAAAACATACACCTAACCCTAACCCTAGGCGGACACCTTATGCTTAACCCCCACCCTAACCTGACCCCGACGCTTACTCCAACTGTAACAGTTACCCGAAAACTAACATTAGCCCTAAATTTACTCCCTCAAACTAAGTTCAAACCTAACCTAACCAGAAACCAAAATCAAACCATACACCTAACCCTAACCCTAGGCGGACACCTTAAGCTCAACCCCAACCCTAACCTGACCCTCACGCTAACTCCAACCTTAACACTGAACCGAAAACTAACAGTAGCCCTAAACTTACGCCCTCAAACTAAGTTCAAACCTAACCTAACCTGAAGCCTAACTCAAACCATAGACCTAACCCTAACCCTAGGCGGACACTTTAACTTCAACCCCAAACCTAACCTGACCCTGACGCTTACTCCAACTGTAACAGTTAACCGAAAACTAACAGTAGCCCTAAACTTACTCCCTCAAACTAAGTTCAAACATATCATAACCTGAAGCCTAAATCAAACCATACACCTAACCCTAACCCTAGGCGGACACCTTAAGCTCAACCCCAACCCTAACCTGGCCGTGACTCTAACTCCAACCGTAACACTTACCCGAAAACTAACAGTAGCCCTAAACTTACTCCCTCAAACTAAGTTCAAACCTAACCTAACCTGAAACATAAATCAAAACATACACCTAACCCTAACCCTAGGCGGACACCTTAAGCTCAACCCCAACCCTAACCGGACCCTCATGCTAACTCCAAACGTAACACTGAACCGAAAACTAACAGTAGCCCTAAACTTACTCCCTCAAACTAAGTTCAGTCCTAACCTAACCTGAAGCCTAAATGAAACCATAGACCTAACCCTAACCCTAGGCGGACACCTTATGCTTAACCCCCACCCTAACCTGACCCTGACGCTTACTCCAACTGTAACAGTTACCCGAAAACTAACAGTAGCCCTAAATTTACTCCCTCAAACTAAGTTCAAACCTAACCTAACCAGAAACCAAAATCAAAACATACACCTAACCCTAACCCTAGGCGGACACCTTAAGCTCAACCCCAACCCTAACCTGACCCTCACGCTAACTCCAACCGTAACACTGAACCGAAAACTAACAGTAGCCCTAAACTTACGCCCTCAAACTAAGTTCAAACCTAACCTAACCTGAAGCCTAACTCAAACCATAGACCTAACCCTAAACCTAGGCGGACATCTGAAGCTCAACATCAACCCTAACCTGACCCTGACGCTATCTCCAACCGTAACACTGAACCGAAAACTAACAGTAGCCCTAAACTTACTCCCTCAAACTACGTTCAAAGCTAACCTAACCTGAACCCTATCTCAAACCACAGACCTAACCATAACCCTAGGTGTACACCTTAAGCTCAACCCCAACCCTCTCCAGACACTGACGCTAACTACAAATGTAACACTGAACCAAAAACTAACAGTAGCCCTAAACTTGCTCCCTCAAACTAAGTTCAAACCTAACCTAACCTGAAGCCTAAATCAAACCATACACCTAACCCTAACCCTAGGCGGACACCTTAAGCTCAACCCCAATCCTAACCTGACCCTGACGCTTACTCCAACCGTAACAGTTAACCGAAAGCTAACAGTAGACCTAAACTGACTCCCTCAAACTAAGTTCAAACCTAACCTAACCTGAAGCCTAAATCAAATCATAGACCTAACCCTTACCCTAGGCGGACAACTTATGCTTTACCCCCACCCTAACCTAACCCTGACGCTTACTCCAACTGTAACAGTTAACCGAAAACTAACAGTAGCCCTGAACTTACACCCTCAAACTAGCTTCAAACCTAATCTAACCTGAAGCCTATCTCATACCATAGACCTAACCCTAACCCTAGGCGGACACCTTAAGCTCAACCCCAACCCTAACCTGACCCTGACGCTATCTCCAACCGTAACACTGAACCGAAATCTAACAGTAGCCCTAAACTTACTCCCTCAAACTAACTTCAAACCTAACCTAACCTGAAGCCTAAATTAAACCATACACCTAACCCTAACCCTAGGCGGACACCTTAAGCTCAACCCCAACCCTAACCTGACCTCCAGGCTAACTCCAACCATATCACTGAACCGAAAACTAAGAGTAGCCCTAAACTTACTCCCTCAAACTAAGTTCAATCCTAACCTAACCTGAAGCCTATATCAAACCATACACCTAACCCTAACCCTAGGCGGACACCTTAAGGTCAACTCCAAACCTAACCTGACCCTGAGGCTTACTCCAACTGTAACAGTTAACCGAAAACTAACAGTAGCCCTAAACTTACTCCCTCAAACTAAGTTCAAATATAACATAACCTGAAGCCTAAATCAAACCATACACCTAACCCTAACCCTAGGCGGACAACTTAAGCTCAACCCCAACACTAACCTGGCCGTGACTCTAACTCCAACCGTAACACTTACCCGAAAACTAACAGTAGCCCTAAACTTACTCCCTCAAACTAAGTTCAAACCTAACCTAACCTGAAACCTAAATCAAAACATACACCTAACCCTAACCCTAGGCGGACACCTTAAGCTCAACCCCAACCCTAACCGGACCCTCATGCTAACTCCAAACGTAACACTGAACCGAAAACTAACAGTAGCTCTAGACTTACTCCCTCAAACTAAGTTCAATCCTAACCTAACCTGAAGCCTAAATGAAACCATAGACCTAACCCTAACCCTAGGCGGACACCTTATGCTTAACCCCCACCCTAACCTGACCCCGACGCTTACTCCAACTGTAACAGTTACCCGAAAACTAACAGTAGCCCTAAATTTACTCCCTCAAACTAAGTTCAAACCTAACCTAACCAGAAACCAAAATCAAACCATACACCTAACCCTAACCCTAGGCGGACACCTTAAGCTCAACCCCAACCCTAACCTGACCCTCACGCTAACTCCAACCTTAACACTGAACCGAAAACTAACAGTAGCCCTAAACATACGCCCTCAAACTAAGTTCAAACCTAACCTAACCTGAAGCCTAACTCAAACCATAGACCTAACCCTAACCCTAGGCGGACACTTTAACTTCAACCGCAAACCTAACCTGACCCTGACGCTTACTCCAACTGTAACAGTTAACCGAAAACAAACAGTAGCCCTAAACTTACTCCCTCAAACTAAGTTCAACCATAACATAACCTGAAGCCTAAATCAAACCATACACCTAACCCTAACCCTAGGCGGACACCTTATGCTTAACCCCCACCCTAACCTGACCCTGATGCTTACTCCAACTGTAACAGTTAACCGAAAACTAACAGTAGCCCTAAACTTACTCCCTGAAACTAACTTCAAACCTAACCTAACCTGAAGCCTAACTCAAACCATAGACCTAACCCTAACCCTAGGCGGACACCTGAAGCTCAACAACAACCCTAACTTGACCCTGACGCTATCTCCAACCGTAACACTGAACCGAAAACTAACAGTAGCCCTAAACTTACTCCCTCAAACTAAGTTCAAACCTAACCAAACCTGAAGCCTAACTCAAACCATAGACCTAACCCTAACCCTAGGCGGACACCTGAAGCTCAACAACAACCCTAACCTGACCCTGACGCTATCTCCAACCGTAACACTGAAACGAAAACTAACAGTAGCCCTAAACTTACTCTCTCAAACTACGTTCAAACCTAACCTAACCTGAACACTATCTCAAACCACAGACCTAACCCTAACCCTAGGTGCACACCTTAAGCTCAACCCCAACCCTATCCAGACACTGACGCTAACTCCAAATGTAACACTGAACCAAAAAATAATAGTAGCCCTAAACTTACTCCCTCAAATTAAGTTCAAACCTAACCTAACCTGAAGCCTAAATCAAACCATACACCTAACCCTAACCCTAGGCGGACACCTTAAGCTCAACCCCAAACCTAACTTGACCCTGACTCTTACTCCAACGGTAACAGTTAACCGAAAACTAACAGTAGACCTAAACTGACTCCCTCAAACTAAGTTCAAACCTAACCTAACCTGAAGCCTAAATCAAATCATAGACCTAACCCTAACCCTAGGCGGACAACTTATGCTTAACCCCCACCCTAACCTGTCCCTGACGCTTACTCCAACTGTAAGTGTTAACCGAAAACTAACAGTAGCCCTAAACTTACTCCCTCAAACTAACTTCAAACCTAACCTAACCTGAAGCCTAAATCAAACAATACACCTAACCCTAACCCTAGGCGGACACCTTAAGCTCAACCCCAACCCTAACCTGGCCCTGACGCTAACTCCAACTTTAACAGTTACCCGAAAACTAACAGTAGCCCTGAACTTACTCCCTCAAACTAACTTCAAACCTAACCTAACTTGAAGCCTCACTCAAACCATAGTCCTAACCCTAACCCTAGGCGGACACCTGAAACTCAACCACAACCCTAACCAGACCCTGACGCTATCGCAAACCGTAACACTGAACCGAAAACTAACAGTAGCCCTAAACTTACTCCCTCAAACTAAGTTCAAACCTAACGTAACCTGAAGCCTAACTCAAACCATAGACCTAACCCTAACCCTAGGCGGACACCTGAAGCTCAATCACAACGCTAACCTGACCCTGACGCTATCTCCAACCGTAACACTGAACCGAAAACTAACAGTAGCCCTAAACTTACTCCCTCAAACTAAGTTCAAACCTAACCTAACCTGAAGCCTAACTCAAACCACAGATCTAACCCTAACCCTAGGATGACACCTTAAGCTCAACCCCAACCCTAACCTGACCCTCACGCTAACTCCAACCGGAACACTGAACCGAAAACTAACAGTAGCCCTAAACTTACTCCCTCAAACTAAGTTCAAACCTATCCTAACCTGAAGCCAAAATCAAACCATACACCTAACCCTAACCCTAGGCGGACACTTTAACTTCAACCCCAAACCTAACCTGACCCTGACGCTTACTCCAACTGTAACAGTTAACCGAAAACTAACAGTATTCCTAAACTTACTCCCTCAAACTAAGTTCAAACATAACATAACCTGAAGCCTAAATCAAACCATACACCTAACCCTAACCCTAGGCGGACACCTTAAGCTCAACCCCAACCCTAACCTGACCCTGACGCTAACTCCAACCGTAACAGTTACCCGAAAACTAACAGTAGCCCTAAATTTACTCCCTCAAACTAAGTTCAAACCTAACCTAACCAGAAACCAAAATCAAACCATACACCTAACCCTAACCCTAGGCGGACACCTTAAGCTCAACCCCAAAACTAACCGGACCCTCATGCTAACTCCAAACGTAACACTGAACCGAAAACTAACAGTAGCCCTAAACTTACTCCCTCAAACTAAGTTCAATCCTTACCTAACCTGAAGCCTAAATGAAACCATACACCTAACCCTAACCCTAGGCGGACACCTTATGGTTAACCCCCACCCTAACCTGACCCTGACGCTTACACCAACTGTAACAGTTAACCAAAAACTAACAGTAGCCCTAAACTTACTCCCTGAAACTAACTTCAAGCCTAACCTAACCTGAAGCCTAAATCAAACCATACACCTAACCCTAACCCTAGGCGGACACCTTAAGCTCAACCCCAACCCTAACCTGACATCCCAGCTAACTCCAACCATATCACTGAACTGAAAACTAAGAATAGCCCTAAACTTACTCCCACAAACTAAGTTCAATCCTAACCTAACCTGAAGCCTAAATGAAACCATAGACCTAAACCTAACCCTAGGCGGACACCTTATGGTTAACCCCCAACATAACCTGACCCTGACGCTTACTCCAACCGTAACAGTTAAACGAAAACTAACAATAGCCCTAAACTTACTCCCTCAAACTAAGTTCAAACCTATACTAACCTGAAGCGTAAATCAAACCATACACCTAACACTAACCCTAGGCGGATACCTTAAGCTCAACCCCAAACCTAACCTGACCTTGACACTTACACCAACAGTAACAGTTAACCGAAAACTAACAGTAGCCCTAAACTGACTCCCTCAAACTAAGTTCAAACCTAACCTAACCTGAACCTAAATCAATTCTTAGACCCAACCCTAACCCTAGTCGGACCCCTTAAGCTCAACCCCAACCCTAACCTGACCCTCACGCTAACTCCAACCGTAACAATGAACCGAAAACTAACAGTAGCCCTAAACTAACTCCATCAAACTAAGTTCAAACCTAAACTAACCTGAAGCCTAACTCAAACCATAGACCTAACCCTAACCATAGGCGGACACCTGAAGCTCAACCACAACCCTAACCTGACCCTGACGCTATTTCCAACCGTAACATTGAAACGAAAACTAACAGTAGCCCTAAACTTACTCCCTCAAACTAACTTCAAACCTAACCTAACCTGAAGCCTATCTCAAACCACAGACCTAACCCTAACGATAGGTGGACACGGTAAGCTCAACCCCAACACTAACCGGACACTCACGCTAACTCCAAATGTAACACTGAACCAAAAACTAAGAGTAGCCCTAAACTTACTCCCTCAAACTAAGTTCAAAACTAACCTAACCTGAAGCCTAACTCAAATCATAGACCTAACCCTAAAAATAGGCGGACACCTGAATCTCAACCCCAACCCTATCCTGACCCTGATGCTATCTCCAACCGTAACACTGAACCGAAAACTAACAGTAGCCCTAAACTTACTCCTTCAAACTAAGTTCAAACCTAACCTAACCTGAAGTCTAACTCAAACCACAGACCTAACCCTAACCCTAGGCGGACACCTTAAGCTCAACCCCAACCCTAACATGACCCTAACGCTAATTCCAACCGTAACAGAACCGAAAACTAAGAGTATCCCTAAACCTACTCCCTCAAACTAAGTTCAAACCTAACATAACCTGAAGCCTAACTCAAACAATAGACCTAACCCTAACCCTAGGCGGACACCTTAAGCTTAACCCCAACCCTAACCTGACCCTGAGGCTAAATCCAACCGTAACACTGAATCGAAAACTAACAGTAGCCCTAAACTGACTCCCTCAAACTAAGTTCAAACCTAACCTAACCTGAAGCCTATATCAAATCATACACCTAATCCTAACCCTAGGCGGACACCTTATGCTTAACCCCCACCCTACCCTGACCCTGACGCTTACTCCAACTGTAACAGTTAACTGAAAACTAACAGTAGCCCTAAACTTACTCCCTCAAACTAACTTCAAACCTATCCTAACCTGAAGCCTAAGTCAAACCATACACCTAACCCTAACCCTAGGCGGACACCTTAATCTCAACCCCAACCCTAACCTGGCCCTGACGCTAACTCCAACCGTAACAGTTACCCGAAAACTAACAGTAGCCCTAAACTTACTGCCTCAAACTAAGTTCAAACCTAACCTAACCTGAAGCCTAAATCAAACCATACACCTAACCCTAACCCTAGGTGGACACCTGAAGTTCAAACCCAACCCTAACCTGACCCTCAAGCTAACTCCAACCGTAACACTGAACCGAAAACTAACAGTAGCCCTAAAGTTACTCCCTCAAACTAAGTTCAAACCTATCCTAACCTGAAGCCTAACTCAAACCATAGACCTAACCCTAACCCTAGGAGGACACCTAAAGCACAACCCCAACCCTAACCTGACCCTGAAGCTATCACCAACCGTAAAACTGAACCGAAAACTAACAGTAGCCCTAAACTTACTCCCTCAAACTAAGTTCAAACCTAACCTAACCTGAAGCCTAACTCAAACCACAGACCTAACCCTAACCCTAGGCGGACACCTTAAGCTCAACCCCAACCCTAACCGGACCCTCACGCTAACTCCAAACGTAACATTGAACAGAAAACTAACAGTAGCCCAAAACTTACTCCCGCAAACTAAGTTCAATCCTAACCTAACCTGCAGCCTAAATGAAACCATAGACCTAACCCTAACCCTAGGCGGACACCTTATGCTTAACCCCCACCCTAACCTGACCCTGACGCTTACTCCAACCGTAATAGTTAAATGAAAACTAACAGTAGCCCTAAACTGTCTCCCTCAAACTAAGTTCAAACCTAACCTAACCTGAAGCCTAACTCAAACAATAGACCTAACCCTAACCCTAGGCGGACACCTTAAGCTTAACCCCACCCTAACCTGACCCTGAGGCTAAATCGAACCGTAACACTGAACCGAAAACTAACAGTGGCCCTAAACTTACTCCCTCAAACTAAGTTCAAACCTAAACTAACCTGAAGCCTAACACAAACCATAGACCTAACCCTAAAAATAGGCGAACACCTGAAGCTCAACCCGAACCCTAACCTCACCTTGAAGCTATCTCCAACCGTAACACTGAACCGAAAACTAACAGTAGCCCTAAACTTACTCACTCAAACTAAGTTCAAACGTAACCTAACCTGAAGCCTAAATCAAACCACAGACCTAACCCTAACCCTAGGCGGACACCTTAAGCTCAACTCCAACCCTAACCTGACCCTGACGCTATCTAAAACCGTAACACTGAACCGAAAACTAACAGTAGACCTAAACTGACTCCCTCAAACTAAGTTCAAACCTAACCTAACCTGAAGCCTAAATCAAATCATAGACCTAACCCTAACCCTAGGCGGACAACTTATGCTTAACCCCCACCCTAACCTGACCCTGACGCTTACTCCAACTGTAAGTGTTAACCGAAAACTAACAGTAGCCCTAAACTTACTCCCTCAAACTAACTTCAAACCTAACCTAACCTGAAGCCTAAATCAAACCATACACCTAACCCTAACCCTAGGCGGACACCTTAAGCTCAACCCCAACCCTAACCTGGCCCTGACGCTAACTCCAACAGTAACAGTTACCCGAAAACTAACAGTAGCCCTAAACTTACTCCCTCAAACTAACTTCAAACCTAACCTAACTTGAAGCCTCACTCAAACCATAGTCCTAACCCTAACGCTAGGCGGACACCTGAAACTCAACCACAACCCTAACCAGACCCTGACGCTATCTCAAACCGTAACACTGAACCGAAAACTAACAGTAGCCCTAAACTTACTCCCTCAAACTAAGTTCAAACCTAACCTAACCTGAAGCCTAACTCAAACCATAGACCTAACCCTAACCCTAGGCGGACACCTGAAGCTCAATCACAACCCTAACCTGACCCTGACGCTATCTCCAACCGTAACACTGAACCGAAAACTAACAGTAGCCCTAAACTTACTCCCTCTAACTAAGTTCAAACCTAACCTAACCTGAAGCCTAACTGAAACCACAGACCTAACCCTAACCCTAGGAGGACACCTTAAGCTCAACCCCAACCCTAACCTGACCCTCACGCTAACTCCAACCATATCACTGAACCGAAAACTAAGAGTAGCCCTAAACTTATTCCCTCAAACTAAGTTCAATGCTAACCTAACCTGAAGCCTAAATGAAACCATAGACCTAACCCTAACCCTAGGCAGACACCTTATGGTTAACCCCCACCATAACCTGACGTTGACGCTTACTCCAAACGTAACAGTTAAACGAAAACTAACAGTAGCCCTAAACTTACTCCCGCAAACTAAGTTAAAACCTATCCTAACCTGAAGCCTAAATCAAACCATACACCTAACCCTAACCCTAGGCGGATACCTTAAGCTCAACCCCAAACCTAACCTGACCCTGACACTTACACCAATTGTAACAGTTAACCGAAAACTAACAGTAGCCCTAAACTTACTCCCTCAAACTAACTTCAAACCTAACCTAACCTGAAGCCTAAATCAAACCATAGTCCTAACCCGAACCCTAGGCGGACATCTGAAACTCAACCACAACCCTAACTTGACCATGACGCTATCTCCAACCGTAACACTGAACCGAAAACTAACAGTAGCCCTAAACTTACTCCCTCAAACTAAGTTCAAACCTAACCTAATCTGAAGCCTAACTCAAATCATAGACCTAATCCTAACAATAGGCGGACACCTGAAGCTCAACCCCAACCCTAACCTGACACTGACGCTATCTCCAATCGTAACACTGAACCGAAAACTAACAGTAGCGCTAAACTTACTCACACAAACTAAGTTCAAACGTAACCTAACCTGAAGCCTAAGTCAAACCACAGACCTAACCCTAACCCTAGGCGGACACCTTAAGCTCAACTCCAACCCTAACCTGACCCTGACGCTATCTCCAACCGTAACACTTAACCGAAAAATAACAGTAGCCCTAAACTTACTCACTCAAACTAAGTTCAAACGTAACCTAATCTGGACCCTAAATAAAACCATGGACATAACCCTAGCCCTAGGCGGACACCTCAAGCTAACCCCAACCCTAACCTGACCCTAACGCTAAATCCAACCATAATACTGAACCGAAAACAAACAGTAGCCCTAAACTTAATCCCTCAAACTAAGTTCAAACCTAACCTAACCTGAAGCCTAAATCAAACCATACACCTAACCCTAACCATATGCGGACACTTTAACTTCAACCCCAATCCTAACCTGACCCTGACGCTTACTCCAACTGTAACAGTTAACCGATAACTAACAGTAGCCCTAAACTTACTCCCTCAAACTAAGTTCAAACATAACATAACCTGAAGCCTAAATCAAACCATACACCTAACCGTAACCATAGGCGGACACCTTAAGCTCAACCCCAACCCTAAGCTGGCCGTGACGCTAACTCCAACCGTAACACTTACCCAAAAACTAAGAGTAGCCCTAAACTTACTCCCTCAAACTAAGTTCAAACCTAACCTAACCTGAAACCTAAATCAAAACATACACCTAACCCTAACCCTAGGCGAACACCTTAAGCTCAACCCCAACCCTAACCGGACCCTCATGCTAACTCCAAACGTAGCACTGAACCGAAAACTAACAGTAGCCCTAAACTTACTCCCTCAAACTAAGTTCAATCCTAACCTAACCTGAAGCCTAAATGAAACCATAGACCTAACCCTAACCCTAGGCTGTCACCGTATGCTTAACCCCCACCCTAACCTGACCCTGACGCTTACTCCAACTGTAACAGTTAACCGAAAACTAACAGTAGCCCTAAACTTACTCCCTGAAACTAACTTCAAACCTAACCTAACCTGAAGCCTAAATCAAACCATACACCTAACCCTAACCCTAGGCGGACACCTTAAGCTCAACCCCAACCCTAAACTGACCTCCCAGCTAACTCCAACCATATCACTGAACTGAAAACTAAGAGTAGCCCTAAACTTACTCCCACAAACTAAGTTCAATCCTAACCTAACCTGAAGCCTAAATGAAACCATAGACCTAACCCTAACCCTAGGCGGACACCTTATGGTTAATCCCCACCATAACCTGACCCTGACGCTTACTCCAACCGTAACAGTTAAACGAAAACTAACAAGAGCCCTAAACTTACTCCCTGAAACTAAGTTCAAACCTATCCTAACCTGAAGCCTAAATCAAACCATACACCTAACACTAACCCTAGGCGGATACCTTAAGCTCAACCCCAAACCTAACCTGACCTTGACACTTACACCAACAGTAACAGTTAACCGAAAACTAACAGTAGCCCTAAACTGACTCCCTCAAACTAAGTTCAAACCTAACCTAACCTGAAGCCTAAATCAAATCTTAAACCTAACCCTAACCCTAGGCGGACACCTTATGCTTAACCCCCACCCTAACCTGACCCTGACGCTTACTCCAACCGAAACAGTTAACCGAAAACTAACAGTAGCCCTAAACTTACTCCATCAAACTAACTTCAAACCTAACCTAACCTTAAGCCTAAATGAAACCATACACCTAACCCTAACCCTAGGCGGACAACTTAATCTCAACCCCAAACCTAACCTGACCCTGAAGCTATCTCCAACCGTAACACTGAACCGAAAACTAACAGGTGCCCTAAACTTACTCCCTCAAACTAAGTTCAAACCTAACCTAACCTGAAGCCTAACTCAAACCACAAACCTAACCCTCACCCTAGGCGGACACCTTAAGCTCAACCCCAACCCTAACCGGACCGTCATGCGAACTCCAAACGTAACACTGAACCGAAAACTAAGAGTAGACCTAAACTTACTCGCTCAAACTAAGTTCAAACCTAACCTAACCTGAAGCCTAACTCAAATTATAGACCTAACCCTAACAATAGGCGGACACCTGAAGCTCAACCCCAACCCTAACCTGACCCTGACGCTATCTCCAAACGGAACACTGAACCGAAAACTAACAGTAGCCCTAAACTTATTCACTCAAACTAAGTTCAAACGTAACCTAACCTGAAGCCTAAATCAAACCACTGACCTAACCCTAACCCTAGGCGGACACCTTAAGCTCCACTCCAACCCTAACCTGACCCTGACGATATCTCCAACCGTAACACTGAACCGAAAACTAACAGTAGCCCTAAACTTACTCACTCAAACTAAGTTCAAACGTAACCTAACCTGGAGCCTAAATCAAACCATAGACCTAACCCTAACCCTAGGCGAACACCTCAAGCTAACCCCAACCCTAACCTGACCCTGACGCTAACTCCAACCATAATACTGAACCGAAAACTAACAGTAGCCCTAAACTTACTCCCTCAAGCTAAGTTCAAACCTAACCTAACCTGAAGCCTAAATCAAACCATACAGCTAACCCTAACCCTAGGCGGACACCTTAACTTCAACCCGAAACCTAACCTGACCCTGACGCTTAATCCAAATGTAACAGTTAACTGAAAACTAACAGTAGCCCTAAACTTACTCCCTCAAACTAAGTTCAAACATAACCTAACCTGAAGCCTAAATCAAACCATACACCTAAACGTAACCCTAGGCGGACACCTTAAGCTCAACCCCAACCCTAACCTGGCCGTGACGCTAACTCCAACCGTAACAGTTACCCGAAAACTAACAGTAGCCCTAAACTTACTCCCTCAAACTAAGTTCAAACCTAACCTAACATGAAGCCTAATTCAAACCATACACCTAACCCTAACCCTTGGCGGACACCTGAAGCTGAAACCCAAACCTAACCTGACCCTCACGCTAACTCCAACCGTAACACTGAACCTAAAACTAACAGTAGCCCTAAACTTACTCCCTAAAACAAGTTCAAACCTAACCTAACCTGAAGCCTATCTCAAACCATAGACCTAACCCTAACCCTAGGCGGACACCTGAAGCTCAACCCCAACCCTAACCTGACCCTGACGATATCTCCAACCGTAACACTGAACCGAAAACTAACAGTAGCCCTAAACTTACTGCCTCAAACTAAGTTCAAACCTAACCTAACCTGAAGCCTAACTCAAACCACAGACCTAAACCTAACCCTATGCGGACACCTTAAGCTCAACCCCAACCCTAACCGGACCCTCATGCTAACTCCAAATGTAACACTGAACCGAAAACTAACAGTAGCCCTAAACTTACTCCCTCAAACTAAGTTCAATCCTTACCTAACCTGAAGCCTAAATGAAACCATACACCTAACCCTAACCCTAGGCGGACACCTTATGCTTAACCCCCACCCTAACCTGACCCTGACGCTTACACCAACTGTAACAGTTAACCGAAAACTAACAGTAGCCCTAAACTTACTCCCTGAAACTAACTTCAAGTCTAACCAAACCTGAAGCCTAAATCAAACCATACACCTAACCCTTACCCTAGGCGGACACCTTAAGCTCTACCCCAACCCTAACCTGACATCCCAGCTAACTCCAACCATATCACTGAACTGAAAACTAAGAATAGCCCTAAACTTACTCCCACAAACTAAGTTCAATCCTAACCTAACCTGAAGCCTAAATGAAACCATAGACCTAACCCTAACCCTAGGCGGACACCTTATGGTTAACCCCCAACATAACCTGACCCTGACGCTTACTCCAACCGTAACAGTTAAACGAAAACTAACAATAGCCCTAAACTTACTCCCTCAAACTAAGTTCAAACCTATACTAACCTGAAGCGCAAATCAAACCATACACCTAACACTAACCCTAGGCGGATACCTTAAGCTGAACCCCAAACCTAACCTGACCTTGACACTTACACCAACAGTAACAGCTAACCGAAAACTAACAGTAGCCCTAAACTGACTCCCTCAAACTAAGTTCAAACCTAACCTAACCTGAACCTAAATCAATTCTTAGACCCAACCCTAACCCTAGTCGGACCCCTTAAGCTCAACCCCAACCCTAAACTGACCCTCACGCTAACTCCAACCGTAACACTGAACCGAAAACTAACAGTAGCCCTAAACTAACTCCATGAAACTAAGTTCAAACCTAACCTAACCTGAAGCCTAACTCAAACCATAGACCTAACCCTAACCCTAGGCGGACACCTGAAGTTCAAACCCAACCCTAACCTGACCCTCAAGCTAACTCCAACCGTAACACTGAACCGAAAACTAACAGTAGCCCTAAAGTTACTCCCTCAAACTAAGTTCAAACCTAACCTAACCTGAAGCCTAACTCAAACCATAGACCTAACCCTAACCCTAGGAGGACACCTAAAGCACAACCCCAACCCTAACCTGACCCTGAAGGTATCACCAACCGTAAAACTGAACTGAAAACTAACAGTAGCCCTAAACTTACTCCCTCAAACTAAGTTCAAACCTAACCTAACCTGAAGCCTAACTCAAACCACAGACCTAACCCTAACCCTAGGCGGACACCTTAAGCTCCACCCCAACCCTAACCGGACCCTCACGCTAACTCCAAACGTAACATTGAACAGAAAACTAACAGTAGCCCTAAACTTACTCCCGCAAACTAAGTTCAATCCTAACCTAACCTGCAGCCTAAATGAAACCATAGACATAACCCTAACCCTAGGCGGACACCTTATGCTTAACCCCCACCCTAACCTGACCCTGACGCTTACTCGAACCGTAACAGTTAAACGAAAAGTAACAGTAGCCCTAAACTGTCTCCCTCAAACTAAGTTCAAACCTAACCTAACCTGAAGCCTAACTCAAACAATAGACCTAACCCTAACCCTAGGCGGACACCTTAAGCTTAACCCCACCCTAACCTGACCCTGAGGCTAAATCGAACCGTAACACTGAACCGAAAAGTAACAGTGGCCCTAAACTTACTCCCTCAAACTAAGTTCAAACCTAAACTAACCTGAAGCCTAACTCAAACCATAGACCTAACCCTAAAAATAGGCGGACACCTGAAGCTCAACCCGAACCCTAACTTCACCTTGACGCTATCTCCAACCGTAACACTGAATCGAAAACTAACAGTAGCCCTAAACTTACTCACTCAAACTAAGTTAAAACGTAACCTAACCTGAAGCCTAAATCAAACCACAGACCTAACCCAAACCCTAGGCGGACACCTTAAGCTCAACTCCAACCCTAACCTGACCCTGACGCTATCTAAAACCGTAACACTGAACCGAAAACTAACAATAGCCCTAAACTTACTCCCTCAAACTAAGTTCAAACCTAACCTAACCTGAAGCCTAACTCAAACCATAGACCTAACCCTAACCCTAGGCGGACAACTGAAGCTCAATCACAACCCTAACCTGACCCTGACGCTATCTCCAACCGTAACACTGAACCGAAAACTAACAGTAGCCCTAAACTTACTCCCTCAAACTAAATTCAAACCTAACCTAACCTGAAGCCTAACTCAAACCACAGACCTAACCCTAACCCTAGGAGGACACCTTAAGCTCAACCCCAACCGTAACCTGACCCTCACGCTAACTCCAACCGTAACACTGAACCGAAAACTAACAGTAGCCCTAAACTTACTCCCTCAAACTAAGTTCAAACCTAACCTAACCTGAACCCTAAATCAAACCATACACCTAACCCTAACCCTAGGCGGACACTTTAACTTCAACCCCAAACCTAACCTGACCCTGACGCTTACTCCAACTGTAACAGTTAACCGAAAACTAACAGTAGCCCTAAACTTACTCCCTCAAACTAAGTTCAAACATAACATAACCTGAAGCCTAAATCAAACCATACACCTAACCCTAACCCTAGGCGGACACCTTAAGCTCAACCCCAACACTAACCGGACCCTCATGCTAACACCAAACGTAACACTGAACCGAAAACTAACAGTAGCCCTAAACTTACTCCCTCAAACTAAGTTCAAACCTAACCTAACCTCAAGCCTAACTCAAACCACAGACCTAACCCTAACCCTAGGCGGACACCTTAAGCTTAACCCCAACCCTAACCTGACCCTCACGCTAACTCCAACCGTAACACGGAACCGAAAACTAACAGTAGCCCTAAACTTTCTCCCTCAAACTAACTTCAAACCTAACCCAACCTGAAGCCTAAATTAAACCATACACCTAACCCTAACCCTAGGCGGACACCTTAAGCTCAACCCCAACCCTAACCTGACCTCCAGGCTAAATCCAACCATATCACTGAACCGAAAACTAAGAGTAGCCCTAAACTTACTCCCTCAAACTAAGTTCAATCCTAACCTAACCTGAAGCCTAAATGAAACCATAGACCTAACCCTAACACTAGGCGGACACCTTATGGTTAACCCCCACCATAACCTGACCCTGACGCTTACTCCAAACGTAACAGTTAACTGAAAACTAACAGTAGCCCTAAACTTACTCCCGCAAACTAAGTTAAAACCTATCTTAACCTGAAGCCTAAATCAAACCATACACCTAACCCTAAACCTAGGCGGATACCTTAAGCTCAACCCCAAACCTAACCTGACCCTGACGCTTACTCCAACTGTAACAGTTAACTGAAAACTAACAGTAGCCCTAAACTTACTCCCTCAAACTAACTTCAAACCTAACCTAACCTGAAGCCTAAATCAAACCATACACCTAACCCTAACCCTAGGCGGACACCTTAATCTCAACCCCAACCCTAACATGGCCGTGATGCTAACTCCAACCGTAACAGTTACCCGAAAACTAACAGTAGCCCTAAACTTACTGCCTCAAACTAAGTTCAAACCTAACCTATCCTGAAGCCTAAATCAAACCATACACCTAACCCTAACCCTAGGCGGACAACTGAAGTTCAAACCCAACCCTAACCTGACCCTCACGCTAACTCTAACCGTAACACTGAACCGAAAACTAACAGTAGCCCTAAACTTACTCCCTAAAACTAAGTTCAAACCTAACCTAACCTGAATCCTAACTCAAACCATAGACCTAACCCTAACCCTAGGAGGACACCTAAAGCTCAACCCCAACCCTAACCTGACCCTGACGCTTTCTCCAACCGTAACACTGAACTGAAAACTAACAGTATCCCTAAACTTACTCCCTCAAACTAAGTTCAAACCTAACCTAACCAGAAGCCTAACTAAACCACAGACTTAACCCTAACCCTAGGCGTACACCTTAAGCTCATCCCCAACCCTAACCGGACCCTCACGCTAACTCCAAACGTAACATTGCACCGAAAACTAACAGTAACCCTAAACTTACTGCCTCAAACTAATTTCAATCCTAACCTAACCTGAAGACTAAATCAAACCATAGACCTAACCCTAACCCTAGGCGGACAACTTATGCTGAACCCACACCCTAACCTGACCCTGACGCTTACTCCAACCGTAACAGTTAAACGAAAACTAACATTAGCCCTAAACTGTCTCCCTCAAACTAAGTTCAAACCTAACCTAACATGAAGCCTAACTCAAACAATAGACCTAACCCTAACCCTAGGCAGACACCTTAAGCTTAACCCCAACCCTAACCTGACCCTGAGGCTAAATCGAACCGTAACACTGAACCGAAAACTAACAGTGGCCCTAAACTTACTCCCTCAAACTAAGTTCAATCCTAACCTAACCTGAAGCCTAAATGAAACCATACACCTAACCCTAACCCTAGGCGGACACCTTATGCTTAACCCCCACCCTAACCTGACCCTGACGCTTACTCCAACTGTAACAGTTAACCGAAAACTAACAGTAGCCCTAAACTTACTCCCTGAAACTAACTTCAAACCTAACCTAACCTGAAGCCAAAATCAAACCATACACCTAACCCTAACCCTAGGCGGACACCTTAAGCTCAACCCCAACCCTAACCTGACCTCCAGGCTAACTCCAACCATATCACTGAACCGAAAACTAAGAGTAGCCCTAAACTTACTCCCTCAAACTAAGTTCAATCCTAACCTAACCTGAAGCCTAAATGAAACCATAGACCTAACCCTAACCCTAGGCAGACACCTTATGGTTAACCCCCACCATAACCTGACCCTGACGCTTACTCCAAACGTAACAGTTAAACGAAAACTAACAGTAGCCCTAACTTACTGCCGCAAACTAAGTTAAAACCTATCTTAACCTGAAGCCTAAATCAAACCATACACCTAACCCTAACCCTAGGCGGATACCTTAAGCTCAACCCCAAACCTAACCTGACCCTGACACTTACACCAACTGTAATAGTTAACCGAAAACTAACAGTAGCCCTAAACTTACTCCCTCAAACTAAGTTCAAACCTAACATAACCTGAAGCCTAAATCAAATCTTAGACCTAACCCTAACCCAAGGCGGACACCTTATGCTTAACCCCTACCCTACCCTGACCCTGACGCTTACTCCAACTGTAACAGTTAACTGAAAACTAACAGTAGCCCTAAACTTACTCCCTCAAACTAACTTCAAACCTAACCTAACCTGAAGCCTAAATCAAACCATACACCTAACCCTAACCCCAGGCGGACACCTTAATCTCAACCCCAACCCTAACCTGGCCCTGACGCTAACTCCAACCGTAACAGTTACCCGAAAACTAACAGTAGCCCTAAACTTACTCCCTCAAACTAACTTCAAAGCTAACCTAACCAGAAGCCAAAATCAAACCATACACCTAACCCTAACCCTAACCATGGGCGGACACCTTAAGGTCAACCCCAACCCTAACCTGACCCTCACGCTAACTCCAACCGTAACACTGAACCGAAAACTAACAGTAGCCCTAAACTTACTCCCGCAAACTAAGTTAAAACCTATCTTAACCTGAAGCCTAAATCAAACCATACACCTAACCCTAACCCTAGGCGGATACCTTAAGCTCAACTCCAAACCTAACCTGAACCTGACACTTACACCAACTGTAATAGTTAACCGAAAACTAACAGTAGCCCTAAACTTACTCCCTCAAACTAACTTCAAACCTAACCTAACCTGAAGCCTAAATCAAACCATACACCTAACCCTAACCCCAGGCGGACACCTTAATCTCAACCCCAAACCTAACCTGGCCCTGATGCTAACTCCAACCGTAACAGTTACCCGAAAACTAACAGTAGCCCTAAACGTACTGCCTCAAACTAAGTTCAAACCTAACCTAACCTGAAGCCTATATCAAACCATACACCTAACCCTAACCCTAGGCGGACACATGAAGTTCAAACCCAACTCTAAACTGACCCTCACGCTAACTCCAACCGTAACACTGAACCGAAAACTAACAGTAGCCCTAAACTTACTCCCTCAAACTAAGTTCAAACCTAACCTAACCTGAAGCCTAACTCAAACCACAGACCTAACCCTAACCCTAGGCGGACACCTTAAGCTCCACCCCAACCCTAACCGGGCCCTCACGCTAACTCCAAACGTAACACTGAACCGAAAACTCACAGTAGCCCTAAACTTACTCCCTCAAACTAAGTTCAATCCTAACCTAACCTGAAGCCTAAATGAAACCATAGACCTAACCCTAACCCTAGCGGACACCTTATGCTTAACCCCCAACCTAACCTGACCCTGACGCTTACTCCAACCATAACAGTAAACCGAAAACTAACAGTAGCCCTAAACTGACTCCCTCAAACTAAGTTCAAACCTAACCTAGCCTGAAGCCTAACTCAAACCACAGACCTAAGCCTAACCCAAGGCGGACACCTTAAGCTTAACCCCAACCCTAACCTGACCCTGAGGCTAACTCCAACCGTAACACTGAACCGAAAACTAACAGTAGCCCTAAACTTACTCCCTCAAACTAAGTTCAAACCTAACCTAACCTGAAGCGTAAATAAACCATACACCTAACCCTAACCCTATGCGGACACCTTAAGTTCAACCCCAACCCTAACCTGACCTCCAGGCTAACTCCAACCATATCACTGAACCGAAAACTAAGAGTAGCCCTAAACTTACTCCCTCAAACTAAGTTCAATCCTAACCTAACCTGAAGCCGAAATGAAACCATAGACCTAATCCTAACCCTAGGCGGACACCTTATGGTTAACCCCCACCATAACCTGACCCTGACGCTTACTCCAACCGTAACAGTTAAACGAAAACTAACAGTAGCCCTAAACTTACTCCCTCAAACTAAGTTCAAACCTATCCTAACCTGAAGCCTAAATCAAACCATACACCTAACCCTAACCCTAGGCGGATACCTTACGCTCAACCCCAAACCTAACCTGACCCTGACACTTACACCAACTGTAACAGTTAACCAAAAACTAAGAGTAGCCCTAAACTTACTCCCTCAAACTAAGTTCAAACCTAACCTAACCTGAAGCCAAAATCAAATCTTAGACCTAACCCTAACCCTAGGCGGACACCTTATGCTTAACCCCGACCCTAACCTGACACTGACGCTTACTCCAACCGTAACAGTTAACCTAAAACTAACAGTAGCCCTAAATTTACTCCCTCACACTAACTTCAAACCTAACCTAACCTTAAGCCTAAATGAAACCATACACCTAAACCTAACCCTAGGCGGACACCTTAATCTCAACACCAACCCTAACCTTGCCCTGACGCTAACTCCAACCATAAGAGTTTCGCGAAAACTAACAGTAGCCCTAAACTTACTCCCTCAAACTAAGTTCAATCCTAACCTAACCTGAAGCCTAAATGAAACCATAGACCTAACCCTAACCCTAGGCGGACAACTTATGCTTAACCCCCACCCTAACCTGACCCTGACGCTTACTCCAACTGTAACAGTTAACAGAAAACTAACAGTAGTCCTAAACTTACTCCCTGAAACTAACTTCAAACCTAACATAAGCTGAAGCCACAATCAAACCATACACCTAACCCTAACCCTAGGCGGACACCTTAATCTCAACCCCAACCCTAACCTTGCCCTGACGCTAACTCCAACGAAAACAGTCTCCCGAAAACTAACAGTAGCCCTAAACTTACTACATCAAACTAAGTTCAAACCTAACCTAACCTGATGCCTAACTCATACCACAGACCTAACCCTAACCCTAGGCAGATACCTTAATCTCAACCCCAACCCTAACCGGAACCTCACGCTAACTCCAAACGTAACACTGAACCAAAAACTAACAGTAGCCCTAAACTTACTCCCTCAAACTGAGTTCAAACCTAACCTAACCTGAAGCCTAACTCAAACAATAGACCTAACCCTAACCCTAGGCGGACACCTTATGCTTAAACCCCACCCTACCCTGACCCTGACGCTTACTCCAATTGTAACGGTTAACCGAAAACTAACAGTAGCCCTAAACTTACTCCCTCACACTAACTTCAAACCTAACCTAACCTGAAGCCTAAATCAAACCATACACCTAACCCTAACCCTATGCGGACACCTTAATCTCAACCCCAAACCTAACCTGACCTCCAGGCTAACTCCAACCATATCACTGAACCGAAAACTAAGAGTAGCCCTAAACTTACTTGCGCGAACTTCGTTCAAACCTAACCTAACCTGAAGCCTAACTCAAATCATAGACATAACCCTAACAATAGGCGGACACCTGAAGCTCAACCCGAACCATAACCGGACCTGACGCTATCTCCAACCGTAACAGTTACCCGAAAACTAACAGTAGCCCTAAACTTACTCACTCAAACTAAGTTCAAACGTAAACTAACCTGAAGCCTAAATCAAACCACAGACCTAACCCTAACCCTAGGCGGACACCTTAAGCTCAACTCCAACCCTAACCCGACCCTGACGCTATCTCCAACCGTAACACTGAACCGAAAACTAACAGTAGCCCTAAACTTACTCCCTCAAACTAAGTTCAAACGTAACATAACCTGGAGCCTAAATCAAACCATGGACCTAACCCTAACCCTATGAGGACACCTCAAGCTAACCCCAACCCTAACCTGACCCTGACGCTAACTCCAACCATAATACTGAACCGAAAACTAACAGTAGCCCTAAACTTACTCCCTCAAACTAAGTTCAAACCTAACCTAACCTGAAGCCTAAATCAAACCATACACCTAACCCTAACCCTAGGCGGACACCTTAACTTCAAGCCCAAACCTAACCTGACCCTAACGCTTACTCCAACTGTAACAGTTAACCGAAAACTAACAGTAGCCCTAAACCTAATCCCTCAAACTAAGTTGAAACATAACCTAACCTGAAGCCTAAATCAAACCATACACCTAAACCTAACCCTAGGCGGACACCTTAAGGTCAAACCCAACCCTAACTTGGCCCTGACGCTAACTCAAACAGTAACAGTTACCCGAAAACTAACAGTATCCCTAAACTTACTCCCTGAAACTATGTTCAAACCTAACCTAACATGAAGCCTAAATCAAACCATACACCTAACCCTAACCCTAGGCGGACACCTGAAGCTCAATCCCAACCCTAACCTGACCCTCACGCTAACTCCAACCGTAACACTGAACCTTAAACTAACAGTAGCCCTAATCTTACTCCCTAAAACTAAGTTCAAACCTAACCTAACCTGAAGCCTAACTCAGACCATAGACCTAAACCTAACCCTAGGCCGACACCTGAAGCTCAACCCCAACCCTAAACTGACCCTGACGCTATCTCCAACCGTAACACTGAACCGAAAACTAACAGCAGCCCTAAACTTACTCCCTCAAACTAAGTTCAAACCTAACCTAACCTGAAGCCTAACTCAAATCACAGACCTAACCCTAAACCTAGGCGGACACCTTAAGATCAACCACAACCCTAACCTTGCCCTGACTCTAACTGCAACGAAAACAGTCTCCCGAAAACTAACAGTAGCCCTAAACTTACTACATCAAACTAAGTTCAAACCTAACCTAACCTGATGCCTAACTCATACCACAGACCTAACCCTAACCCTAGGCAGACACCTTAAGCTCAACCCCAACCCTAACCGGAACCTCACGCTAACTCCAAACGTAACACTGAACCAAAAACTAACATTAGCCCTAAACTTACTCCCTCAAACTGAGTTCAAACCTAACCTAACCTGAAGCCTAACTCAAACAATAGACCTAACCCTAACCCTAGGCGGACACCTTATGCTTAAACCCCACCCTACCCTGACCCTGACGCTTACTCCAATTGTAACGGTTAACCGAAAACTAACAGTAGCCCTAAACTTACTCCCTCACACTAACTTCAAACCTAACCTAACCTGAAGCCTAAATCAAACCATACACCTAACCCTAACCCTATGCGGACACCTTAATCTCAACCCCAAACATAACCTGACCTCCAGGCTAACTCCAACCATATCACTGAACCGAAAACTAAGAGTAGCCCTAAACTTACTTGCGCGAACTTCGTTCAAACCTAACCTAACCTGAAGCCTAACTCAAATCATAGACATAACCCTAACAATAGGCGGACACCTGAAGCTCAACCCGAACCATAACCGGACCTGACGCTATCTCCAACCGTAACAGTTACCCGAAAACTAACAGTAGCCCTAAACTTACTCACTCAAACTAAGTTCAAACATAAACTAACCTGAAGCCTAAATCAAACCACAGACCTAACCCTAACCCTAGGCGGACACCTTAAGCTCAACTCCAACCCTAACCCGACCCTGACGCTATCTCCAACCGTAACACTGAACCGAGAACTAACAGTAGCCCTAAACTTACTCCCTCAAACTAAGTTCAAACGTAACATAACCTGGAGCCTAAATCAAACCATGGACCTAACCCTAACCCTATGAGGACACCTCAAGCTAACCCCAACCCTAACCTGACCCTGACGCTAACTCCAACCATAATACTGAACCGAAAACTAACAGTAGCCCTAAACTTACTCCCTCAAACTAAGTTCAAACCTAACCTAACCTGAAGCCTAAATCAAACCATACACCTAACCCTAACCCTAGGCGGACACCTTAACTTCAAGCCCAAACCTAACCTGACCCTAACGCTTACTCCAACTGTAACAGTTAACCGAAAACTAACAGTAGCCCTAAACCTAATCCCTCAAACTAAGTTGAAACATAACCTAACCTGAAGCCTAAATCAAACCATACACCTAAACCTAACCCTAGGCGGACACCTTAAGGTCAACCCCAACCCTAACCTGACCTCCAGGCTAACTCCAACCATATCACTGAACCGAAAACTAAGAGTAGCCCTAAACTTACTCGCTCAAACTAAGTTCAAACCTAACCTAACCTGAAGCCTAACTGAAATCATAGACATAACCCTAACAATAGGCGGAAACCTGAAGCTCAACCCCAACCCTAACCTGACCCTGACGCTATCTCCAACAGTAACAGTTACCCGAAAATTAACAGTAGCCCTAAACTTACTCACTCAAACTAAGTTCAAACCTAACCTAACCTGAAGACTAATTCAAATCACAGACCTAACCCTAAACCTAGGCGGACACCTTAAGATCAACCCCAACCCAACCGGACCCTAACGCTAACACCAAACGTAACACTGAACCGAAAACTAACAGTAGCTCTAAACTTACTCCCTCAAACCAAGTTCAATCCTAACCGAACCTGAAGCCTAAATGAAACCATAGACCCAACCCTAAACCTAGGCGGAAACATTATGTTTAACCCCCACCCTAACCTGACCCTGACGCTTTCTCCAACCGTAACAGTTAAACGAAAACTAACAGTAGCCCTAAACTTACTCCCTCAAACTAAGTTCAAACCTAACATAACCTGAAGCCTAAATCAAACCATACACCTAACCCTAACCCTAGGCAGACACCTTAAGCTCAACCCCAAACCTTACCTGACCCTGGCGCTTACTCCAACCGTAACAGTTAACCGAAAACTAACAGTAGCCCTAAACTGACTCCCTCAAACTACGTTCAAACCTAACCTAACCTGAAGCCTAACTTAAACCACAGACCTAACGCTAACCCTAGGCGGACACCTTAAGCTCAACCCCAACCCTAACCTGACCCTCACGCTAAATCCAACCGTAACACTGAACCGAAAACTAACAGTAGCCCTAAACTTACTCCCTCAAACTAAGTTCAATCCTAACCTAACCTGAAGCCTAAATGAAACCATAGACCTAAACCTAACCCTAGGCAGACACCTTATGCTTAACCCCCACCCTAACCTGACCCTGACGCTTAATCCAACCGTAACAGTTAAACGAAAACTAACTGAACTAACCGTAACAGTTAAACGAAAACTAACTGAAGCCTAAATCAAACCATACACCTAACCCTAACCCTAGGCGGACATCTTAAGCTCAACCCCAACCCTAACCTGACGCTCACGCTAACTCCAACCGTAACACTGAACCGAAAACTAACAGTAACCCTAAACTTACTCCCTCAAACTAAGTTCTAACCTAACCTAATCTGAAGCCTAACTCAAACCACAGACCTAACCCTAACCCTAGGCGGACACCTTAAGCTCAACCCCAAACCTAACCGGACCCTCACGCTAAATCCAAACGTAACATTGAACCGAAAACTAACAGTAGCCCTAAACTTACTCCCTCAAACTAAGTTCAATCCTAACCTAACCTGAAGCCTAAATGAAACCATAGACCTAACGCTAACTCGAGGCGGACACCTTATGCTTAACCCCCACCCTAACCTGACCCTGACGCTTACTCCAACCATAACAGTTAAACGAAAACGAACAGTAGCCCTAAACTGTCTCTCTCAAACTAAGTTCAAACCTAACCTAACCTGAAGCCTTACTCAAACAATAGACCTAACCCTAACCCTAGGCGGACACCTTAAGCTTAACCTCAACCCTAACCTGACCCTGAGGCTAAATCGAACCGTAACACTGAACCGAAAACTAACAGTGGCCCTAAACTTACTCCCTCAAACTAAGTTCAATCATAACCTAACCTGAAGCCTAAATGAAACCATAGACCTAACCCTAACCCTAGGCGGACACCTTATGCTTAACCCCCACCCTAACCTGACCCTGACGCTTACTCCAACCGTAACAGTTAAACGAAAACTAACAGTAGCCCTAAACTTACTCCCTCAAACTAAGTTCAAACCTAACCTAACCTGAAGCCTAAATCAAAGCACAGACCTAACCCTAACCCTAGGCGGACACCTTAAGCTCAACTCCAACCCTAACCTGACGCTGACGCTATCTCCAACCGTAACAGTTAACCGAAAACTAACAGTAGCCCTAAACTTACTCACTCAAACTAAGTTCAAACGTAACCTAACCTGGAGCCTAAATCAAACCATGGACCTAACCCTAACCCTAGGCGGACACCTCAAGCTAACCCCAACCCTAACCTGACCCTGACGCTAACTCCAACCATAATACTGAACCGAAAACAAACAGTAGCCTTAAACTAACTCCCTCAAACTAAGTTCAAACCTAACCTAACCTGAAGCCTAAATCAAACCATACACCTATCCCTAACCCTAGGCGGACACCTGAAGTTCAAACCCAACCCTAACCTGACCCTCACGCTAACTCCAACCGTAACACTGAACCGAAAACTAACAGTAGCCCTAAACTTACTCCCTCAAGCTAAGTTCAAGCCTAACCTAACCTGAAGCCTAAATCAAACAATAGACCTAACCCTAACCCTAGGCAGGCACCTTAAGCTTAACCCCAACCCTAAGCAGACCCTGAGATTAAAACCAACCGTAACACTGAACCTAAAACTAACAGTAGCCCTAAACTTACTCCCTCAAACTAAGTTAAATCCTAACCTAACCTAAAGCCTAAATGAAACCATACTCCTAACCCTAACCCCAGGCGGACACCTGAAGTTCAAACCCAACCCTAACCTGACCCTCACGCTAACTCCAACCGTAACACTGAACCGAAAACTAACAGTAGCCCTAAACTTACTCCCTCAAACTAAGTTCAAACATAACCTAACCTGAAGCCAAAATCAAACCATACACCTAACCCTAACCCTAGGCGGACACCTTAAGCTCAACCCCAGCCCTAACCTGACCCTAACGTTAACTCCAACCGTAACACTGAACCGAAAACTAACAGTAGCCCTAAACTTACTACTCAAACTAAGTTCAAACCTAACCTAACCTGAAGCCTATCTCAAACCACAGACCTAACCCTAACCCTCGGCGGACACCGTAAGCTCAACCCCAACCCTAACCGGACACTCACGCTAACTCCAAATGTAACACTGAACGAAAAACTAACAGTAGCACTAAACTTACTCCCTCAAACTAAGTTCAAACCTAACCTAACCTGAAGCCTAACTCAAATCGTAGACCTAACCCTAACAATAGGCGGACACCTGAAGCTCAACCCCAACCCTAACCTGACCCTGACGCTATCTCCAACCGTAACACTGAACCAAAAACTAACAGTAGGCCTAAACTTACTCACTCGAACTAAGTTCAAATGTAACCTAACCTGAAGCCTAAGTCAAACCACAGACCTAACCCTAACCCTAGGCGGACACCTTAAGCTCAACTCCATCCCTAACCTGAACCTGACGCTATCTCCAACCGTAACACTGAACCGAAAACTAACAGTAGCCCTAAACTTACTCACTCAAACTAAGTTCAATCCTAACCTAACCTGAAGCCTAAATGAAACCATAGACCTAACCCTAACCCTAGGCGGACACCTTATGGTAAACCCCCACCCTAACCTGACCCTGACGCTTACTCCAACCATATCACTGAACCGAAAACTAAGAGTAGCCCTAAACTTACTCGCTCGAACTAAGTTCAAACCTAACCTAACCTGAAGCCTAACTCAAATCATAGACCTAACCCTAACAATAGGCGGACACCTGAAGCTCAACCCCAACCCTAACCTGACCCTGACGCTATCTCCAAGCGTAACACTGAACCGAAAACTAACAGTAGCCCTAAACTTACTCACTCAAACTAAGTTCATACGTAACCTAATCTGAAGCCTAAAGCAAACCACAGACCTAACCCTAACCCTAGGTGGACACCTCAAGCTAACCCCAACCCTAACCTGACCCTGACGCTAATTCCAACCATAATACTGAACCGAAAACTAACAGTACCCCTAAACTTACTCCCTCAAACTAAGTTCAAACCTAACCTAACCTGAATCCTAAATCAAACCATACACCTAACCCTAACCCTATGCAGACACCTTAACTTCAAACCCAAATCTAACCTGACCCTGACGCTTACTCCAACTGTAACAGTTAACTGAAAACTAACAGTAGCCCTAAACTTACTCCCTCAAACTAAGTTCAAACATAACCTAACCTGAAGCCTAAATCAAACCATTCACCTAACCCTAACCCTAGGCGGACACCTTAAGCTTAACCCCAACCCTAACCTGACCCTGAGGCTAAATCCAACCGTAACACTGAACCGAAAATTAACAGTAGCCCTAAATTTACTCCCTCAAACTAAGTTCAATCCTAACCTAACCTGAAGCCTAAATGAAACCATAGACCTAACCCTAACCCTAGGCGGACACCTTATGCTTAACCACCACCCTAACCTGACCCTGACGCTTACTCCAACTGTAACAGTTAAACGAAAACCAACAGTAGCCCTAAACTTACTCCCTCAAACTAAGTTCAAACCTAACCTAACCTGAAGCCTATATCAAACCATACACCTAAACATAACCCTAGGCGGACACCTTAAGCTCAACCCCAAACCTAACCTGACCGTGACGCTTACTCCAACCGTAACAGTTAACTGAAAACTAACAGTAGCCCTAAACTGACTCCCTCAAACTAAGTTCAAACCTAACCTAACCTGAAGCCTAAATCAAATCATAGACCTAAACCTAACCCTAGGCGGACACCTTAATCTCAACCCCAACCCTAACCTGGCCCTGCCGCTAACTCCAACCGTAACAGTTTCCCAAAAACTAACAGTAGCCCTAAACTTACTCCGTCAAACTAAGTTCAAACCTAACCTAACCTGAAGCCTGAATCAAACCATACACCTATCCCTAACCCTAGGCGGAACCTGAAATTCAAAGCCAACCCTAACCTGACCCTCACGCTAACTCCAACCGTAACACTGAACCGAAAACTAACAGTAGCCCTAAACTTACTCACTCAAACTAAGTTCAATCCTAACCTAACCTGAAGCCTAAATGAAACCATAGACCTAACCCTAACCCTAGGCGGACACCTTATGGTAAACCCCCACCCTAACCTAACCCTGACGCTTACTCCAACCATATCACTGAACCGAAAACTAAGAGTAGCCCTAAACTTACTCGCTCAAACTAAGTTCAAACCTAACCTAACCTGAAGCCTAACTCTAACCAGAGACCTAACCCTAACCCTAGGCGGACACCTTAAGCTTAACCCCAACCCTAACCTGACCCTCACGCTAACTGCAACCGTAACACTGAACCGAAAAATAACAGTAGCCCTAAACTTACTCCCTCAAACTAAGTTCAAACCTAACCTAACCTGAAGCCTAAATCAAACCATAAACCTAACCCTAAACCTAGGCGGACACCTGAAGTTCTAACCCAACCCTAACCTGACCCTCACGCTAACTCCAGCCGTAACACTGAACCGAAAAATAACAGTAGCCCTAAACTTACTCCCTAAAACTAAGTTCAAACCTAACCTAACCTGAAGCCTAACTCAAACCATAGACCTAACCCTAACCCTAGGCGGACACCTGAAGCTCAACCCCAACCCTAACCTGACCCTGACGCTATCTCCAACCGTAACACTGAACCGAAAACTAACAGTAGCCCTAAACTTACTCCCTCAAACTAAGTTCAAACCTAACCTAACCTGAAGCCTAACTCAAACCACAGACCTAACCCTAACCCTAGGCGGACACCTTAAGCTCAACACCAACCCTAACCGGACCTTCACGCTAACTCCAAACGTAACACTGAACCGAAAACTAACATTAGCCCTAAACTTACTGCCTCAAACTAAGTTCAATCCTAACCTAACCTGAAAACTAAATGAAACCATAGACCTAACCCTAACCCTAGGCGGACACCTTATGCTTAACCCCCACCCTAACCTGACACTGACGCTTACTCTAACCGTAACAGTTAAACGAAAACTAACAGTACCCCTAAACTTACTCCCTCAAACTAAGTTCAAACCTAACCTAACCTGAAGCCTAACTCAAACAATAGACCTAACCCTAACCCTAGGCGGACACCTTAAGCTTAACCCCAACCCTAACCTGACCCTGAGGCTAAATCCAACCGTAACATTGAACCGAAAAATACAATAGGCCTAAACTTACTCCCTCAAACTAAGTTCAAACCTAACCTAACCTGAAGCCTAACTCAAACCATAGACCTAACCCTAGCCCTAGGCGGACACCTGAATCTCAACCACAACCCTAACTTGACCCTGACGTTATCTCCAACTGTAACACTGAACCAAAAAATAACAGTAGCCCTAAACTTACTCCCTCATACTAAGTTCAAACCTAACATAACCTGAAGCCTAACTCAAACAATAGACCTAACCCTAACCCTAGGTGGACACCTTAAGCTTAACCCCAACCCTAACCTGACCCGGAGGCTAAATCCAACCGTAACACTGAACTAAAAACTAACAGTAGCCCTAAACTTACTCCCTCAAACTAAGTTCAATCCTAACCTAACCTGAAGCCTAAATGAAACCGTAGACTTAACCCTAAACCTACGCGGACACCTTATGCTTAACCCCCACCCTAACCTGACACTGACGCTTACTCCAACCATAACAGTTAAACGAAAATTAACAGTAGCCCTAAACTTACTCCCTCAAACTAAGTTCAAACCTAACCTAACCTGAAGCCTAACTCAAACAATAGACCTAACCCTAACCCTAGGCGGACACCTTAAGCTTAACCCCAACCCTAACCTGACCCTGAGGCTAAATCCAACCGTAACATTGAACCGAAAAATACAATAGGCCTAAACTTACTCCCTCAAACTAAGTTCAAAACTAACCTAACCTGAAGCCTAACTCAAACCATAGACCTAACCCTAGCCCTAGGCGGACACCTGAAGCTCAACCCCAACCCTAACCTGACCCTGACGCTATCTCCAAGCGTAACGCTGAACCGAAAACTAACAGTAGCCCTAAACTTTCTCACTCAAACAAAGTTCAAACGTAACCTAACCTGAAGCCTAAAGCAAACCACAGACCTAACCCTAACCCTAGGCGGACACCTTAAGCTCAACTCCAACCCTAACCTGACCCTGACGCTATCTCCAACCGTAACACTGAACCGAAAACTAACAGTAGCCCTAAACTTACTCACTCAAACTAAGTTCAAACGTAACATAACCTGGAGCCTAAATCAAACCATGGACCTAACCCTAACCCAAGGCGGACACCTTAAGCTAACCCCAACCCTAACCTGACCCTGACGCTAACTCCAACCATAATACTGAACCGAAAACTAACAGTAGCCCTAAACTTACTCCCTCAAACTAAGTTCAAACCTAACGTAACCTGAAGCCTAAATCAAACCATACACCTAACCCTAACCCTAGGCGGACACCTTAACTTCAACCCCAAATCTAACCTGACCCTGACTCTTTCTCCAAGTGTAAGAGTTAACTGAAAACTAACAGCAGCCCTAAACTTACTCCCTCAAACTAAGTTCATACATAACCTAACATGAAGCCTAAATCAAACCATTCACCTAACCCTCACCCTAGGCGGACACCTTAAGCTCAACCCCAACCCTAACCTGGCCGTGACGCTAACTGCAACCGTAACAGTTACCCGAAAACTAACAGTAGCCCTAAACTTACTCCCTCAAACTAAGTTCAAACCTAACCTAACCTGAAGCCTAAATGAAACCAGAGAGCTAACCCTAACCCTAGGCGGACACCTTATGCTTAACCCCCACCCTAACCTGACCCTGACGCTTACTCCAACCGTAACAATTAAACGAAAACTAACAGTAGCCCTAAACTTACTCCCTAAAACAAGTTCAAACCTAACCTAACCTGAAGCCTAACTCAAACCACAGACCTAACCCTAACCCTAGGCGGACACCTTAAGCTCAACCCCAACCCAAACCGGACCCTCATGCTAACTCCAAACGTAACACTGAACCGAAAACTAACAGTAGCCTTAAACTTACTCCCTCAAACTAAGTTCAATCCTAACCTAAAGTGAAGCCTAAATGAAACCATAAACCTAACCCTAACCCTAGGCGGACACCTTATGCTTAACCCCCACCCTACTCTGACCCTGACGCTTACTCCAAGTGTAACAGTTAACCGAAAACTAACAGTAGCCCTAAACTTAGTCCCTCAAACTAACTTCATACCTAACCTAACCTGAAGCTTAAATCAAACCATACACCTAACCCTAACCCTAGGCGGACACTTTAATCTCAACCCCAACCCTAACCTGGCCCTGACGCTAACTCCAACCGTAACAGTTTCCCGAAAACTAACAGTAGCCCTAAACTTACTCCCTCAAACTAAGTTCAAACCTAACGTAACCTGAAGCCTAAGTCAAACCATACACCTAACCGTAACCCTAGGTGGACACCTTAAGCTCAACCCCAACCCTAACCTGACCTCCAGGCTAACTCTAACCATATCACTGAACCGAAAACTAAGAGTAGCCCTAATCTTACTCGCTCAAACTAAGTTCAAACCTAACCTCACCTGAAGCCTAACTCAAATCATAGACATAACCCTAACAATAGGCGGACACCTGAAGCTCAACCCCAACCCTAACCTGACCCTGACGCTTAATCCAACTGCAACAATTAACCGAAAACTAACAGTAGCCCTAAACTTACTCTCTGAAACTAACTTCAAACCTAACCTAACCTGAAGCCTAAATCAAACCATAAACCTAACCCTAACACTATGCGGACACCTTAAGCTCAACCCCAACCCTAACCTGACCCTGACGCTAACTACAACCGTAACAGTTACCCGAAAACTAACAGTAGCCCTAAACTTACTACCTCAAACTAAGTTCAAAACTAACCTAACCAGAAGATAAAATCAAACCATACACCTAACCCTAACCCTAGGCGGACACCTTAAGCTCAACCCCAACCCTAACCTGACCCTCATGCTAACTCCAACCGTAACACTGAACCGAAAAGAAACAGTATCCCCAAACTTACTCCCTCAAACTAAGTTCAAACCTAACCTAACCTGAAGCCTAACTCAAACCATAGACTAACCGTAACCCTAGGCGGACACCTTAAGCTTAACCCCAAACCTAACCTGACCCTGAGGTTAAATCCAACCGTAACACTGAACCAAAAACTAACAGTAGCCCTAAACTTACTCCCTCAAACTAAGTTCAATCCTAACCTAACCTAAAGCCTTAATGAAACCATAGACCTAACCCTAACCCTAGGTGGACAACTTATGTTTAACCCCCACCCTAACCTAACCCTGACGCTTACTACAAACGTAACACTTAAACGAAAACTAACAGTAGCCCTAAACTTACTCCCTCAAACTAAGTTCAAACATAACCTAACCTGAAGCCTAAATGAAACCATACACCTAGCCCTAACCCTAGGCGGACACCTTAAGCTCAACCCCAAACCTAACCTGACCCTGACGCTTACTCCAACCGTAACACGGAACCGAAAACTAACAGTATCCCTAAACTTACTGCCTCAAACTAAATTCAAACCTAGCCTAACCTGAAGCTTAAATCAAACAATACACCTAACCCTAACCCTAGGCGGACACCTGAAGTTCAAACCCAACCCTAACCTGACCCTCACGGTAACTCCAACCGTAACACTGAACCGAAAACTAACAGTAGCCCTAAACTTACTCCCTAAAACTAAGTTCAAACCTAACCTAACCTGAAGCCAAACTCAAACCATAGACCTAACCCTAACCCTAAATGGACACCTGAAGCTCAACCCCAACCCTAACCTGACCCTGACGCTATCTCCAACCGTAACACTGAACCAAAAACTAACAGTAGCCCTAAACTTACTCCGTCAAACTAAGTTCAAACCTAACCTAACCTGAAGCCTAACTCAAATCTTAGACCTAACCCTAACCCTAGGCAGACACCTTAAGCTCAACACAAACCCTAACCGGACCCTCACGCTAACTCCAAACTTAACACTGAACCGAAAACTAACAGTAGCCCTAAAATTACTCGCTCAAACTAAGGTCAATCCTAATCTAACCTGAAGCCTAAATGAAACCACAGACCTAACCATAACCCTAGATGGACACCTTGGGCTCCACTCCAACCCAAACCTGACCCTGACGCTATCTCCAACCGTAACACTGAACCGAAAAATAACAGTAGCCCTAAACTTACTCCCTCAAACTAAGTTCAAACGTAACCTAACCTGGAGCCTAAATCAAACCATGAACCTAACCCTAACCCTAGGCGGACACCTCAAGCTAAACCCAACCCTAACCTGACCCTGACGCTAACTCCAACCATAATACTTAACCGAAAACTAACAGTACCCCTAAACTTACTCCCTCAAACTAAGTTCAAACCTAACCTAACCTGAAGCCTAAATCAAACCTTACACCTAACCCTAACCCTAGGCTAATACCTTAAGCTCAACCCCAAACCTAACCTGACCCTGACTCTTACACCAACAGTAACAGTTAACCGAAAACTAACAGTAGCCCTAAACTGACTCCCTCAAACTAAGTTCAAACCTAACCTAACCTGAAGCCTAAATCACATCTTAGACCTAACCCTAACCCTAGGCGGACACCTTAAGCTCAACCCCAAACCTAACCGGACCGTCATGCTAACTCCAAACGTAACACTGAACCGAAAACTAACAGTAGCCCTAAACTTACTCCCTCAAACTAAGTTCAATCATAACCTAACCTGAAGCCTAAATGAAACCATAGACCTAACCCTAACCCTAGGCGGAAACCTTATGCTTAACCCCCACCCTAACCTGACCCTGACGCTTACTCCAACTGTAACAGTTAACCGAAAACTAACAGTAGCCCTAAACTTACTCCCTGAAACTAAGTTCAAACCTAACCTAACCTGAAGCCTAACTCAAACCACAGACCTAACCCTAAACCTAGGCGGACACCTTAAGCTTAACCACAACCCTACCTGACCTCACGCTAACTCCAAACGTAACACTGAACCGAAAACTAACAGTAGCCCTAAACTTACTCCCTCAAACTGACTTCAAACCTAACCTAACCTGAAGCCTAAATTAAACCATACACCTAACCCTAACCCTAGGCGGACACCTTAAGCTCAACCCCAACCCTAACCTGACCTCCAGGCTAACTCGAGCCATATCACTGAATCGAAAACTAACAGTAGCCCTAAACTGACTCCCTCAAACTAAGTTCAAACCTAACCTAACCTGAAGCCTAAGTCAAACCACAGACCTAACCCTAACCCTAGGCGGACACCTTAAGCTCAACTCCATCCCTAACCTGACCCTGACGCTATCTCCAACCGTAACACTGAACCGAAAACTAACAGTAGCCCTAAACTTACTCACTCAAACTAAGTTCAATCCTAACCTAACCTGAAGCCTAAATGAAACCATAGACCTATCCCTAACCCTAGGCGGACACCTTATGGTAAACCCCCACCCTAACCTGACCCTGACGCTTACTCCAACCATATCACTGAACCGAAAACTAAGAGTAGTCCTAAACTTAGTCGCTCAAACTAAGTTCAAACCTATCCTAACCTGAAGCCTAACTCAAATCATAGACCTAACCCTAACAATAGGCGGACACCTGAAGCTCAACCCCAACCCTAACCTGACCCTGACGCTATTTCCAAGCGTAACACTGAACCGAAAACTAACAGTAGCCCTAAACTTATTCACTCAAATTAAGTTCAAACCTAACCTAACCTGAAGCCTAAATCAATCCATACACCTAACCCTATCCCTAGGCGGACAACTTATGCTTAACCCCCACCCTAACCTGACTCTGACGCTTACACCAACTGTAACAGTTAACCGAAAACTAACAGTAGCCCTGAACTTACACCCTCAAACTAACTTCAAACCTAATCTAACCTGAAGCCTAACTCATACCATAGACCTTACCCTAACCCTAGGCGGACACCTTAAGCTCAAACCCAACCCTAACCTGACGCTGACGCTATCTCCAACCATAACACTGAACCGAAAACTAACAGTTGCCCTAAACTTACTCCCTCAAACTAAGTTCAAACTTATCCTAACCTGAAGCCTAACTCAAACCACAGACCTAACCCTAACCCTAGGCGTACACCTTAAGCTCAACCCCAACCCTAACCTGACCCTCACGCTAATTCCAACCGTAACAATTAAACGAAAACTAACAGTAGCCCTAAACTTACTCCCTCAAACTAACTTCAAACCTAACCTAACCAGAAGATAAAATCAAACCATACACCTCACCCTAACCCTAGGCGGACACCTTAAGCTCAACCCCAACCCTAACCTGACCCTCATGCTAACTCCAACCGTAACACTGAACCGAAAAGAAACAGTATCCCCAAACTTACTCCCTCAAACTAAGTTCAAACCTAACCTAACCTGAAGCCTAACTCAAACCATAGACTAACCGTAACCCTAGGCGGACACCTTAAGCTTAACCCCAAACCTAACCTGACCCTGAGGTTAAATCCAACCGTAACACTGAACCAAAAACTAACAGTAGCCCTAAACTTACTCCCTCAAACTAAGTTCAATCCTAACCTAACCTAAAGCCTTAATGAAACCATAGACCTAACCCTAACCCTAGGTGGACAACTTATGTTTAATCCCCACCCTAACCTAACCCTGACGCTTACTCCAAACGTAACACTTAAACGAAAACTAACAGTAGCCCTAAACTTACTCCCTCAAACTAAGTTCAAACATAACCTAACCTGAAGCCTAGATGAAACCTTACACCTAGCCCTAACCCTAGGCGGACACCTTAAGCTCAACCCCAAACCTAACCTGACCCTGACGCTTACTCCAACCGTAACACGGAACCGAAAACTAACAGTATCCCTAAACTTACTGCCTCAAACTAAATTCAAACCTAGCCTAACCTGAAGCTTAAATCAAACAATACACCTAACCCTAACCCTAGGCGGACACCTGAAGTTCAAACCCAACCCTAACCTGACCCTCACGGTAACTCCAACCGTAACACTTAACCGAAAACTAACAGTAGCCCTAAACTTACTCCCTAAAACTAAGTTCAAACCTAACCTAACCTGAAGCCAAACTCAAACCATAGACCTAACCCTAACCCTAAATGGACACCTGAAGCTCAACCCCAACCCTAACCTGACCCTGACGCTATCTCCAACCGTAACACTGAACCGAAAACTAACAGTAGCCCTAAACTTACTCCGTCAAACTAAGTTCAAACCTAACCTAACCTGAAGCCTAACTCAAATCTTAGACCTAACCCTAACCCTAGGCAGACACCTTAAGCTCAACACAAACCCTAACCGGACCCTCACGCTAACTCCAAACTTAACACTGAACCGAAAACTAACAGTAGCCCTAAACTTACTCGCTCAAACTAAGGTCAATCCTAATCTAACCTGAAGCCTAAATTAAACCACAGACCTAACCATAACCCTAGATGGACACCTTGGGCTCCACTCCAACCCTAACCTGACCCTGACGCTATCTCCAACCGTAACACTGAACCGAAAAATAACAGTAGCCCTAAACTTACTCCCTCAAACTAAGTTCAAACGTAACCTAAACTGGAGCCTAAATCAAACCATGAACCTAACCCTAACCCTAGGCGGACACCTCAAGCTAAACCCAACCCTAACCTGACACTGACGCTAACTCCAACCATAATACTGAACCGAAAACTAACAGTACCCCTAAACTTACTCCCTCAAACTAAGTTCAAACCTAACCTAACCTGAAGCCTAAATCAAACCTTACACCTAACCCTAACCCTAGGCTAATACCTTAAGCTCAACCCCAAACCTAACCTGACCCTGACTCTTACACCAACAGTAACAGTTAACCGAAAACTAACAGTAGCCCTAAACTGACTCCCTCAAACTAAGTTCAAACCTAACCTAACCTGAAGCCTAAATCACATCTTAGACCTAACCCTAACCCTAGGCGGACACCTTAAGCTCAACCCCAAACCTAACCGGACCGTCATGCTAACTTCAAACGTAACACTGAACCGAAAACTAACAGTAGCCCTAAACTTACTCCCTCAAACTAAGTTCAATCATAACCTAACCTGAAGCCTAAATGAAACCATAGACCTAACCCTAACCCTAGGCGGACACCTTATGCTTAACCCCCACCCTAACCTGACCCTGACGCTTACTCCAACTGTAACAGTTAACCGAAAACTAACTGTAGCCCTAAACTTACTCCCTGAAACTAAGTTCAAACCTAACCTAACCTGAAGCCTAATTCAAACCATAGACCTAAACCTAACCCTAGGCGGACACCTAAATCTCAAACCCAACCCTAACTTGACCCTGACGCTATCTCCAACCAGAACACTGAACCGAAAACTAACAGTAGCCCTAAACTTACTCCTTCAAACTAAGTTCAAACCTAACCTAACCTGAAGTCTAACTCAAACCACAGACCTAACCCTAACCCTAGGCGGACACCTTAAGCTCAACCCCAACCCTAACCTGACACTCACGCTAACTCCAACTGTAACACTGAACTGAAAACTAACAGTATCCCTAAACTTAGTCCCTCAAACGAAGTTCAAACCTAACATAACCTGAAGCCTAACTCAAACAATAGACCTAACCCTAACCCTAGGCGGACACCTTAAGCTTAACCCCAACCCTAACCTGACCCTGAGGCTAAATCCAACCGTAACACTGAACCGAAAATTAACAGTAGCCCTAAACTTACTCCCTCAAACTAAGTTCAATCCTAACCTAACCTGAAGCCTAAATGAAACCATAGACCTAACCCTAACCCTAGGAGGACACCTTATGCTTAACCCACACCCTAACCTGACCCTGACGCTTACTCCAACTGTAACAGTTAAACGAAAACCAACAGTAGCCCTAAACTTACTCCCTCAAACTAAGTTCAAACCTAACCTAACCTGAAGCCTATATCAAACCATACACCTAACCCTAACCCTAGGCGGACACCTTAAGCTCAATCCCAAACCTAACCTGACCCTGACGCTAACTCCAACCGTAACAGTTTCCCGAAAACTAACAGTAGCCCTAAACTTACTCCGTCAAACTAAGTTCAAACCTAACCTAACCTGAAGCCTGAATCAAACCATACACCTATCCCTAACCCTAGGCGGACACCTGAAGTTCAAACCCAACCCTAACCTGACCCTCACGCTAACTCCAACCGTAACACTGAACCGAAAACTAACAGTAGCCCTAAACTTACTCCCTCAAGCTAAGTTCAAGCCTAACCTAACCTGAAGCCTAAATCAAACAATAGACCTAACCCTAACCCTAGGCAGGCACCTTAAGCTTAACCCCAACCCTAACCTGACCCTGAGGTTAAAACCAACCGTAACACTGAACCTAAAACTAACAGTAGCCCTAAACTTACTCCCTCAAACTAAGTTCAAACATAACCTAACCAGAAGCCAAAATCAAACCATACACCTAACCCTAACCCTAGGCGGACACCTTAAGCTCAACCCCAGCCCTAACCTGACCCTAACGCTAACTCCAACCGTAACACTGAACCGAAAACTAACAGTAGCCCTAAACTTACTCCCTCAAACTAAGTTCAAACCTAACCTAACCTGAAGCCTATCTCAAACCACAGACCTAACCCTAACCGTAGGCGGACACCCTAAGCTCAACCCCAACCCTAACCGGGCACTCACGCTAACACCAAATGTAACACTGAAAGAAAAACTAAGAGTAGCACTAAACTTACTCCCTCAAACTAAGTTCAAACCTAACCAAACCTGAAGCCTAACTCAAATCATAGACCTAACCCTAACAATAGGCGGACACCTGAAGCTCAACCCCAAACCTAACCTGACCCTGACGCTATCTCCAACCGTAACACTGAACCAAAAACTAACAGTAGGCCTAAACTTACTCCCTCTAACTAAGTTCAAACCTAACCTAACCTGAAGCCTAAGTCAAACCACAGACCAAACCCTAACCCTAGGCGGACACCTTAAGCTCAACTCCATCCCTAACCTGACCCTGACGCTATCTCCAACCGTAACACTGAACCGAAAACTAACAGTAGCCCTAAACTTACTGCCTCAAACTAAGTTCAATCCTAACCTAACCTGAAGCCTAAATGAAACCATAGACCTAACCCTAACCCTAGGCGGACACCTTATGGTAAAACCCCACCCTAACCTGACCCTGACGCTTACTCCAACCATATCACTGAACCGAAAACTAAGAGTAGCCCTAAACTTAGTCGCTCAAACTAAGTTCAAACCTATCCTAACCTGAAGCCTAACTCAAATCATAGACCTAACCCTAACAATAGGCGGACACCTGAAGCTCAACCCCAACCCTAACCTGACCCTGACGCTATCTCCAAGCGTAACACTGAACCGAAAACTAACAGTAGCCCTAAACTTACTCACTCAAATTAAGTTCAAACGTAACCTAACCTGAAGCCTAAATCAAATCATAGACCTGACCCTAACCCTAGCGGACACCTTATGCTTAACACCCACCCTACCCTGACCCTGACGCTTACTCCAACTGTAACAGTTAACTGAAAACTAACAGTAGCCCTAAACTTACTCCCTCAAACTAACTTCAAACCTAACCTAACCTGAAGCCTAAATCAAACCATACACCTAACCCTAACCCTATGTGGACACCTTAATCTCAACCCCAACACTAAACTGGCCCTGACGCTAACTCCAACCGTAACAGTTACCCAAAAACTAACAGTAGCCCTAAACTTACTGCCTAAAACTAAGTTCAAACCTAACCTAACCTGAAGCCTAACTCAAACCACAGACCTAACCCTAAACCTAGGCGGACACCTTAAGCTTAACCCCAACCCTAACCTGACCTCACGCTAACTCCAAACGTAACACTGAACCGAAAACTAACAGTAGCCCTAAACTTACTCCCTCAAACTGACTTCAAACCTAACCTAACCTGAAGCCTAAATTAAACCATACACCTAACCCTAACCCTAGTCGGACACCTTAAGCTCAACCCCAACCCTAACCTGACCTCCAGGCTAACTCGAACCATATCACTGAACCGAAAACTAACAGTAGCCCTAAACTGACTCCCTCAAACTAAGTTCAAACCTAACCTAACCTGAAGCCTAAATGAAACCATAGACCTAACCCTAACCCTAGGCGGACAACTTATGCTTAACCCCCACCCTAACCTGACTCTGACGCTTACTCCAACTGTAACAGTTAACCGAAAACTAACAGTAGCCCTGAACTTACACCCTCAAACTAACTTCAAACCTAATCTAACCTGAAGCCTAACTCATACCATAGACCTAACCCTAACCCTAGGCGGACACCTTAAGCTCAAACCCAACCCTAACCTGACGCTGACGCTATCTCCAACCATAACACTGAACCGAAAACTAACAGTTGCCCTAAACTTACTCCCTCAAACTAAGTTCAAACTTATCCTAACCTGAAGCCTAACTCAAACCACAGACCTAACCCTAACCCTAGGCGTACACCTTAAGCTCAACCCCAACCCTAACCTGACCCTCACGCTAATTCCAACCGTAACAATTAAACGAAAACTAACAGTAGCCCTAAACTTACTCCCTCAAACTAACTTCAAACCTAACCTAACCAGAAGATAAAATCAAACCATACACCTCACCCTAACCCTAGGCGGACACCTTAAGCTCAACCCCAACCCTAACCTGACCCTCATGCTAACTCCAACCGTAACACTGAACCGAAAAGAAACAGTATCCCCAAACTTACTCCCTCAAACTAAGTTCAAACCTAACCTAACCTGAAGCCTAACTCAAACCATAGACTAACCGTAACCCTAGGCGGACACCTTAAGCTTAACCCCAAACCTAACCTGACCCTGAGGTTAAATCCAACCGTAACACTGAACCAAAAACTAACAGTAGCCCTAAACTTACTCCCTCAAACTAAGTTCAATCCTAACCTAACCTAAAGCCTTAATGAAACCATAGACCTAACCCTAACCCTAGGTGGACAACTTATGTTTAATCCCCACCCTAACCTAACCCTGACACTTACTCCAAACGTAACACTTAAACGAAAACTAACAGTAGCCCTAAACTTACTCCCTCAAACTAAGTTCAAACATAACCTAACCTGAAGCCTAGATGAAACCTTACACCTAGCCCTAACCCTAGGCGGACACCTTAAGCTCAACCCCAAACCTAACCTGACCCTGACGCTTACTCCAACCGTAACACGGAACCGAAAACTAACAGTATCCCTAAACTTACTGCCTCAAACTAAATTCAAACCTAGCCTAACCTGAAGCTTAAATCAAACAATACACCTAACCCTAACCCTAGGCGGACACCTGAAGTTCAAACCCAACCCTAACCTGACCCTCACGGTAACTCCAACCGTAACACTGAACCGAAAACTAACAGTAGCCCTAAACTTACTCCCTAAAACTAAGTTCAAACCTAACCTAACCTGAAGCCAAACTCAAACCATAGACCTAACCCTAACCCTAAATGGACACCTGAAGCTCAACCCCAACCCTAACCTGACCCTGACGCTATCTCCAACCGTAACACTGAACCGAAAACTAACAGTAGCCCTAAACTTACTCCGTCAAACTAAGTTCAAACCTAACCTAACCTGAAGCCTAACTCAAATCTTAGACCTAACCCTAACCCTAGGCAGACACCTTAAGCTCAACACAAACCCTAACCGGACCCTCACGCTAACTCCAAACTTAACACTGAACCGAAAACTAACAGTAGCCCTAAACTTACTCGCTCAAACTAAGGTCAATCCTAATCTAACCTGAAGCCTAAATTAAACCACAGACCTAACCATAACCCTAGATGGACACCTTGGGCTCCACTCCAACCCTAACCTGACCCTGACGCTATCTCCAACCGTAACACTGAACCGAAAAATAACAGTAGCCCTAAACTTACTCCCTCAAACTAAGTTCAAACGTAACCTAACCTGGAGCCTAAATCAAACCATGAACCTAACCCTAACCCTAGGCGGACACCTCAAGCTAAACCCAACCCTAACCTGACACTGACGCTAACTCCAACCATAATACTGAACCGAAAACTAACAGTACCCCTAAACTTACTCCCTCAAACTAAGTTCAAACCTAACCTAACCTGAAGCCTAAATCAAACCTTACACCTAACCCTAACCCTAGGCTAATACCTTAAGCTCAACCCCAAACCTAACCTGACCCTGACTCTTACACCAACAGTAACAGTTAACCGAAAACTAACAGTAGCCCTAAACTGACTCCCTCAAACTAAGTTCAAACCTAACCTAATCTGAAGCCTAAATCACATCTTAGACCTAACCCTAACCCTAGGCGGACACCTTAAGCTCAACCCCAAACCTAACCGGACCGTCATGCTAACTTCAAACGTAACACTGAACCGAAAACTAACAGTAGCCCTAAACTTACTCCCTCAAACTAAGTTCAATCATAACCTAACCTGAAGCCTAAATGAAACCATAGACCTAACCCTAACCCTAGGCGGACACCTTATGCTTAACCCCCACCCTAACCTGACCCTGACGCTTACTCCAACTGTAACAGTTAACCGAAAACTAACTGTAGCCCTAAACTTACTCCCTGAAACTAAGTTCAAACCTAACCTAACCTGAAGCCTAATTCAAACCATAGACCTAAACCTAACCCTAGGCGGACACCTAAATCTCAAACCCAACCCTAACTTGACCCTGACGCTATCTCCAACCAGAACACTGAACCGAAAACTAACAGTAGCCCTAAACTTACTCCTTCAAACTAAGTTCAAACCTAACCTAACCTGAAGTCTAACTCAAACCACAGACCTAACCCTAACCCTAGGCGGACACCTTAAGCTCAACCCCAACCCTAACCTGACACTCACGCTAACTCCAACTGTAACACTGAACTGAAAACTAACAGTATCCCTAAACTTAGTCCCTCAAACGAAGTTCAAACCTAACATAACCTGAAGTCTAACTCAAACAATAGACCTAACCCTAACCCTAGGCGGACACCTTAAGCTTAACCCCAACCCTAACCTGACCCTGAGGCTAAATCCAACCGTAACACTGAACCGAAAATTAACAGTAGCCCTAAACTTACTCCCTCAAACTAAGTTCAATCCTAACCTAACCTGAAGCCTAAATGAAACCATAGACCTAACCCTAACCCTAGGAGGACACCTTATGCTTAACCCACACCCTAACCTGACCCTGACGCTTACTCCAACTGTAACAGTTAAACGAAAACCAACAGTAGCCCTAAACTTACTCCCTCAAACTAAGTTCAAACCTAACCTAACCTGAAGCCTATATCAAACCATACACCTAACCCTAACCCTAGGCGGACACCTTAAGCTCAATCCCAAACCTAACCTGACCCTGACGCTAACTCCAACCGTAACAGTTTCCCGAAAACTAACAGTAGCCCTAAACTTACTCCGTCAAACTAAGTTCAAACCTAACCTAACCTGAAGCCTGAATCAAACCATACACCTATCCCTAACCCTAGGCGGACACCTGAAGTTCAAACCCAACCCTAACCTGACCCTCACGCTAACTCCAACCGTAACACTGAACCGAAAACTAACAGTAGCCCTAAACTTACTCCCTCAAGCTAAGTTCAAGCCTAACCTAACCTGAAGCCTAAATCAAACAATAGACCTAACCCTAACCCTAGGCAGGCACCTTAAGCTTAACCCCAACCCTAACCTGACCCTGAGGTTAAAACCAACCGTAACACTGAACCTAAAACTAACAGTAGCCCTAAACTTACTCCCTCAAACTAAGTTCAAACATAACCTAACCAGAAGCCAAAATCAAACCATACACCTAACCCTAACCCTAGGCGGACACCTTAAGCTCAACCCCAGCCCTAACCTGACCCTAACGCTAACTCCAACCGTAACACTGAACCGAAAACTAACAGTAGCCCTAAACTTACTCCCTCAAACTAAGTTCAAACCTAACCTAACCTGAAGCCTATCTCAAACCACAGACCTAACCCTAACCGTAGGCGGACACCCTAAGCTCAACCCCAACCCTAACCGGGCACTCACGCTAACACCAAATGTAACACTGAAAGAAAAACTAAGAGTAGCACTAAACTTACTCCCTCAAACTAAGTTCAAACCTAACCAAACCTGAAGCCTAACTCAAATCATAGACCTAACCCTAACAATAGGCGGACACCTGAAGCTCAACCCCAACCCTAACCTGACCCTGACGCTATCTCCAACCGTAACACTGAACCAAAAACTAACAGTAGGCCTAAACTTACTCCCTCTAACTAAGTTCAAACCTAACCTAACCTGAAGCCTAAGTCAAACCACAGACCTAACCCTAACCCTAGGCGGACACCTTAAGCTCAACTCCATCCCTAACCTGACCCTGACGCTATCTCCAACCGTAACACTGAACCGAAAACTAACAGTAGCCCTAAACTTACTGCCTCAAACTAAGTTCAATCCTAACCTAACCTGAAGCCTAAATGAAACCATAGACCTAACCCTAACCCTAGGCGGACACCTTATGGTAAAACCCCACCCTAACCTGACCCTGACGCTTACTCCAACCATATCACTGAACCGAAAACTAAGAGTAGCCCTAAACTTAGTCGCTCAAACTAAGTTCAAACCTATCCTAACCTGAAGCCTAACTCAAATCATAGACCTAACCCTAACAATAGGCGGACACCTGAAGCTCAACCCCAACCCTAACCTGACCCTGACGCTATCTCCAAGCGTAACACTGAACCGAAAACTAACAGTAGCCCTAAACTTACTCACTCAAATTAAGTTCAAACGTAACCTAACCTGAAGCATAAATCAAATCATAGACCTGACCCTAACCCTAGCGGACACCTTATGCTTAACACCCACCCTACCCTGACCCTGACGCTTACTCCAACTGTAACAGTTAACTGAAAACTAACAGTAGCCCTAAACTTACTCCCTCAAACTAACTTCAAACCTAACCTAACCTGAAGCCTAAATCAAACCATACACCTAACCCTAACCCTATGTGGACACCTTAATCTCAACCCCAACACTAAACTGGCCCTGACGCTAACTCCAACCGTAACAGTTACCCAAAAACTAACAGTAGCCCTAAACTTACTGCCTAAAACTAAGTTCAAACCTAACCTAACCTGAAGCCTAACTCAAACCACAGACCTAACCCTAAACCTAGGCGGACACCTTAAGCTTAACCCCAACCCTAACCTGACCTCACGCTAACTCCAAACGTAACACTGAACCGAAAACTAACAGTAGCCCTAAACTTACTCCCTCAAACTGACTTCAAACCTAACCTAACCTGAAGCCTAAATTAAACCATACACCTAACCCTAACCCTAGTCGGACACCTTAAGCTCAACCCCAACCCTAACCTGACCTCCAGGCTAACTCGAACCATATCACTGAACCGAAAACTAACAGTAGCCCTAAACTGACTCCCTCAAACTAAGTTCAAACCTAACCTAACCTGAAGCCTAAATGAAACCATAGACCTAACCCTAACCCTAGGCGGACAACTTATGCTTAACCCCCACCCTAACCTGACTCTGACGCTTACTCCAACTGTAACAGTTAACCGAAAACTAACAGTAGCCCTGAACTTACACCCTCAAACTAACTTCAAACCTAATCTAACCTGAAGCCTAACTCATACCATAGACCTAACCCTAACCCTAGGCGGACACCTTAAGCTCAAACCCAACCCTAACCTGACGCTGACGCTATCTCCAACCATAACACTGAACCGAAAACTAACAGTTGCCCTAAACTTACTCCCTCAAACTAAGTTCAAACTTATCCTAACCTGAAGCCTAACTCAAACCACAGACCTAACCCTAACCCTAGGCGTACACCTTAAGCTCAACCCCAACCCTAACCTGACCCTCACGCTAATTCCAACCGTAACACTTAAACGAAAACTAACAGTAGCCCTAAACTTACTCCCTCAAACTAACTTCAAACCTAACCTAACCAGAAGATAAAATCAAACCATACACCTCACCCTAACCCTAGGCGGACACCTTAAGCTCAACCCCAACCCTAACCTGACCCTCATGCTAACTCCAACCGTAACACTGAACCGAAAAGAAACAGTATCCCCAAACTTACTCCCTCAAACTAAGTTCAAACCTAACCTAACCTGAAGCCTAACTCAAACCATAGACTAACCGTAACCCTAGGCGGACACCTTAAGCTTAACCCCAAACCTAACCTGACCCTGAGGTTAAATCCAACCGTAACACTGAACCAAAAACTAACAGTAGCCCTAAACTTACTCCCTCAAACTAAGTTCAATCCTAACCTAACCTAAAGCCTTAATGAAACCATAGACCTAACCCTAACCCTAGGTGGACAACTTATGTTTAACCCCCACCCTAACCTAACCCTGACGCTTACTCCAAACGTAACACTTAAACGAAAACTAACAGTAGCCCTAAACTTACTCCCTCAAACTAAGTTCAAACATAACCTAACCTGAAGCCTAGATGAAACCTTACACCTAGCCCTAACCCTAGGCGGACACCTTAAGCTCAACCCCAAACCTAACCTGACCCTGACGCTTACTCCAAACGTAACACGGAACCGAAAACTAACAGTATCCCTAAACTTACTGCCTCAAACTAAATTCAAACCTAGCCTAACCTGAAGCTTAAATCAAACAATACACCTAACCCTAACCCTAGGCGGACACCTGAAGTTCAAACCCAACCCTAACCTGACCCTCACGGTAACTCCAACCGTAACACTGAACCGAAAACTAACAGTAGCCCTAAACTTACTCCCTAAAACTAAGTTCAAACCTAACCTAACCTGAAGCCTAAATCAAACCATACACCTAAACCTAACCCTAGGCGGACACCTTAAGCTCAACCCCAACCCTAACCTGGCCGTGACGCTAACTCCAACCGTAACAGTTACCTGAAAACTAACAGTAGCCCTAAACTTACTCCTTCAAACTAAATTCAAACCTATCCTAACCTGAAGTCTAAATCAAACCATACACCTAACCCTAACCCTAGGCTGATACCTTAAGCTCAACCCCAAACCTAACCATACCCTGACACTTACACCAACCGTAACAGTTAACCGAAAACTAACAGTAGCCCTAAACTTACTCCCTCAAACTAAGTTCAAACCTAACCTAACCTGAAGCCTAACTCAAACCACAAACCTAACCCTAACCCTAGGCGGACACCTTAAGCTCAACCCCATCCCTAACCTGACCCTGACGCTAACTCCAATCGTAACAGTTACCCGAAAACTAACAGTAGCCCTAAACTTACTCCCTCAAACTAAGTTCAAACGTAACCTAACCAGAAGCCAAAATCGAACCATACACCTAACCCTAACCCTAGGCGACCACCTTAAGCTCAACCCCCGCCCTAACCAAACCCTAACGCTAACTCCAACCGTAACACTGAACCGAAAACTAACAGTAGCCCTAAACTAACTCCATCAAACTAAGTTCAAACCTAACCTAACCTGAAGCCTAACTCAAACCATAGACCTAAACCAAACCCTAGGCGGACACCTGAAGCTCAACCACAAACCTAACCTGACCCTGACGCTATCTCCAACCGTCACATTGAACCGAAATATAACAGTAGCCCTAAACTTACTCCCTCAAACTAAGTTCAAACCTAACCTAACCTGAAACCTATCTCAAACCACAGAACTAACCCTAACCCTAGGCGGACACCGTAAGCTCAACCCCAACCCTAACCGGACACTCACGCTAACTCCAAATGTAACACTGAACGAAAAACTAACAGTAGCCCTAAACTTACTCCCTCAAACTAAGTTCAAACCTAACCTAACCTGTAGACTAAATCAAACCATAAACCTAACCCTAACCCTGGGGGGACACCTTAAGCTCAACCCCAACCCTAACCTGGCCCTGATGCTAACTCCAACAGTAACAGTTACCCGAAAACTAAGAGTAGCCCTAAACTTACTATCTCAAACTAAGTTCAAACCTAACCTAACCTGAAGCCTAAATCTAACCATACACCTAACCCTAACCCTAGGCGGACACCTTAATCTCAACCCCAACCCTAACCTGGCCCTGACGCTAACTCCAACCGTAACAGTTTCCCGAAAACTAACAGTAGCCCTAAACTTACTCCCTTCAAGTAAGTTCAAACCTAACCTAACCTGAAGCCTGAATCAAACCATACACCTATCCCTAACCCTAGGCGGACACCTGATGTTCAAACCCAACCCTAACCTGACCCTCACGCTAACTCCAACCGTAACACTGAACCGAAAACTAACAGTAGCCCTAAACTTACTCCCTCAAACTAAGTTCAAACCTAACCTAACCTGAAGCCTAAATCAAACAATAGACCTAACCCTAACCCTAGGCAGGCACCTTAAGCGTAACCCCAACCCTAACCTGACCCTGAGGTTAAAACCAACCGTAACACTGAACCAAAAACTAACAGTAGCCCTAAACTTACTCCCTCAAACTAAGTTCAATCCTAACCTAACCTAAAGCCTAAATGAAACCATACTCCTAACCCTAACCCTAGGCGGACACCTTAAGCTTAACTCCAACCCTAACCTGACCCTGGGGCTAAAACCAACCGTAACACTGAACCGAAAAATACAATAGGCCTAAACTTACTCCCTCAAACTAAGTTCAAACCTAACCTAACCTGAAGCCTAACTCAAACCATAGAACTAAACCTAGCCCTAGGTGGACACCTGAATCTCAACCCCAACCCTAAGTTGACCCTGACGCTATCTCCAACCGTAACACTGAACCAAAAACTAACAGTAGCCCTAAACTTACTCCTTCAAACTAAGTTCAAACCTAACCTAACCTGAAGTCTAACTCAAGCCACAGACCTAACCCTAACCCTAGGCGGACTCCTTAAGCTCAACCCCAAACCTAACCTGACCCTGACGCTTACTCCAACCGTAACAGTTAACCGAAAACTAACAGTAGCCCTAAACTGACTCCCTCAAACTAAGTTCAAACCTAACCTAACCTGAAGCCTAAATCAAATCATAGACCTAACCCTAACCCTAGGCGGACAACTTATGCTTAACCCCCACCCTACCCTGATCCTGACGCTTACTCCAACTGTAACATTTTCCCGAAAATTAACAGTAGCCCTAAACTTACTCGCTCAAACTAACTTCAAACCTAACCTAACCTGAAGCCTAAATCAAACCATACACCTAACCCTAACCCTAGGCGGACACCGTAAGCTCAACCCCAACCCTAACCTGACCTCCAGGCTAACTCCAACCCTATCACTGAACCGAAAACTAAGAGTAGCCCTAAACTTACTCGCTCAAACTAAGTTCAAACCTAACCTAACCTGAAGCCTAACTCAAATCATAGACCTAAACCTAACAATAGGCGGACACCTGAAGCTCAACCCCAACCCTAACCTGACCCTGACGCTATCTCCAACCGTAACACTGAATCGAAAACTAACAGTAGCCCTAAACTTACTCACTCAAACTAAGTTCAAACGTAACCTAACCTGAAGCCTAAATCAAACCACAGACCTAACCCTAACCCTAGGCGGACACCTTAAGCTCCACTCCAACCCAAACCTGACCCAGACGCTAACTCCAACCGTAACAGTTACCTGAAAACTAACAGTAGCCCTAAACTTACTCCTTCAAACTAAGTTCAAACCTATCCTAACCTGAAGCCTAAATCAAACCATACACCTAACCCTAACCCTAGGCTGATACCTTAAGCTCAACCCCAAACCTAACCAGACCCTGACACTTACACCAACAGTAACAGTTAACCGAAAACTAACAGTAGCCCTAAACTTACTCCCTCAAACTAAGTTCAAACCTAACCTAACCTGAAGCCTAACTCAAACCACAAACCTAACCCTAACCCTAGGCGGACACCTTAAGATCAACCCCAACCCGAACCGGACCGTCATGCTAACTCCAAACGTAACACTGAACCGAAAACTAACAGTAGCCCTATTCTTACTCACTCAAACTAAGTTCAATCCTAAGCTAACCTGAAGCCTAAATGAAAACATAGACCTAACCCTAACCCTAGGCGGACACCTTATGCTTAACTCCCACCCTAACTTGACCCTGACGCTTACTCCAACTGTAACAGGTAACCAAAAACTAACAGTAGCCCTAAACTTACTCCCTGTAACTAACTTCAAACCTATCTTAACCTGAAGCCTAAATCAAACCATACACATAACCCTAACCCTAGGCGGACACCTTAAGCTCAACCCCAACCCTAACCTGACCCTGACGCTAACTCCAATCGTAACAGTTACCCGAAAACTAACAGTAGCCCTAAACTTACTCCCTCAAACTAAGTTCAAACATAACCTAACCAGAAGCCAAAATCGAACCATACACCTAACCCTAACCCTAGGCGACCACCTTAAGCTCAACCCCCGCCCTAACCAAACCCTAACGCTAACTCCAAATGTAACACTGAACGAAAAACTAACAGTAGCCCTAAACTTACTCCCTCAAACTAAGTTCAAACCTAACCTAACCTGTAGACTAAATCAAACCATACACCTAAACCTAAACCTGGGGGGACAACTTAAGCTCAACCCCAACCCTAACCTGGCCCTGACGCTAACTCCAACAGTAACAGTTACCCGAAAACTAAGAGTAGCCCTAAACTTACTATCTCAAACTAACTTCAAACCTAACCTAACCTGAAGCCTAAATATAACCATACACCGAACCCTAACCCTAGGCGGACACCTTAAGATCAACCCCAACACTAACCGGATCCTCATGCTAACTCCAAACGTAACACTGAACCGAAAACTAACAGTAGCCCTAGACTTACTCCCTCAAACTAAGTTCAATCCTAACCTAACCTGAAGCCTAAATGAATCCATAGACATAACCCTAAACATAGGCGGACACCTTATGCTTAACCCCCACCCTAACCTGACCCTGACGCTTACTCCAACTGTAACAGTTAACCAAAAACTAACAGTAGCCCTAAACTTACTCCCTGAAACTTACGTCAAACCTAACCTAACCTGAAGCCTAAATCAAACCATACACCTAACCCTAACCCTAGGCGGACACTGAAAGCTCAACCCGAACCCTAACCTGACCTCCAGGCTAACTCCAACCATATCACTGAACCGAAAACTAAGAGTAGCCCTAAACTTACTCGCTCAAACTAAGTTCAAACCTAACCTAACCTGAAGCCTAACTCAAATCATAGACCTAAACCTAACAATAGGCGGACACCTGAAGCTCAACCCCAACCCTAACCTGACCCTGACGCTATCTCCAACCGTAACACTGAACCGAAAAATAACAGTAGCCCTAAACTTACTCCCACAAACTAAGTTCAAACGTAACCTAACCTGGAGCCTAAATCAAACCATGGACCTAACCCTAACCCTAGGCGGACACCTCAAGCTAAACCCAACCTTAACCTGACCCTGACGCTAACTCCAACCATAATTCTGAACCGAAAACTAACAGTAGCCCTAAACTTACTCCCTCAAACTAAGTTCAAACATAACCTAACCTGAAGCCTAAATCAAACCATACACCTAAACCTAACCCTAGGCGGACACCTTAAGCTCAACCCCAACCCTAACCTGGCCGTGACGCTAACTCCAACCGTAACAGTTACCTGAAAACTAACAGTAGCCCTAAACTTACTCCTTCAAACTAAGTTCAAACCTATCCTAACCTGAAGTCTAAATCAAACCATACACCTAACCCTAACCCTAGGCTGATACCTTAAGCTCAACCCCAAAACTAACCAGACCCTGACACTTACACCAACCGTAACAGTTAACCGAAAACTAACAGTAGCCCTAAACTTACTCCCTCAAACTAAGTTCAAACCTAACCTAACCTGAAGCCTAACTCAAACCACAAACCTAACCCTAACCCTAGGCGGACACCTTAAGCTCAACCCCAACCCTAACCGGACTGTCATGCTAACTCCAAACTTAACACTGAACCGAAAACTAACAGTAGCCCTAAACTTACTCACTCAAACTAAGTTCAATCCTAACTTAACCTGAAGCCTAAATGAAAACATAGACCTAACCCTAACCCTAGGCGGACACCTTATGCTTAACCCCCACCCTAACTTGACCCTGACGCTTACTCCAACTGTAACAGTTAACCGAAAACTAACAGTAGCCCTAAACTTACTCCCTGAAACTAACTTCAAACCTAACTTAACCTGAAGCCTAAATCAAACCATACACTTAACCCTAACCCTAGGCGGACACCTTAAGCTCAACCCCAACCCTAACCTGACCCTGACGCTAACTCCAATCGTAACAGTTACCCGAAAACTAACAGTAGCCCTAAACTTACTCCCTTAAACTAAGTTCAAACATAACCTAACCAGAAGCCAAAATCGAACCATACACCTAACCCTAACCCTAGGCGACCACCTTAAGCTCAACCCCCGCCCTAACCAAACCCTAACGCTAACTCCAACTGTAACACTGAACCGAAAACTAACAGTAGCCCTAAACTAACTCCATCAAACTAAGTTCAAACCTAACCTAACCTGAAGCCTAACTCAAACCATAGACCTAACCCAAACCCTAGGCGGACACCTGAAGCTCACCCACAACCCTAACCTGACCCTGACGCTATCTCCAACCGTCACATTGAACCGAAATATAACAGTAGCCCTAAACTTACTCCCTCAAACTAAGTTCAAACCTAACCTAACCTGAAACCTATCTCAAACCACAGACCTAACCCTAACCCTAGGCGGACACCGTAAGCTCAACCCCAACCCTAACCGGACACTCACGCTAACTCCAAATGTAACACTGAACGAAAAACTAACAGTAGCCCTAAACTTACTCCCTCAAACTAAGTTCAAACCTAACCTAACCTGTAGACTAAATCAAACCATAAACCTAACCCTAACCCTGGGGGGACACCTTAAGCTCAACCCCAACCCTAACCTGGCCCTGATGCTAAATCCAACAGTAACAGTTACCCGAAAACTAAGAGTAGCCCTAAACTTACTATCTCAAACTAACTTCAAACCTAACCTAACCTGAAGCCTAAATCTAACCATACACCGAACCCTAACCCTAGGCGGACACCTTAAGCTCAACCCCAACACTAACCGGAACCTCATGCTAACTCCAAACGTAACACTGAACCGAAAACTAACAGTAGACCTAAACTTACTCCCTCAAACTAAGTTCAATCCTAACCTAACCTGAAGCCTAAATGAAACCATAGACCTAACCCTAAGAATAGGCGGACAACTTATGCTTAACCCCCACCCTAACCAGACCCTGACACTTACTCCAACTGTAACAGTTAACCAAAAACTAACAGTAGCCCTAAACTTACTCCCAGAAACTAACTTCAAACCTAACCTAACCTGAAGCCTAAATCCAACCATACACCTAACCATAACCCTAGGCGGACACCTTAAGCTCAACCCCAACCCTAACCTGACCTCCAGGCTAACTCCAACCATATCACTGAACCGAAAACTAAGAGTAGTCCTAAACTAACTCGCTCAAACTAAGTTCAAACCTAACCTAACCTGAAGCCTAACTCAAATCATATACCTAACCCTAACAATAGGCGGACACCTGAAACTCAACCCCAACCCTAACCTGACCCTGATGCTATCTCCAACCGTAACACTGAACTGAAAACTAACAGTAGCCATAAACTTACTCACTCAAACTAAGTTCAAACCTAACCTAACCTGAAGCCTAACTCAAACCACAGACCTAACCCTAACACTAGGCGGACACCTTAAGCTCAACCCCAACCCTAACCGGACCCTCATGCTAACTCCAAACGTAACACTGAACCAAAAACTAACAGTAGCCCTAAACTTACTCCCTCAAACTAAGTTTAATCCTAACCTAACCTGAAGCCTAAATGAAACCATAGACCTAAACCTAACCATAGGCGGACACCTTATGCTTAATCCCCTCGCTAACCTAACCCTGACGCTTACTCCAACCGTAACAGTTAAACGAAAACTAACAATAGCCCTAAACTTACTCCCTCAAACTAAGTTGAAACATAACCTAACCTGAAGCCTAAATCAAACCATACACCTAACCCTAACCCTAGGCGGACACCTTAAGCTCAACCCCAAACCTAACCTGACCCTGACGCTTACTCCACCCGTAACACTTAACCGAAAACTAACAGTAGCCCTAAACTTACTCCCACACACTAAGTTCAAACATAACCTAACCTGGAGCCTAAATCAAACCATACACCTAACCCTAACCTGGCCCTGACGCTAACTCCAACCGTAACAGTTACCCGAAAACTAACAGTAGCCCTAAACTTACTGCCTCAAACTAAGTTCAAACCTAACCTAACCTGAAGCCTAAATCAAACCATACACCTAACCCTAACCCTAGGGGGACACCTGAAGTTCAAACCCAACCCTAACCTGACCCTCACGCTAACTCCAACCGTAACACTGAACCGAAAAATAAGAGTAGCCCTAAAATTACTCCCTAAAACTAAGTTCAAACCTAACCTAACCTGAAGCCTAACTCAAACCATAGACATAACCCTAACCCTAGGCGGACACCTGAAGCTCAACCCCAACCCTAACCTGACCCTGACGCTATCTCCAACCGTAACACTGAACCAAAAACTAACAGTAGCCCTAAACTTACTCACTCAAACTAAGTTCAAACGTAACCTAACCTGGAGCCTAAATCAAACCATGGAACTAACCCTAACCCTAGGCGGACTCTTCAAGCTAACCCCAGCACTAACCTGACCCTGACGCTAACTCCAACCATAATACTGAACCGAAAACTAACAGTAGCCCTAAACTTACTCCCTCAAACTAAGTTTAAACCTAACCTAAACTGAAGCCTAAATCAAACCATACACCTAACCCTAACCCTAGGCGGACACCTTAAGCTCAACCCCAAACCTAACCTGACCCTGACGCTTACTCCAACTGTAACAGTTAACCGAAAACTAACAGTAGCCCTAAACTGACTCCCTCAAACTAAGTTCAAACCTAACCTAACCTGTAGCCTAAATCAAACCATAAACCTAACCCTAACCCTAGGCGGACACCTTAAGCTCAACCCCAATCTTAACCTGGCCCTGACGCTAACTCCAACAGTAACAGTTACCCGAAAACTAAGAGTAGCCCTAAACTTACTCCCTCAAACTAAGTTCAAACCTAACCTAACCTGAAGCCTAAATCTAACCATACACCGAACCCTAACCCTAGGCGTACACCTTAAGCTCAACCCCAACCCTAACGAGACCCTCACGCTAACTCCAACCGTAACACTGAACCAAACACTAACAGTAGCCCTAAACTTACTCCCTCAAACTAAGTTCAAACCTAACCTAACGTGAAGCCTAACTCAAACCATAGACCTAACCCTAAACCTAGGCGGACACTCGAAGCTCAACCACAACCCTAACCTGACCCTGACGCTATCACCAACCGTAACACTGAACCGAAAACTAACAGTAGCCCTAAACTTACTACCTCAAACTAAGTTCAAACCTAACCTAACCTAAAGCCTAACTCAAACCACAGACCTAACCCTAACCCTAGGCAGACACCTTAAGCTCAACCCCAACACTAACCGGACCCTCATGCTAACTCCAAACGTAACACTGAACCGAAAACTAACAGTAGCCCTAAACTTACTCCCTCAAACTAAGTTCAATCCTAACCTAACCTGAAGCCTAAATGAAACCATAGACCTAACCTTAAACCTAGGCGGACACCTTATGCTTAACCCCCACCCTAACCTGACCCTGACGCTTACTCAAACTGTAACAGTTAACCGAAAACTAACAGTAGCCCTAAACTTACTCCCTGAAACTAACTTCAAACCTAACCTAACCTGAAGCCTAAATCAAACCATACACCTAACCGTAACTCTAGGGGGACACCTTAAGCTCAACCCCAACCCTAACCTGACCTCCAGGCTAACTCCAACCATATCACTGAACCGAAAACTAAGAGTAGTCCTAAACTTACTCGCTCAAACTAAGTTCAAACCTAACCTAACCTGAAGCCTAACTCAAATCATAGACCTAACCCTAACAATAGGCGGACACCTGAAACTCAACCCCAACCCTAACCTGACCCTCATGCTATCTCCAACCTTAATACTGAACCGAAAACTAAGAGTAGCCATAAACTTACTCCCTCAAACGTAGTTCAATCCTAACCTAACCTGAAGCCTAAATGAAACCATAGTCCTAACCCTAACACTAGGCGGACACCTTATGCTTAACCCCCACCCTAACCTAACCCTGACGCTTACTCCAACCGTAACAGTTAAACGAAAACTAACAGTAGCCCTAAACTTACTCCCTCACACTAAGTTCAAACATAACCTAACCTGGAGCCTAAATCAAACCATACACCTAACCCTAACCCTTGGCGGACACCTTAAGCTCAACCCCAACCCTAACCTGACCCTGACGCTAACTTCAACCCTAACAGTTTCCCGAAAACTAACAGTAGCCCTAAACTTACTCCCTCAAACTAAGTTCAAACCTAACCTAACCTGAAGCCTAAGTCAAACCACAGACCTAACCGTAACCCTAGGAGGACACCTTAAGCTCAACCCCAACCCTAACCTGACCCTCACTATAACTCGAACCGTAACACTGAACCGAAAACTAACAGTAGCCCTAAACTTACTCCCTCAAACTAAGTTCAAACCTAACCTATCCTGAAGCCTAAATCAAACCATACACCTAACCCTAACCCTAGGAGGACACCTTAAGCTCAACCCCAACCCTAACCTGACCTCCAGGCTTACTGCAACCATATCACTGAACCGAAAACTAAGAGTAGCCCTAAACTGACTCCCTCAATAAGTTCAAACCTAACCTATCCTGAAGCCTAAATCAAATTTTAGACCTAATCCTAACCCTAGGCGGACACCTTAAGCTCTACTCCAACCCTAAACTGAACCTGACGCTATCTCCAACCGTAACACTGAACCGAAAACTAACAGTAGCCATAAACTTACTCCCTCAAACTAAGTTCAAACCTAACCTAACCTGAAGCCAAAATCAAACCATACACCTAACCCTATCCCTAGGCGGACAACTTAAGCTCAACCCCAACCCTAACCTGGCCCTGACGCTAACTCCAACCGTAACAGTTACCCGAAAACTAACAGTAGCCCTAAACTTACTCCCTTAAACTAAGTTCAAACCTAACCTAACCTGAAGCTTAAATCAAACCATACACCTAACCCTAACCCTAGGCGGACACCTCAAGCTAACCCCAACCCTAACCTGACCCTGACGCTAACTCCAACCATAATACTGAACAGAAAACTAACAGTAGCCCTAAACTTACTCCGTCAAACTAAGTTCAAACCTAACCTAAACCTGAAGCCTGAATCAAACCATACATCTAACCCTAACCCTAGGCGGACACCTTAAGCTCAACCCCAAACCTAACCTGACCCTGAGGCTTACACCAACCGTAACAGTTAACCGAAAACTAACAGTAGCACTATACTTACGCCCTCAAACTAAGTTCAAACGTAACCTAACCTGAAGCCTAAATCAAAACTTACACCTAACCGTAACCCTAGGAGGACACCTTAAGCTCAACCCCAACCATAACCTGGTCCTGACGCTAACTCCAATCGTAACAGTTACCCGAAAATTAACAGTAGCCCTAAACTTCCTCCCTCAAACTAAGTTCAAACCTAAACTAACCTGAAGCCTAAATCAAACCATACACCTAACCCTTAGCCTAGGCGGACACCTTAACCTCAACCCCAACCCTAACCGGACCGTCACACTAACTGCAAACGTAACACTGAACCGAAAACTAACAGTAGCCCTAAACTTACTCCCTCAAACTAAGTTCAAACCTAACCTAACCTGAAGCCTAACTCAAACAATAGTCCTAACCCTAACCCTAGGCGGAAACCTTAAGTTTAACCCCAACCCTAAACTGACCCTGACCCTTACTCCAACCGTAACAGTTAACCGAAAACTAACAGTAGCCCTAAACTTACTCCCTCAAACTAAGTTCAATCCTAACCTAACCTGAAGCCTAAATGAAACCATAGACCTAACCCTAACCCTTGGCGGACACCTTATGCTTAACCCCCACCCTAACCTGACCCTGACGCTTACTCCAACCGTAACAGTTAAACGAAAACTAACAGTAGCCCTAAACTTACTCCCTCAAACTAAGTTCAAACCTAACCTAACCTGAAGCCTAAATCAAACCATACACCTAACCCTAACCCTAGGCGGACACCTTAAGCTCAACCCCAAACCTAACCTGACCCTGGCGCTTACTCCAACCGTAACAGTTAACCGAAAACTAACAGTAGCCCTAGACTGACTCCCTCAAACTAAGTTCAAACCAAACCTAACCTGAAGCCTAAATCAAGACATAGACCTAACCCTAACCCTAGGCGGACACCATATGCTTAACCCCAACCCTAACCTGACCCTGACGCTAACTCCAACAGTAACAGTTACCCGAAAACTAACAGTAGCCCTAAACTTACTCCCTCAAATTAAGTTCCAACCTAACCTAACCTGAAGCCTAACTCAAACCATAGACCTAACCCTTACCCTATGCGGACACCTTAAGCTCAACCACAACCCTAACCAGACCCTGACGCTATCTCCAACCGTAACACTGAACCAAAAACTAACAGTAGCCCTAAACTTACTCCCTCAAACTAAGTTCAAACCTAACCTAACCTGAAGCCTAACTCAAACCATAGACCTAACCCTAACCCTATGCGGACACCTGAAACTCAACCACAACCCGAACCAGACCCTGACGCTATCTCCAACCGTAACACTGAACCGAAAACTAACAGTAGCCCTAAACTTACTCCCTCAAACTAAGTTCAAACCTAACCTAACCTGAAGCCTAACTGAAACCATAGACCTAACACTAAGCCGAGGAGGACACCTGAAGCTCAACCACAACCCTAACCTGACACTGACGCTATCTCCAACCGTAACACTGAACCGAAAACTAACAGTAGCCCTAAACTTACTCGCTCAAACTAAGTTCAAACCTAACCTAACCTGAAGCCTAACTCAAACCACTGACCTAACCCTAACCCTAGGCGGACACCTTAAGCTCAACCCCAACCCTAACCTGACCTCCATGCTAACTCGAACCATATCACTGAACCGAAAACTAACAGTAGCCCTAAACTGACTCCCTCAAACTAAGTTCAAACCTAACCTAACCTGAAGACTAAATCAAACCATACACCTAACCCTAACCCTAGGCGGACACCTTAAGCTCAATCCCAACCCTAACCTGACCCTGACGCTAACTCCAACCGTAACAGTTACCCGAAAAGTAACAGTAGCCCTAAACTTACTCCCTCAAACTAAGTTCAAAGCTAAACTAACCAGAAGCCAAAATCAAACCATACACCTAACCCTAACCCTAGGCCTAAACCTTAAGCTCAACCCCAACCCTAACCTGACCCTCACGCTAACTCCAACCGTAACACTGAACCGCAAACTAACAGTAGCCCTAAACTTACTGCCTCAAACTATGTTCAAACCTAACCTTACCTGAAGCCTAACTCAAACCATAGACCTAACCCTAACCCGAGGCAGACACCTGAACCTCAACCACAACCCTATCCTGACCCTGACGCTATCTCCAACCGTAACACTTAACCGAAAACTAACAGTAGCCCTAAACTTACTCCCTCAAACTAAATTCAAACCTAACCTAACCTGAAGCCTATCTCAAACCACAGACCTAACCCTAACCCTAGGCGGACACCTTAAGCTCAACCCCAACCATAACCGGACACTCACGCTAACTCCAAATGTAACACTGAATCAAAAACTAACAGTAGCCCTAAACTTACTCCCTCAAACTAAGTTCAAACCTAACCTAATTTGAAGCCTAAATCAAACCATACACCTAACCCTAACCCTAGGCGGACACCATAAGCTCAACCCCAAACCTAACCTGACCCTGACGCTTACTCCAACCGTAACAGTTAACAGAAAACTAACAGTAGCCCTAAACGGACTCCCTCAAACTAAGTTCAAACCTAACCTAACTTGAAGCCTAAATCAAATCAGAGACCTAACCCTAACCGTAGGCGGACAACATATGCTTAACCCCCACCCTAACCTGACCCTGACGCTTACTCCAAATGTAACAGTTAACCGAAAACTAACAGTAGCCCTGAACTTACACCCTCAAACTAACTTCAAACATAACGTAACCTGAAGCCTAACTCAAACCATAGACCTAACCCTAACCCTAGGCGGACTCCTGAAGCTCAACCCCAACCCTAACCTGACCCTGACGCTATCTCCAACCATAACACTGAACCGAAAACTAACACTAGCCCTAAACTTACTCCCTCAAACTAAGTTCAAACCTAACATAACCTGAAGCCTAACTCAAACCACAGACCAAACCCTAACCCTAGGCGGACACCTTAAGCTCAACCCCAACCCTAACCTGACCCTCACGCTAATTTCAACTGTAACATTTTCCCGAAAACTAACAGTAGCCCTAAACTTACTCCCTCAAACTAACTTCAAACCTAACCTAACCTGAAGCCTAAATCAAACCATACACCTAACCCTAACCCTAGGCGGACACCGTAAGCTCAACCCCAACCCTAACCTGACCTCCAGGCTAACTCCAACCATATCACTGAACCGAAAACTAAGAGTAGCCCTAAACTAACTCCCTCAAACTAAGTTCAATCCTAACCTAACCTGAAGCCTAAATGAAACCATAGACCTAACCCTAACCCTAGGCGGACACCTTATGCCTAACTCCCACCCTAACCTGACCCTGACGCTTACTCCAACCGTAACAGTTAAACGAAAACTAACAGTAGCCCTAAACTTACTCCCTCAAACTAAGTTCAAACCTAACCTAACCTGAAGCCTATATCAAACCATACACCTAACCCTACCCTAGGCGGACCCCTTAAGCTCAACCCCAAACCTAACCTGACCCTGACGTTTACTCCAAACATAACAGTTAACCGCAAACTAACAGTAGCCCTAAACTGACTCCCTCAAAGTAAGTTCAAACCTAACCTAACCTGAAGCCTAAATCAAATCATAGACCTAACCCTAAACCTAGGCGGACACCTTATGCTTAACCCCCACCCTACCCTGACCTGACGCTTACTCCAACTGTAACAGTTAATCGAAAACTAACAGTAGACCTAAACTTACTCCCTCAAACTATCTTCAAACCTAACCTAACCTGAAGCCTAAGTCAAACCATACACCTAACCCTAACCCTAGCCGGACACCTTAATCTCAACCCCAACCCTTACCTGGCCCTGACGCTAACTCCAACCGTAACAGTTTCCCGAAAACTAACAGTAGCCCTAAACTTACTCCCTTCAAGTAAGTTCAAACCTAACCTAACCTGAAGCCTGAATCAAACCATACACCTATCCCTAACCCTAGGCGGACACCTGATGTTCAAACCCAACCCTAACCTGACCCTCACGCTAACTCCAACCGTAACACTGATCCGAAAACTAACAGTAGCCCTAAACTTACTCCCTCAAACTAAGTTCAAACCTAACCTAACCTGAAGCCTAAATCAAACAATAGACCTAACCCTAACCCTAGGCAGGCACCTTAAGCGTAACCCCAACCCTAACCTGACCCTGAGGTTAAAACCAACCGTAACACTGAACCAAAAACTAACAGTAGCCCTAAACTTACTCCCTCAAACTAAGTTCAATCCTAACCTAACCTAAAGCCTAAATGAAATCATACTCCTAACCCTAACCCTAGGAGGACACCTTAAGCTTAACCCCAACCCTAACCTGACCCTGGGGCTAAAACCATCCGTAACACTGAACCGAAAAATACAATAGCCCTAAACTTACTCCCTCAAACTAAGTTCAAACCTAACCTAACCTGAAGCCTAACTCAAAACATAGAACTAAACCTAGCACTAGGTGGACACCTGAATCTCAACCCCAACCCTAAGTTGACCCTGACGCTATCTCCAACCGTAACACTGAACCAAAAACTAACAGTAGCCCTAAACTTACTCCTTCAAACTAAGTTCAAACCTAACCTAACCTGAAGTCTAACTCAAGCCACAGACCTAACCCTAACCCTAGGCGGACTCCTTAAGCTCAACCCCAAACCTAACCTGACCCTGACGCTTACTCAAACTGTAACATTTTCCCGAAAACTAACAGTAGCCCTAAACTTACTCCCTCAAACTAACTTCAAACCTAACCTAACCTGAAGCCTAAATCAAACCATACACCTAACCCTAACCCTAGGCGGACACCGTAAGCTCAACCCCAAACCTAACCTGACCTCCAGGCTAACTCCAACCATATCACTGAACCGAAAACTAACAGTAGCCCTAAACTTACTCACTCAAACTAAGTTCAAACGTAACCTAACCTGAAGCCTAAATCAAACCACAGACCTAACCCTAACCCTAGGCGGACACCTTAAGCTCCACTCCAACCCAAACCTGACCCTGACGCTAACTCCAACCGTAACAGTTACCTGAAAACTAACAGGAGCCCTAAACTTACTCCTTCAAACTAAGTTCAAACCTATCCTAACCTGAAGCCTAAATCAAACCATACACCTAACCCTAACCCTAGGCTGATACCTTAAGCTCAACCCCAAACCTAACCAGACCCTGACACTTACACCAACAGTAACAGTTAACCGAAAAATAACAGTAGCCCTAAACTTACTCCCTCAAACTAAGTTCAAACCTAACCTAACCTGAAGCCTAACTCAAACCACAAACCTAACCCTAAGCCTAGGCGGACACCTTAAGCTCAACCCCAACCCGAACCGGACCGTCATGCTAACTCCAAACGTAACACTGAACCGAAAACTAACAGTAGCCCTAAACTTACTCACTCAAACTAAGTTCAATCCTAACCTAACCTGAAGCCTAAATGAAAACATAGACCTAACCCTAACCCTAGGCGGACACCTTATGCTTAACCCCCACCCTAACCTGACCCTGACGCTTACTCCAACTGTAACAGTTAACCGAAAACTAACAGTAGCCCTAAACTTACTCCCTGAAACTAACTTCAAACCTATCTTAACCTGAAGCCTAAATCAAACCATACACCTAACCCTAACCCTAGGCGGACACCTTAAGCTCAACCCCAACCATAACCTGACCTCCAGGCTAACTCCAACCATATCACTGAACCGAAAACTAAGAGTAGTCCTAAACTTACTCGCTCAAACTAAGTTCAAACCTAACCTAACCTGAAGCCTAACTCAAATCATAGACCTAACCCTAAAAATTGGCGGACACCTGAAACTCAACCAAAACCCTAACCTGACCCTGATGCTATCTCCAACCGTAACACTGAACTGAAAACTAACAGTAGCCATAAACTTACTCACTCAAACTAAGTTCAAACCTAACCTAACCTGAAGCCTAACTCAAACCACAGACCTAACCCTAACCCTAGGCGGACACCTTAAGCTCAACCCCAACCCTAACCGGACCCTCATGCTAACTCCAAACGTAACACTGAACCAAAAACTAACAGTAGCCCTAACTTACTCCCTCAAACTAAGTTTAATCCTAACCTAACCTGAAGCCTAAATGGAACCATAGACCTAAACCTAACCCTAGGCGGACACCTTATGCTTAATCCCAACCCTAACCTGACCCTGACGCTTACTCCAACTGTAACAGTTAACCGAAAACTAACAGTAGCTCTACACTAACTCTCTGAAAGTAACTTCAAACCTAACCTAACCTGAAGCCTAAATCAAACCATACACCTAACCCTAACCCTAGGCGAATACCTTAAGCTCAACCCCAACCCTAACCTGACCCTCACGCTAACTCCAACCTTAACACTGAACCGAAAACTAACAGTAGCCCTAATCTTACTCCCTCAGACTAAGTTCAAACCTAACCTAACCTGAAGCATAACTCAAACCATACACCTAACCCTAACCCTAGGCGGACACCTTAAGCTCAACCCCAAACCTAACCTGACCCTGACGCTTACTCCAACCGTAACAGTTAACGGAAAACTAACAGTAGCCCTAAACTGACTCCCTCAAACTAAGTTCAAACCTAACCTAACCTGAAGCCTAAATCAAATCATAGACCTAACCCTAACCATAGGCGGACACCTTATGCTTAACCCCCACCCTACCCTGACCCTGACGCTTACTCCAACTGTAACATTTTCCCGAAAACTAACAGTAGCCCTAAACTTACTCCCTCAAACTAACTTCAAACCTAACCTAACCTGAAGCCTAAATCAAACCATACACCTAACCCTAACCCTAGGCGGACACTGAAAGCTCAACCCCAACCCTAACCTGACCTCCAGGCTAACTCCAACCATATCACTGAACCGAAAACTAAGAGTAGCCCTAAACTTACTCGCTCAAACTAAGTTCAAACCTAACCTAACCTGAAGCCTAACTCAAATCATAGACCTAAACCTAACAATAGGCGGACACCTGAAGCTCAACCCCAACCCTAACCTGACCCTGACGCTATCTCCAACAGTAACACTGAATCGAAAACTAACAGTAGCCCTAAACTTACTCACTCAAACATAGTTCAAACGTAACCTAACCTGAAGCCTAAATCAAACCACAGACCTAACCCTAACACTAGGCGGACACCTTAAGCTCCACTCCAACCCAAACCTGACCCTGATGCTATCTCCAATCGTAACACTGAACCGAAAAATAACAGTAGCCCTAAACTTACTCCCTCAAACTAAGTTCAAACGTAACCTAACCTGGAGCCTAAATCAAACCATAAACCTAACCCTAACCCTAGGCGGACACCTCAAGCTAAACCCAACCATAACCTGACCCTGACGCTAACTCCAACCATAATACTGAACCGAAAACTAACAGTAGCCCTAAACTTACTCCCTCAAACTAAGTTCAAACATAACCTAACCTGAAGCCTATATCAAACCATACACCTAAACCTAACCCTAGGCGGACACCTTAAGCTCAACCCCAACCCTAACCAAACCCTAACGTTAACTCCAACCGTAACACTGAACCGAAAACTAACAGTAGCCCTAAACTAACTTCATCAAACTAAGTTCAAACCTAACCTAACCTGAAGCCTAACTCAAACCATAGACCTAAACCAAACCCTAGGCGGACACCTGAAGCTCAACCACAACCCTAACCTGACCCTGACGCTATCTCCAACCGTCACATTGAACCGAAATATAACAGTAGCCCTAAACTTACTCCCTCAAACTAAGTTCAAACCTAACCTAACCTGAAACCTATCTCAAACCACAGACCTAACCCTAACCCTAGGCGGACACCGTAAGCTCAACCCCAACCCTAACCATACACTCACGCTAACTCCAAATGTAACACTGAACGAAAAACTAACAGTAGCCCTAAACTTACTCCCTCAAACTAAGTTCAAACCTAACCTAACCTGTAGACTAAATCAAACCATAAACCTAACCCTAACCCTGGGGGGACACCTTAAGCTCAACCCCAACCCTAACCTGGCCCTGATGCTAAATCCAACAGTAACAGTTACCCGAAAACTTAGAGTAGCCCTAAACTTACTATCTCAAACTAAGTTCAAACCTAACCTAACCTGAAGCCTAAATCTAACCATACACCTAACCCTAACCCTAGGCGGACACCTTAATCTCAACCCCAACCCTAACCTGGCCCTGACGCTAATTCCAACCGTAACAGTTTCCCGAAAACTAACAGTAGCCCTAAACTTACTCCCTTCAAGTAAGTTCAAACCTAACCTAACCTGAAGCCTGAATCAAACCATACACCTATCCCTAACCCTAGGCGGACACCTGATGTTCAAACCCAACCCTAACCTGACCCTCACGCTAACTCCAACCGTAACACTGAACCGAAAACTAACAGTAGCCCTAAACTTACTCCCTCAAACTAAGTTCAAACCTAACCTAACCTGAAGCCTAAATCAAACAATAGACCTAACCCTAACCCTAGGCAGGCACCTTAAGCGTAACCCCAACCCTAACCTGACCCTGAGGTTAAAACCAACCGTAACACTGAACCAAAAACTAACAGTAGCCCTAAACTTACTCCCTCAAACTAAGTTCAATCCTAACCTAACCTAAAGCCTAAATGAAACCATACTCCTAACCCTAACCCTAGGCGGACACCTTAAGCTTAACTCCAACCCTAACCTGACCCTGGGGCTAAAACCAACCGTAACACTGAACCGAAAAATACAATAGGCCTAAACTTACTCCCTCAAACTAAGTTCAAACCTAACCTAACCTGAAGCCTAACTCAAACCATAGAACTAAACCTAGCCCTAGGTGGAAACCTGAATCTCAACCCCAACCCTAAGTTGACCCTGACGCTATCTCCAACCGTAACACTGAACCAAAAACTAACAGTAGCCCTAAACTTACTCCTTCAAACTAAGTTCAAACCTAACCTAACCTGAAGTCTAACTCAAGCCACAGACCTAACCCTAACCATAGGCGGACTCCTTAAGCTCAACCCCAAACCTAACCTGACCCTGACGCTTACTCCAACCGTAACAGTTAACCGAAAACTAACAGTAGCCCTAAACTGACTCCCTCAAACTAAGTTCAAACCTAACCTAACCTGAAGCCTAAATCAAATCATAGACCTAACCCTAACCCTAGGCGGACAACTTATGCTTAACCCCCACCCTACCCTTATCCTGACGCTTACTCCAACTGTACCATTTTCCCGAAAACTAACAGTAGCCCTAAACTTACTCGCTCAAACTAACTTCAAACCTAACCTAACCTGAAACCTAAATCAAACCATACACCTAACCCTAACCCTAGGCGGACACCGTAAGCTCAACCCCAACCCTAACCTGACCTCCAGGCTAACTCCAACCATATCACTGAACCGAAAACTAAGAGTAGCCCTAAACTTACTCGCTCAAACTAAGTTCAAACCTAACCTAACCTGAAGCCTAACTCAAATCATAGACCTAAACCTAACAATAGGTGGACACCTGAAGCTCAACCCCAACCCTAACCTGACCCTGACGCTATCTCCAACCGTAACACTGAATCGAAAACTAACAGTAGCCCTAAACTTACTCACTCAAACTAAGTTCAAACGTAACCTAACCTGAAGCCTATATCAAACCACAGACCTAACCCTAACCCTAGGCGGACACCTTAAGCTCCACTCCAACCCAAACCTGACCCAGACGCTAACTCCAACCGTAACAGTTACCTGAAAACTAACAGTAGCCCTAAACTTACTCCTTCAAACTAAGTTCAAACCTATCCTAACCTGAAGCCTAAATCAAACCATACACCTAACCCTAACCCTAGGCTGATACCTTAAGCTCAACCCCAAACCTAACCAGACCCTGACACTTACACCAACAGTAACACTTAACCGAAAACTAACAGTAGCCCTAAACTTACTCCCTCAAACTAAGTTCAAACCTAACCTAACCTGAAGCCTAACTCAAACCACAAACCTAACCCTAACCCTAGGCGGACACCTTAAGCTCAACCCCAACCCGAACCGGACCGTCATGCTAACTCCAAACGTAACACTGAACCGAAAACTAACAGTAGCCCTAAACTTACTCACTCAAACTAAGTTCAATCCTAAGCTAACCTGAAGCCTAAATGAAAACATAGACCTAACCCTAACCCTAGGCGGACACCTTATGCTTAACCCCCACCCTAACCTGACCCTGACGCTTACTCCAACTGTAACAGGTAACCAAAAACTAACAGTAGCCCTAAACTTACTCCCTGTAACTAACTTCAAACCTATCTTAACCTGAAGCCTAAATCAAACCATACACATAACCCTAACCCTAGGCGGACACCTTAAGCTCAACCCCAACCCTAACCTGACCCTGACGCTAACTCCAATCGTAACAGTTACCCGAAAACTAACAGTAGCCCTAAACTTACTCCCTCAAACTAAGTTCAAACATAACCTAACCAGAAGCCAAAACCGAACCATACACCTAACCCTAACCCTAGGCGACCACCTTAAGCTCAACCCCCGCCCTAACCAAACCCTAACGCTAACTCCAAATGTAACACTGAACGAAAAACTAACAGTAGCCCTAAACTTACTCACTCAAACTAAGTTCAAACCTAACCTAACCTGTAGACTAAATCAAACCATACACCTAAACCTAAACCTGGGGGGACAACTTAACCTCAACCCCAACCCTATCCTGGCCCTGACGCTAACTCCAACAGTAACAGTTACCCGAAAAATAAGAGTAGCCCTAAACTTACTATCTCAAACTAACTTCAAACCTAACCTAACCTGAAGCCTAAATCTAACCATACACCGAACCCTAACCCTAGGCGGACACCTTAAGCTCAACCCCAACACTAACCGGATCCTCATGCTAACTCCAAATGTAACACTGAACCGAAAACTAACAGTAGCCCTAGACTTACTCCCTCAAACTAAGTTCAATCCTAACCTAACCTGAAGCCTAAATAAATCCATAGACCTAACCCTAAACATAGGCGGACACCTTATGCTTAACCCCCACCCTAACCTGACCCTGACGCTTACTCCAACTGTAACAGTTAACCAAAAACTAACAGTAGCCCTAAACTTACTCCCTGAAACTTACTTCAAACCTAACCTAACCTGAAGCCTAAATCAAACCATACACCTAACCCTAACCCTAGGCGGACACTGAAAGCTCAACCCCAACCCTAACCTGACCTCCAGGCTAACTCCAACCATATCACTGAACCGAAAACTAAGAGTAGCCCTAAACTTACTCGCTCAAACTAAGTTCCAACCTAACCTAACCTGAAGCCTAACTCAAATCATAGACCTAAACCTAACAATAGGCGGACACCTGAAGCTCAACCCCAACCCTAACCTGACCCTGACGCTATCTCCAACCGTAACACTGAATCGAAAACTAACAGTAGCCCTAAACTTACTCACTCAAACTTAGTTCAAACGTAACCTAACCTGAAGCCTAAATCAAACCACAGTCCTAACCCTAACCCTAGGCGGACACCTTAAGCTCCACTCCAACCCAAACCTGACCCTGACGCTATCTCCAACCGTAACACTGAACCGAAAAATAACAGTAGCCCTAAACTTACTCCCACAAGCTAAGTTCAAACGTAACCTAACCTGGAGCCTAAATCAAACCATGGACCTAACCCTAACCCTAGGCGGACACCTCAAGCTAAACCCAACCCTAACCTGACCCTGACGCTAACTCCAACCATAATACTGAACCGAAAACTAACAGTAGCCCGAAACTTACTCCCTCAAACTAAGTTCAAACATAACCTAACCTGAAGCCTAAATCAAACCATACACCTAAACCTAACCCTAGGCGGACACCTTAAGCTCAACCCCAACCCTAACCTGGCCGTGACGCTAACTCCAACCGTAACAGTTACCTGAAAACTAACAGTAGCCCTAAACTTACTCCTTCAAACTAAGTTCAAACCTATCCTAACCTGAAGTCTAAATCAAACCATACACCTAACCCTAACCCTAGGCTGATACCTTAAGCTCAACCCCAAACCTAACCAGACCCTGACACTTACACCAACCGTAACAGTTAACCGAAAACTAACAGTAGCCCTAAACTTACTCCCTCAAACTAAGTTCAAACCTAACCTAACCTGAAGCCTAACTCAAACCACAAACCTAACCCTAACCCTAGGCGGACACCTTAAGCTCAACCCCAACCCTAACCGGACTGTCATGCTAACTCCAAACTTAACACTGAACCGAAAACTAACAGTAGCCCTAAACTTACTCACTCAAACTAAGTTCAATCCTAACCTAACCTGAAGCCTAAATGAAAACATAGACCTAACCCTAACCCTAGGCGGACACCTTATGCTTAACCCCCACCCTAACTTGACCCTGACGCTTACACCAAATGTAACAGTTAACCGAAAACTAACAGTAGCCCTAAACTTACTCCCTGAAACTAACTTCAAACCTAACTTAACCTGAAGCCTAAATCAAACCATACACCTAACCCTAACCCTAGGCGGACACCTTAAGCTCAACCCCAACCCTAACCTGACCCTGACGCTAACTCCAATCGTAACAGTTACCCGAAAAATAACAGTAGCCCTAAACTTACTCCCTCAAACTAAGTTCAATCATAACCTAACCAGAAGCCAAAATCGAACCATACACCTAAACCTAACCCTAGGCGACCACCTTAAGCTCAACCCCCGCCCTAACCAAACCCTAACGCTAACTCCAACTGTAACACTGAACCGAAAACTAACAGTAGCCCTAAACTAACTCCATCAAACTAAGTTCAAACCTAACCTAACCTGAAGCCTAACTCAAACCATAGACCTAACCCAAACCCTAGGCGGACACCTGAAGCTCAACCACAAACCTAACCTGACCCTGACGCCATCTCCAACCGTCACATTGAACCGAAATATAACAGTAGCCCTAAACTTACTCCCTCAAACTAAGTTCAAACCTAACCTAACCTGAAACCTATCTCAAACCACAGACCTAACCCTAACCCTAGGCGGACACCGTAAACTCAACCCCAACCCTAACCGGACACTCACGCTAACTCCAACCGTAACACTTAAACGAAAACTAACAGTAGCCCTAAACTTACTCCCTCAAACTAAGTTCAAACGTAACCTAACCTGAAGCCTAAATCAAACCATACACCTAACCCTAACCCTAGGCGGACACCTTAAGCTTAACCCGAACCCTAACCTGACCCTGAGGCTAAATCCAACCGTAACACTGAACCAAAAAATACAATAGGCCTAAACTTACTCCCTCAAACTAAGTTCTAACCTAACCTAACCTGAAGCCAAACTCAAACCATAGACCTAACCCTAGCCCTAGGCGGACACCTGAATCTCAACCCCAACCGTAAATTGACCCTGACGCTATCTCCAACCGTAACACTGAACCAAAAACTAACAGTAGCCCTAAACTTACTCCCTCAAACTAAGTTCAATCCTAACCTAACCTGAAGCCTAAATGAAACCATATTCCTAACCCTAACAATAGGCGGACACCTTATGCTTAACCCCCACCCTAACCTAACCCTGACACTTACTCCAACCATAACAGTTAAACGAAAACTAACAGTAGCCCTAAACTTACTCCCTCAAACTAAGTTTAAACATAACCTAACCTGGAGCCTAAATCAAACCATACACCTAACCCTAACCCTAGGCGGACACCTTAAGCTCAACCCCAACCCTAACCTGGCCCTGACGCTAACTCCAACCGTAACAGTTACCCGAAAACTAACAGTAGCCCTAAACTTACTTCCTCAAACTAAGTTCAAACCTAACCTAACCTGAAGCCTAAATCAAACCATACACCTAACCCTAACCCTAGGCGGACACCTGAAGTTCAAACCCAACCCTAACCTCACCCTCACGCTAACTCCATCCGTAACACTGAACCGAAAACTAACAGTAGCCCTAAACTTACTCATTAAAACTAAGTTCAACCTAACCTAACCTGAAGCCTAACTCAAACCATAGACCTAACCCTAACCCTAGGCGGACACCTGAAGCTCAACCCCAACCCTAACCTGACCCTGACGCTATCTCCAACCGTAACACTGAACCGAAAACTAACGGTAGCACTGAACTTACTCCCTAAAACTAAGTTCAAACCTAACCTAATCTGAAGCCTAACTCAAACCACAGACCTGAACCTAACCCTAGGCGGACACCTTAAGCTCAACCCCAAACCTAACCGGACCCTCACGCTAACTCCAAACGTAACATTGAACCGAAAACTAACAGTAGCCCTAAACTTACTCCCTCAAACTAAGTTCAATCCTAACCTAACCTGAAGCCTAAATGAAACCATAGACCTAACCCTAACCCTAGGCGGACACCTTATGCTTAACCTCCACCCTAACCTGAACCTGACGCTTACTCCAACAGTTAAACGAAAACTAACAGTAGCCCTAAACTCTCTCCCTCAAACTAAGTTCAAACCTAACCTAACCTGAAGCCTAACTCAAACAATAGAACTAACCCTAACCCTAGGCGGACACCTTAAGCTTAACCCCAACCCTAACCTGACCCTGAGGCTAAATCCAACCGTAACAGTGATCCGAAAACTAACAGTAGCCCTAAACTTACTCCCTCAAACTAAGTTCAATCCTAACCTAAACTGAAGCCTAAATGAAACCATAGACCTAACCCTAACCCTAGGCGGACACCTTATGCTTAACCCCCACCCTAACCTGACCCTGACGCTTACTCAACCGTAACAGTTAAACGAAAACTAACAGTAGCCCTAAATTTACTCCCTCAAACTAAGTTCAAACCTAACCTAACCTGAAGCCTAAATGAAACCATACACCTAACCCTAATCCTAGGCGGACACCTTAAGCTCAACCCCAAACCTAACCTGACCCTGATGCTTACTCCAACCGTAACAGTTAAGCGAAAACTAACAGTAGCCCTAAACTGACTCCCTCAAACTAAGTTCAAACCTAACCTAACCTGAAGCCTAACTCAAACCATAGACCTAACCCTAAACCTAGGCGGACACCTGGAGCTCAACCACAACCCTATCCTGACCCTGACGCTATCTCCAACCGTAACACTGAACCGAAAACTAACAGTAGTCCTAAACTTACTCACTCAAACTAAGTTCAAACCTAACCTAACCAGAGGCCAAAATCAAACCATACACCTAACCCTAACCCTAGGCGGACACCTCAAGCTAACCCCAACCCTAACCTGACCCTGACGCTAACTCCAACCATAATACTGAACCGAAAACTAACAGTAGCCCTAAACTTACTCACTCAAACTAAGTTCAAACCTAACCTAACCAGAGGCCAAAATCAAACCATACACCTAACCCTAACCCTAGGCGGACACCTTAAGCTCAACCCCAACCCTAACCTGACCCTCACGGTAACTCCAACCGTAACACTGAACCGAAAACTAACAGTAGTCCTAATTTTACTCCCTCAGATTAAGTTCAATCCTAACCTAACCTGAAGCCTAACTCAAACCTTAGACCTAACCCTAACCCTAGGGGGACACCTTATGCTTAACCCCCACCCAAACCTAACCCTGACGCTTAATCCAACCGTAACACTTAAACGAAAACTAACAGTAGCCCTAAACTTACTCCCTCAAACTAAGTTCAAACCTAACCTAACCTGAAGCCTAAATCAAACCATACACCTAACCCTAACCCTAGGCGGACACCTTAAGCTTAACCCCAACCCTAACCTGACCCTGAGACTAAATCCAACCGTAACACTGAACCAAAAAATACAATAGGCCTAAACTTAATCCCTCAAACTAAGTTCTAACCTAACCTAACCTAAAGCCAAACTCAAACCATAGACCTAACCCTAGCCCTAGGCGGACACCTGAATCTCAACCCCAACCCTAAATTGACCCTGACGCTATCTCCAACCGTAACACTGAACCAAAAACTAACAGTAGCCCTAAACTTAGTCCCTCAAACTAAGTTCAATCCTAACCTAACCTGAAGCCTAAATGAAACCATAGACCTAACACTAACCCTTGGCGGACACCTTATGCTTAACCCGCACCCTAACCTGACCCTGACGCTTACTCCAACTGTAACAGTTAACCGAAAACTAACAGTAGCCCTAAACTTCCTGAAACTAACTTCAAACCTAACCTAACCTGAAGCCTACATCAAACCATACACCTAACCCTAACCCTAGGCGGACACCTGAAGTTCAAACCCAACCCTAACCTGACCCTCACGCTAACTCCCACCGTAACACTGAACCGAAAACTAACAGTAGCCCTAAACTTACTCCCTCAAACTAAGTTCAAACCTAACCTAACCTGAAGCCTAACTCAAACCACAGACCTAACCCTAACCCTAGGCGGACACCTTAAGTTCAACACCAACCCTAACCGGACCCTCAAGTTAACTCCAAACGTAACACTGAACCGAAAACAAACAGTAGCCCTAAACTTACTCCCTCAAAATAAGTTCAATCCTAACCTAACCTGAAGCCTAAATCAAACCATACACCTAACCCTAACCCTAGGCGGACACCATAAGTTCAACCCCAACCCTCACCTGACCTCCAGGCTAACTCCAACCATATCACTGAACTCAAAACTAAGAGTAGCCCTAAACTTATTCGCTGAAACTAAGTTCAAACATAACCTAACCTGAAGCCTAACTAAAATCATAGACCTAACAATAACAATAGGCGGACACCTGAAGCTCAACCCCAACCCTAATCTGACCCTGACGCTATCTCCAACCGTAACACTGAATTGAAATCTAACAGTAGCCCTAAACTTACTCACTCAAACTAAGTTCAAACGTAACCTAACCTGAAGCCTAAATCAAACCACAGACCTAACCCTAACCCTAGGCGGACACCTTAAGCTACACTCCAACCCTAACCTGACCCTGACGCTATCTCCAACCGTAATACTGAACCGAAAACTAACAGTAGCCCTAAACTTACTCCCTCAAACTAACTTCAAACCTAACCTAACCTGAAGCCTAAATCAAACCATACACCTAACCCTAACCCTAGGCGGACACCTTAACTTCAACCCAAAACCTAACCTGACCCTGAAGCTTACTCCAACTGTAACAGTTAACCGAAAACTAACAGTAGCCCTAAACTTACACCCTCAAACTAAGTTCAATCCTAACCTAACCTGAAGCCTAAATCAAACCATACACCTAACCCTAACCCTAGGCGGACACCTTAAGCTCAGCCCCAACCCTAACCTGGCCATGACGCTAACTCCAACCGTAACAGTTACCCGAAAAATAACAGTAGCCCTAAACTTACTCCCTAAAACTAAGTTCAAACCTAACCTAACCTGAAGCCTAAATGAAACCATAGACCTAACCCTAACCCTAGGCGGACACCTTATGCTTAACCCCCACCCTAACCTGACCCTGACGCTTACTCCAACTGTAACAGTTAACCGAAAACTAACAGTAGCCCTAAACTTACTCCCTAAAACTAAGTTCAAACCTAACCTAACCTGAAGCCTAACTCAAACCATAGACCTAACCCTAAGCCTAGGCGGACACCCGAAGCTCAACCCCAACCCTAACCGGACCCTCACGCTTACTCCAAACGTAACATTGAACCGAAAACTAACAGTAGCCCTAAACTTACTCCCTCAAACTAAGTTCAATCCTAACCTAACCTGAAGCCTAAATGAAACCATAGACCTAACCGTAACCCTAGGTGGACACCTTATGCTTAACCTCCACCCTAACCTGACCCTGACGCTTACTCCAACCGTAACAATTAAACGAAAACTAACAATAGCCCTAAACTGTCTCCCTCAAACTAAGATCAAACCTAACCTATCCTGAAGCCTAACTCAAACAATAAACCTAACCCTAACCCTAGGCGGACACCTTAAGCTTAACCCCAACCCTAACCTGATCCTGAGGCTAAATCGAACCGTAACACTGAACCGAAAACTAACAGTGGCCCTAAACTTACTCCCTCAAACTAAGTTCAATCCTAACCTAACCTGAAGCCTAAATGAAACCATAGACCTAACCCTAACCCTAGGCGGACACCTTATGCTTAACCCCCACCCTAACCTGACCCTGATGCTTACTCCAACCGTAACAGTTTCCCGAAAACTAACAGTATCCCTAAACTTACTCCCTCAAACTAAGTTCAAACCTAACGTAACCTGAAGCCTAAATCAAACCATACACTTAACCCTAACCCTAGGTGGACACCTGAAGCTCAAACCCAAACCTAACCTGACCCTCACGCTAACTCCAACCATAACACTGAACCTAAAACAAACAGTAGTCCTAAAATTACTCCCTAAAACTAAGTTCAAACCTAACCTAACCTAAAGCCTATCTCAAACCATAGACCTAACCCTAACCCTAGGCGGACACCTGAAGCTCAACCCCAAACCTAACCTGACCCTGACGCTATCTCCAACCGTAATACTGAACCGAAAACTAACAGTAGCCCTAAACTTACTCCCTCAAACTAAGTTCAAACCTAACCTAACCTGAAGCCTAACTCAAACCACAGAACTAACCCTAACCCTAGGCGTACACCTAAAGCTCAACACCAACCCTAACCGGACCCTCATGCTAACTCCAAACCTAACACGGAACCGAAAACTAACAGTAGCCCTAAACTTATTCCCTCAAACTAAGTTCAATCCTAACCTAACCTGAAGCCTAAATGAAACCATAGACCTAACCCCAACCCTAGGCGGACACCTTTGGCTTAACCCGCACCCTAACTTGACTCTGACGATTACTCCAACTGTATCAGTTAACCGAAAACTAACAGTAGCCCTAAACTTACTCCCTGAAACTAACTTCAAACCTAAGCTAACCTGAAGCCTAAATCAAACCATACACCTAAACCTAACCCTAGGCGGACACCTTAAGCTCAACCCCAACCCTAACCTGACCTCCCGGCTAACTCCAACCATATCACTTAACCCACAACTAAGAGTAGCCCTAAACTTACTCCCACAAACTATTCAATCCTAACCTAACCTGAAGCATAAATGAAACCAAAGACCTAACCCTAACCATAAGCGGACACCTTATGGTTAACCCCCACCATAACCTGACCCTGACGCTTACTCCAACCGTAACAGTTAAACGAAAACTAACGGTAGCCCTAAACTTACTCCCTCAAACTAAGTTCAAACCTAACCTAACCTGAAGCCTATCTCAAACCACAGACCTAACCCTAACCCTAGGTGGACACCGTAAGCTCAACTCCAACCCTAACCTGACCCTGACGCTTACTCCAACCGTAACAGCTAACCGAAAACTAACAGTAGCCCTAAACTGACTCCCTCAAACTAAGTTCAAACCTAACCTAACCTGTAGCCTAAATCAAATCATAGACCTAACCCTAAACCTAGGCGGACACCTTAAGCTCAACCCGAACCCTAACCTGACCCTCACGCTAACTACAACCGTAATACTGAACCGAAAACTAACAGTAGCCCTAAACTTACTCCCTCAAACTAAGTTCAAACCTAACCTAACCTGAATCCTAAATCAAACAATAGACCTCACCCTAACCCTAGGCGGACACCTTAAGCTCAACCCCAACCCTAACCTGACCCTGACGCTATCTCCAACCGTAACACTAAACCGAAAACTAACAGTAGCCCTAAACTTACTCACTCAAACTAAGTTCAAACGTAACCTAACCTGAAGCCTAAATCAAACCACAGACCTAACCCTAACCCTAGGCGGACACCTTAAGCTACACTCCAACCCTAACCTGACCCTGACGCTAACTCCAACCTTAATACTGAACCGAAAACTAACAGTAGCCGTAAACTTACTCCCTCAAACTAAGTTCAAACCTAACCTAACCTGAAGCCTAAATCAAATCATAGACCTAACCCTAACCCTAGGCGGACACCTTATGCTTAACCCCCACCCTAAGCTGACCCTGACGCTTACTCCAAATGTAACAGTTAACCGAAAACTAACAGTAGCCCTAAACTTACTCCCTCAAACTAACTTCAAACCTAACCTAACCTGAAGCCTAAATCAAACCATACACCTAACCCTAACCCTAGGCGGACACCTTAATCTCAACCCCAACCCTAACCTGGCCCTGAAGCTAACTCCAACCGTAACAGTCTCCCGAAAACTAACAGTAGCCCTAAACTTACTCCCTCAAACTAAGTTCAAACCTCACGTAACCTGAAGCCTAAATCAAACCATACACCTAACCCTAACCCTAGGCGGACACCTTAAGCTCAACCCGAACCCTAACCTGACCCTCACGCTAACTCCAACCGTAACACTGAACCGAAAACTAACAGTAGCCCAAAACTTACTCCCTCAAACTAAGTTCAAACCTAACCTAACCTGAAGCTTAAATCAAACAATAGTCCTAACCCTAAATCTAGGCGGACACCTTAAGCTTAACCCCAACCCTAACCTGACCCTGAGGTTAAATCCAACCGTAACACTGAACCAAAAACTAACAGTAGCCCTAAACTTACTCCCTCAAACTAAGTTCAATCCTAACCAAACCTAAAGCCTAAATGAAACCATAGACCTAACCCTAACCCTAGGCGGACACCTTATGCTTAACCCCCAACCTAACCTAACCCTGACGCTTACTCCAACCGTAACACTTAAACGAAAACTAACAGTAGCCCTAAACTTACTCCCTCAAACTAAGTTCAATCCTAACCTAACCTGAAACCTAAATGAAACCATAGACCTAACCCTAACCCTAGGCGTACACCTTATGCTTAACCCCCACCCTAACCTGACCCTGACGCTTACTCCAACCGTAACAGTTAAACGAAAACTAACAGTAGCCCTAAACTTACTCCCTCAAACTAAGTTCAAACCTAACCTAACCTGAAGCCTAACTCAAACAATAGACATAAACCTAACCCTAGGCGGACACCTTAAGCTTAACCCCAAACCTAACCTGACCCTGAGGCTAAATCGAACCGTAACACTGAACCGAAAACTAACAGTGGCCCTAAAATTACTCCCTCAAACTAAGTTCAATCGTAACCTAACCTGAAGCCTAAATGAAACCATAGACCTAACCCTAACCCTAGGCGGACACCTTATGCTTAACCCCCACCCTAACCTGACCCTGACGCTTACTCCAACCGTAACAGTTTCCCGAAAACTAACAGTATCCCTAACTTGTTCCCTCAAACTAAGTTCAATCCTAACGTAACCTGAAGCCTATCTCAAACCATAGACCTAACCCTAACCCTAGGCGGACACCTGAAGCTCAGCCCCAACCCTAACCTGACCCTGACGCTATCTCCAACCGTAACTCTGAACCGAAAACTAACAGTAGCCCTAAACTTACTCCCTCAAACTAAGTTCAAACCTAACCTAACCTGAAGCCTAACTCAAACCATACACCTAACCCTAACCCTAGGCGGACACCTGAAGCTCAAACCCAAACCTAATCTGACCCTCACGCTAACTCCAACCGTAACACTGAACCTAAAACTAACAATAGTCCTAAACTTACTCCCTCAAACTAAGTTCAAACCTAACCTAACCTAAAGCCTATCTCAAACCATAGACCTAACCCTAACCCTAGGCGGACACCTGAAGCTCAACCCCAACCCTAACCTGACCCTGACGCTTACTCCAACCGTAACACTTAACCGAAAACTAACAGTAGCCCTAAACTTACTCCTTCAAACTACGTTCAAACCTAACCTAACCTGAAGCCTAAATCAAACCACACACCTAACCCTAACCCTAGGCGGACACCTTAAGCTTAACCCCAACCCTAACCTGACCCTGAGGTTAAATCCAACCGTAACACTGAACCAAAAACTAACAGCAGTCCTAAACTTACTCCCTCAAACTAAGTTCAATCCTAACCTAAGCTAAAGCCTAAATGAAACCATAGACCTAACCCTAACCCTAGGCGGACACCTTATGCTTAACCCCCACCCTAACCTATCCCTGACGCTTACTTCAACCGTAACACTTAAACGAAAAATAACAGTAGCCCTAAAATTACTCCCTCAAACTAAGTTCTAACCTAACCTAACCTGAAGCCTAAATCAAACCATACACCTAACCCTAACACTAGGCGGACACCTTAAGCTCAACCCCAAACCTAACCTGACCCTGACGCTTACTCCAACCGTAACACTTAACCGAAAACTAACAGTAGCCCTAAACTTACTCCTTCAAACTAAGTTCAAACCTAACCTAACCTGAAGCCTAAATCAAACCACACACCTAACCCTAACCCTAGGCGGACACCTGAAGTTCAATCCCAACCCTAACCTGACCCTCAAGCTAACTCCAACCGTAACACTGAACCGAAAACTAAAAGTAGCCCTAAACTTACTCCCTAAAACTAAGTTCAAACCTAACCTAACCTGAAGCCTAACTCAAACCATAGACCTAACCCTAGCCCTAGGAGGACACCTTATGCTTAACCCCCACCCTAACCTGACCCTGACGCTTACTCCAACCGTAACAGTTAAACGAAAACTAAGAGTATCCCCAAACTTACTCCCTCAAACTAAGTTCAAACCTAACCTAACCTGAAGCCTAACTCAAACCATAGACCTAACCCTAGCCCTAGGTGGACACCTGAATCTCAACCCCAACCCTAACTTGACCCTGAAGCTATCTCCAACCGTAACACTGAACCGAAAACTAACAGTAGCCCTAAACTTACTCCGTCAAACTAAGTTCAAACCTAACCTAACCTGAAGTCTAACTCAAACCACAGACCTAACCCTAACCCTGGGCGGACACCTGAAGCTCAACCCCAACCATAACCTGACCATGACGCTATCTCCAACCGTAACACTGAACCGAAAACTACCAGTAGCCCTAAACTTACTCCCTCAAACTAAGTTCAATCCTAACCTTACCTGAAGCCTAAATGAAACCATAGACCTAACCCTAACCCTAGGTGGACACCTTAAGCTCAACCCCCACCCTAACCTGGCCCTGACACTAACTCCAACAGTAACAGTTACCCGAAAACTAAAAGTAGCCCTAAACTTACTCCCTCAAACTACGATCAAACATAACCTAACCTGAAGCCTAACTCAAACCACAGACCTAACCCTAAACCTAGGCGGACACCTTAAGCTCAACCCCAACCCTAACCTAACCCTCACGCTAACTCCAACCGTAACACTGAACCGAAAACTAAGAGTAGAGCTAAACTTACTCCCTCAAACTAAGTTCAAACCTAACCTAAGCTGCAGCCTAACTCAAACAATAGACCTAACCCAAACCCTAGGCGGACACCTTAAGCTTAACCCCAACCCTAACCTGACCCTGAGGCTAAATCCAACCGTAACACTGAACCATAAACTAACAGTAGGCCTAAACTTACTCCCTCAAACTAAGTTCAAACCTAACCTAACCTGAAGCCTAACTCAAACCACAGACCTAACCCTAACCCTAGGTGGACACCTTAAGCTCAACCCCAACGCTAACCTGACCCTCACGCTAACTCCAACCGTAACGCTGAACCGAAAACTAACAGTAGCCCTAAACTTATTCCCCCAAACTAAGGTCAAACCTAACATAACCTGAAGCCTAACTCAAACAATAGACCTAACCCTAACCCTAGACGGACACCTTAAGTTTAACCCCAACCCTAACCTGAAACTGAGGCTAAATCCAACCATAACACTGAACCGAAAAATACAGTAGCCCTAAACTTACTCCCTCAAACTAAGTTCAATCCTAACCTAACCTGAAGCCTAAATGAAACCATAGACCTAACCCTAACCCTAGGCGGACACCTTATGCATAACCCCCACCCTAACATGACCCTGACCCTTACTCCAATCGTAACAGTTAAACGAAAACTAACAGTAGCCCTAAACTTACTCCCTCAAACTAAGTTCAAACCTAACCTAACCTGAAGCCTAAATCAAACCGTACACCTAACCCTAACCCTAGGCGGACACCTTATGCTTAAACCCCACCCTAACCTGACCCTGACGCTTACTCCATCTGTAACAGTTAACCGAAAACTAAAAGTATCCCTAAACTTACTCCCTCAAACTAAGTTCAAACCTAACCTAACCTGAAGCCTAACTCAAACCATAGACCTAACCCTAACCCTAGGCGGACACCTGAAGCTCAACCACAACCCTAACCTGACCCTGACGCTGTCTCCAACCGTAACACTAAACCGAAAACTAACAGTAGCCCTAAACTTACTCCCTCAAACTAAGTTCAAACCTAACCTAACCTGAAGCCTAACTCAAACCACAGACCTAACCCTAACCGTAGGCGGACACCTTAAGCTCAACCCCACCCTAACCGGAACCTCACGCTAACTCCAAACGTAACACTGAACCAAGAACTAACAGTAGCCCTAAACTTACTCCCTCAAACTAAGTTCAAACCTAACCTAACGTGAAGCCTAACTCAAACAATAGACCTAACCCTAACCCTAGGCGGACAGCTTAAGCTTAACCCCAACGCTAACCTAACCCTGAGGCTAAATTCAACCGTAACACTGAACCGAAAACTAACAGTAGCCCTAAACTTACTCCCTCAAACTAACTTCAAAACTAACCTAACCTGAAGCCTAAATCAAACCATACAACTAACCCTAACCCTAGGCGGATACCTTAAGCTCATCCCCAACCCTAACCTGGCCCTGGCGCTTACTCCAACTGTAACAGTTAACCGAAAACTAACAGTAGCCCTAAACTTACTCCCTCACACTAACTTCAAACCTAACCTAACCTTAAGCCTAAATGAAACCATACAGCTAACCCTAACCCTAGGCGGACACCTTAAGCTCAACCCCAACCCTAACCTGGCCCTGACGCTAGCTCCAACCATAACAGTTTCCCGAAAACTAACAGTAGCCCTAAACTTACTCCCTCAAACTAAGTTCAAACCTAACCTAAGCTGAAGCCTAAATCAAACCATACACCTAAACCTAACCCTAGGCGGACACCTTAAGCTCAACCCCAACCCTAACCTGACCTCCAGGCTAACTCCAAACATATCTCTGAACCGAAAACTAAGTGTAGCCCTAAAATTTCTCGCTCAAACTAAGTTCAAACCTAACCTAACCTGAAGCCTAATTCAAATCATAGACCTAACCCTAACAATAGGCGGACACCTGAAGCTCAACCCCAACCCTAACCTGACCCTGACGCTATCCCCAACCTTAACACTGAACCGAAAACTAACAGTAGCCCTAAACTTACTCAATCAAACTAAGTTCAAACGTAACCTTACCTGGAGCCTAAATCAAACCATGGGCCTAACCCTAACCCTAGGCGGACACCTCAAGCTAACCCCAAACCTAACCTGACCCTGACGCTAACTCCATGTATAATACTGAACCGAAAACTAACAGTAGCCCTAAACTTACTCCCTCAAACTAAGTTCAAACCTAACCTAACCTGAAGCCTAAATCAAACCATACACCTAACCCTGACCCTAGGCGGACAACTTAACTTCAACCCCAAACCTAACCTGACCCTGACGCTTACTCCAACTGTAAGAGTTAACCGAAAACTAACAGTAGCCCTAAACTTACTCCCTCAAACTAAGTTCAATCCTAACCTAACCTGAAGCCTAAATGAAACCATAGACCTAACCCTAACCCTAGACGGACACCTTATGCTTAACCCCCACCCTAACCTGACCCTGACGCTTACTCCAACCGTAACAGTTAACCGAAAACTAACAATAGCCCTAAACTTACTCCCCCAAACTAACTTCAAACCTAACCTAACCTGAAGCCTAAATCAAACCATACATCTAACCCTAACCCTAGGCGGAAACCTTAAGCTCAACCCCAACCCTAACCTGTCCCTGACGCTAACTCCAACAGTAACAGTTACCCGAACACTAACAATAGCCCTAAACTTACTCCCTGAAACTAACTTGAAACCTAACCTAACCTGAAGCCTAAATCAAACCATACACCTAAACCTAACCCTAGGTGGACACCTTGAGCTCAACCCCAATCCTAACCTGACCCTGGCGCTTACTCCAACCGTAACAGTTACCCGAAAACTAACAGTAGCCCTAAACTTACTCCCTCAAACTAAGTTCAAACCTAACCTAACCTGAAGCCTAACTCAAATCATAGACCTAACAATAACAATAGGCGGACACCTGAAGCTCAACTCCAACCCTAACCTGACCCTCACGCTAACTCCAACCGTAACACTGAACCGAAAACTAACAATAGGCCTAAACTTACTCCCTCAAACTAAGTTCAACCTAACCTAACCTGAAGCCTAACTCAAACCATAGACCTAACCCTAACCATTGGTGGACACCTCAAGCTAATCCCAACCCTAACCTGACCCTCACGCTAAGTCCCACCGTAACACTGAACCGAAAATTAACAGTAGCCCTAAACTTACTCCCTCAAACTAAGTTCAAACCTAACCTAACCTGAAGCCTAACTAAAACCATAGACCTAACCCTAACCCTAGGCGGACACTCGAAGCTCAACCACAACACTAACCTGACCCTGACGCTATCTCCAACCGTAACACTGTACCGAAAACTAACAGTAGCCCTAAACTTACTCCCTCAAACTAAGTTCAAATCTAACCTAACCTAAAGCCTAACTCAAACCACAGAACTAACCATAACCCTAGGCGGACACCTTAAGCTCAACCCCAACGCTAACCGGACACTCACGCTAACTCCAAATGTAACACTGAACCAAAAACTAACAGTAGCCCTAAACTTACTCCCTCAAACTAAGTTCAAACCTAACCTAACCTGAAGCCTAAATCAAACAATAGACCTAACCCTAACCCTAGGCGGACACCTTAAGCTTAACCCCAACCCTAACCTGACCCTGAGGTTAAATCCAACCATAACACTGAAACGAAAACTAACAGTAGCCCTAAACTTACTCCCTCAAACTAAGTTCAATCCTAACCTAACCTGAAGCCTAAATGAAACCATAGTCCTAACCCTAACCCTAGGCGGACACCTTAAGCTCATCCCCAACCCTAACCTGGCCCTGACGCTAACTCCAACAGTAACAGTTACCCGAAAACTAACAGTAGCCCTAAACTTACTCCCTGAAACTAACTTCAAACCTAACCTAACCTGAAGCCTAAATCAAAACAAACACCTAACCCTAACCCTAGGCGGACATCTTAAGCTCAACCCCAACCCTAACCTGACCTCCAGGCTAACTCCATCCATATCTCTGAACCGAAAACTAAGTGTAGCCCTAAAATTTCTCGCTCAAACTAAGTTCAAACCTAACCTAACCTGAAGCCTAACTCAAATCATAGACCTAACCCTAACAATAGGAGGACACCTGAAGCTCAACCCCAACCCTAACCTGACCCTGAAGCTTACTCCAACTGTAACAGTTAACCGAAAACTAACAGTAGCCCTAAACTTACTCCCTCAAACTAAGTTCAATCCTAACCTAACCTGAAGCCTAAATGAAACCATAGACCTAACCCTAACCCTAGAGGGACACCTTATGCTTAACCCCCACCCTAACCTGACCCTGACGCTAACTCCAACCGTAACAGTTAACCGAAAACTAACAATAGCCCTAAACTTACTCCCTCAAACTAACTTCAAACCTTACCTAACCTGAAGCCTAAATCAAACCATACATCTAACCCTAACCCTAGGCGGAAACCTTAAGCTCAACCCCAACCCTAACCTGGCCCTGACGCTAACTCCAACAGTAACAGTTACCCGAACACTAACAGTAGCCCTAAACTTACTCCCTCAAACTAAGTTCAAACCTAACCTAACCTAAAGCCTAAATCAAATAATAGACCTAACCCTAACCCTAGGCGAACACCTTAAGCTTAACCCCAACCCTAACCTGACCCTGAGGTTAAATCCAACCGTAACACTGAACCAAAAACTAACAGTAGCCCTAAACTTACTCCCTCAAACTAAGTTCAAAGATAACCTAACCTGAAGCCTAAATCAAACCATAAACCTAACCCTAACCCTAGGCGGACACCTTAAGCTCAACCCCAAAACTAACCTGACCCTGACGCTTACTCCACCGGTAACACTTAACCGAAAACTAACAGTAGCCCTAAACTTACTCCCTCAAACTAAGTTCAAACATAACCTAACCTTGAGCCTAAATAAAACCATACACCTAACCCTAACCCTAGGCGGACACCTTAAGCTCAACCCCAACCCTAACCTGGCCCTGACGCTAACTCCAACAGAAACAGTTACCCGAAAACTAACAGTAGCCCTAAACTTACTGCCTCAAACTAAGTTCAAACCTAACCTAACCTGAAGCCTAAATCAAACCATACACCTAAACCTATCCCTAGGCGGACACCTGAAGTTCAAACCCAACCCTAACCTGACCCTCACGCTAACTCCTACCGTAACACTGAACGGAAAACTAACAGTAGCCCTAAACTTACTCATTAAAACTAAGTTCAACCTAACCTAACCTGAAGCCTAACTCAAACCATAGACCTAACCCTAACCCTATGCGGACACCTGAAGCTCAACCCCAACCCTAACCTGACCCTGACGCTATCTCCAACCGTAACACTGAACCGAAAACTAACAGTAGCACTAAACTTACTCCCTCAAACTAAGTTCAAACCTAAACTAATCTGAAGCCTAACTCAAACCACAGACCTAAACCTAACCCTAGGCGGATACCTTAAGCTCAACCCCAACCCTAAACGGACCGTCACGCTAACTCCAAACGTAACATTGAACCGAAAACTAACAGTAGCCCTAAACTTACTCCCACAAACTAAGTTCAGTCCTAACCTAACCTGAAGCCTAAATGAAACCATAGACCTAACCCTAACCCTAGGCGGACACCTTATGCTTAACCGCCACCCTAACCTGACCCTGACGCTTACTCCAACCGTAACAGTTAAACGAAAACTAACAGTAGCCCTAAACTTACTCCCTCAATCTAAGTTCAAACCTAACCTAACCTGAAGCCTAACTCAAACAGTAGACCTAACCCTAACCCTAGACGGACACCTGAAGTTCAAACCCAACCCTAACCTGACCCTCACGCTAACTACAACCGTAACACTGAACCGAAAACTAACAGTAGCCCTAAACTTACTCCCTCAAACTAAGTTCAAACCTAACCTAATCTGAAGCCTAAATCAAACCATACACCTAACCCTAACCCTCGGCGGACACCTTAATCTCAACCCCAAACCTAACCTGACCCTGACGCTTACTCCAACCGTAACACTTAACCGAAAACTAACAATAGCCCTAAACTTACTCCCTCAAACTAAGTTCAAAGCTAACCTAACCTGAAGCCTAACTCAAACCATAGACCTAACCCTAACCCTAGGCGGACACCTTAACCTCAACCCCAACCCTAACCTGACCTCCAGGCTAACTCCAACCATATCACTGAACCGAAAACTAAGAGTAGCCCTAAACTTACTCGCTCAAACTAAGTTCAAACCTAACCTAACCTGAAGCCTAACTCAAATCATACAGCTAACCCTACCAATAGTCGGACACCTGAAGCTCAACCCCAAACCTAACCGGACCCTGACGCTAACTCCAACCATAATACTGAACCGAAAACTAACAGTAGCCCTAAACTTACTCCCTCAAACTAAGTTCAACATAATCTAACCTGAAGCCTACATCAAACCATACACCTAACCCTAACACTAGGCGGAAACCTTAAGCTCAACCCCAACCCTAACCTGACCCTGACGCTATCTCCAACCGTAACAGTTACCAGAAAACTAACAGTAGCCCTAAACTTACTCCCTCAAACTAAGTTCAAACCTAACCTAACCAGAGGCCAAAATCAAACCATACACCTAACCCTAACCCTAGGCGGACAACTTAAGCTCAACCCCAACCCTAACCTGACCCTCACGGTAACTCCAACCGTAACACTGAACCGAAAACTAACAGTAGCCCTAATTTTACTCCCTCAGACTAAGTTCAAACCTAACCTAACCAGAAGCCTAACTCAAACCATAGACCTAACCCTAACCCTAGGCGGACACCTTATGCTTAACCCCCACCCAAACCTAACCATGACGCTTACTCCAACCGTAACACTTAAACGAAAACTAACAGTAGCCCTAAACTTACTCCCTCAAACTAAGTTCAAACCTAACCTAACCTGAAGCCTAAATCAAACCATACACCTAACCCTAACCCTAGGCGGACACCTTAAGCTTAACCCCAACCCTAACCTGACCCTGAGGTTAAATCCAACCGTAACACTGAACCAAAAAATACAATAGGCCTAAACTTACTCCCTCAAACTAAGTTCAAACCTAACCTAACCTGAAGCCTAACTCAAACCATAGACCTAAACCTAGCCCTAGGCGGACAGCTGAATCTCAACCCCAACCCTAAATTGACCCTGACGCTATCTCCAAACGTAACACTGAACCGAAAACTAACAGTAGCCCTAAACTTAGTCCCTCAAACTAAGTTCAATCGTAACCTAACCTGAAGCCTAAATGAAACCATAGACCTAACCCTAACCCTAGGCGAAAACCTTATGATTAACCCGCACCCTAACCTGACCCTGACGCTTACTACAACTGTAACAGTTAACCGAAAACTAACAGTAGCCCTAAACTTACTGAAACTAACTTCAAACCTAACCTATCCTGAAGCCTAAATCAAACCGTACACCTAAACCTAACCCTAGGAGGACACCTTAAGCTCAACCCCAACCCTAACCTGACCTCCAGGCTAACTCCAACCATATCACTGAACCGAAAACTAAGAGTAGCCCCAAACTTACTCGCTCAAACTAAGTTCAAACCTAACCTAACCTGAAGCCTAACTCAAATCATAGACCTAACCCTAACAATAGGCGGACACCTGAAGCTCAACCCCAACGCTAACCTGACCCTGACGCTATCTCCAACCGTAACACTGAACCGAAAACTAACAGTAGCCATAAACTTACTCACTCAAACTAAGTTCAAACCTAACCTAACCTGAAGCCTATCTCAAACCACAGACCTAACCCTAACCCTAGGCGGACACCTTAAGCTCAACCCCAACCCTAACGGGACACTCACGCCAACTCCAAATGTAACAGTTACCCGAAAACTAACAGTAACCCTAAACTTACTCCCTCAAACTAAGTTCAAACCTAACCTAACCAGAAGCCAAAATCAAACCATACACCTAACCCTAACCCTAGGTGGACACCTTAAGCTCAACCCCAACCCTAACCTGACCCTCACGCTAACTCCAACCGTAACACAGAACCGAAAACTAACAGTAGCCCTAATCTTACTCCCTCAGACTACGTTCAAACCTAACCTAACCTGAAGCCTACCTCAAACAAAAGACCTAACCCTAACCCTAGGCGGACACCTGAAGTTCAAACCCAACCCTAACCTGACCCTCACGCTAACTACAACTGTAACACTGAACCGAAAACTAACAGTAGCCCTAAACTTACTCCCTCAAACTAAGTTCAATCCTAACATAACCTAAAGCCTAAATGAAACCATAGACCTAACACTAACCCTAGGCAGACACCTTATGCTTAACCCCCACCCTAACCTAACCCTGACGCTTACTCCAACCGTAACACTTAAACAAAAACTAACAGTAGCCCTAAACTGACTCCCTCAAACTAAGTTCCAACCTAACCTAACCTGAAGCCTAAATCAAACCATACACCTAACCCTAACCCTAGGCGGACACCTTAAAGCTCAACCCCAAACCTACCCTGACCCTGACGCTTACTCCAACCGTAACACTTAACAGAAAACTAACAGTAGCCCTAAACTTACTGCCTCAAACTAAGTTCAAACCTAACCTAACCTGAAGCCTAAATCAAACCATACACCTAACCCTAACCCTAGGCGGACACCTGATGTTCAAACCCAACCCTAACCTGACCCTCACGCTAACTCCAACCTTAACACTGAACCGAAAACTAACAGTAGCCCTAATCTTACTCCCTCAGACTAAGTTCAAACCTAACCTAACCTGAAGCCTAACTCAAATCATAGACCTAACCCTAACCCTAGGCGGACACCTTATGCTTAACCCCCACCCTACCCTGACCCTGACGCTTATTCCAACTGTAACAGTTAACCGAAAACTAACAGTACCCCTAAACTTACTCCCTCAAACTAACTTCAAACCTAACCTAACATGAAGCCTAAATCAAACCATACACCTAACCCTAACCCTAGGCGGACACCTTAATCTCAAACCCAACCCTAACCTGGCCCTGACGCTAACTCCAACCGTAACAGTTTCCCGAAAACTAACAGTAGCCCTAAACTTACTCCCTAAAACTAAGTTCAAACCTAACCTAACCTGAAGCCTAAATCAAACCATACAGCTAACCCTAACCCTAGGCGGACACCTTAAGCTCAACCCCAACCCTAACCTGACCTCCAGGCTAACTCCAACCATATCACTGAACCGAAAACTAAGAGTAGCCCTAAACTTACTCGCTCAAACTAAGTTCAAACCTAACCTAACCTGAAGCCTAACTCAAATCATACAGCTAACCCTAACAATAGTCGGACACCTGAAGCTCAACACCAACCCTAACCTGACCCTGACGCTATCTCAAACCGTAACACTAATCCGAAAAGTAACAGTAGCCCTAAACTTACTCACTCAAACTAAGTTCAAACGTAACCTAACCTGAAGCCTAAATCAAACCACAGACCTAACCCTAACCCTAGGCGGACACCTTAAGCTCCACTCCAAACCTAACCTGACCCTGACGCTATCTCCAACCGTAACACTGAACCGAAAACTAACATTAGCCCTAAACTTACTCGCTCAAACTAAGTTCAAACCTAACCTAACCTGAAGCCTAACTCAAATCATAGACCTAACCCTAACAATAGGCGGACACCTGAAGCTCAACCCCAACGCTAACCTGACCCTGACGCTATCTCCAACCGTAACACTGAACCGAAAACTAACAGTAGCCATAAACTTACTCACTCAAACTAAGTTCAAACCTAACCTAACCTGAAGCCTATCTCAAACCACAGACCTAACCCTAACCCTAGGCGGACACCTTAAGCTCAACCCCAACCCTAACGGGACACTCACGCCAACTCCAAATGTAACAGTTACCCGAAAACTAACAGTAACCCTAAACTTACTCCCTCAAACTAAGTTCAAACCTAACCTAACCAGAAGCCAAAATCAAACCATACACCTAACCCTAACCCTAGGTGGACACCTTAAGCTCAACCCCAACCCTAACCTGACCCTCACGCTAACTCCAACCGTAACACAGAACCGAAAACTAACAGTAGCCCTAATCTTACTCCCTCAGACTACGTTCAAACCTAACCTAACCTGAAGCCTACCTCAAACAAAAGACCTAACCCTAACCCTAGGCGGACACCTGAAGTTCAAACCCAACCCTAACCTGACCCTCACGCTAACTACAACTGTAACACTGAACCGAAAACTAACAGTAGCCCTAAACTTACTCCCTCAAACTAAGTTCAATCCTAACATAACCTAAAGCCTAAATGAAACCATAGACCTAACACTAACCCTAGGCAGACACCTTATGCTTAACCCCCACCCTAACCTAACCCTGACGCTTACTCCAACCGTAACACTTAAACAAAAACTAACAGTAGCCCTAAACTGACTCCCTCAAACTAAGTTCCAACCTAACCTAACCTGAAGCCTAAATCAAACCATACACCTAACCCTAACCCTAGGCGGACACCTTAAAGCTCAACCCCAAACCTACCCTGACCCTGACGCTTACTCCAACCGTAACACTTAACAGAAAACTAACAGTAGCCCTAAACTTACTGCCTCAAACTAAGTTCAAACCTAACCTAACCTGAAGCCTAAATCAAACCATACACCTAACCCTAACCCTAGGCGGACACCTGATGTTCAAACCCAACCCTAACCTGACCCTCACGCTAACTCCAACCTTAACACTGAACCGAAAACTAACAGTAGCCCTAATCTTACTCCCTCAGACTAAGTTCAAACCTAACCTAACCTGAAGCCTAACTCAAATCATAGACCTAACCCTAACCCTAGGCGGACACCTTATGCTTAACCCCCACCCTACCCTGACCCTGACGCTTATTCCAACTGTAACAGTTAACCGAAAACTAACAGTACCCCTAAACTTACTCCCTCAAACTAACTTCAAACCTAACCTAACATGAAGCCTAAATCAAACCATACACCTAACCCTAACCCTAGGCGGACACCTTAATCTCAAACCCAACCCTAACCTGGCCCTGACGCTAACTCCAACCGTAACAGTTTCCCGAAAACTAACAGTAGCCCTAAACTTACTCCCTAAAACTAAGTTCAAACCTAACCTAACCTGAAGCCTAAATCAAACCATACAGCTAACCCTAACCCTAGGCGGACACCTTAAGCTCAACCCCAACCCTAACCTGACCTCCAGGCTAACTCCAACCATATCACTGAACCGAAAACTAAGAGTAGCCCTAAACTTACTCGCTCAAACTAAGTTCAAACCTAACCTAACCTGAAGCCTAACTCAAATCATACAGCTAACCCTAACAATAGTCGGACACCTGAAGCTCAACACCAACCCTAACCTGACCCTGACGCTATCTCAAACCGTAACACTAATCCGAAAAGTAACAGTAGCCCTAAACTTACTCACTCAAACTAAGTTCAAACGTAACCTAACCTGAAGCCTAAATCAAACCACAGACCTAACCCTAACCCTAGGCGGACACCTTAAGCTCCACTCCAAACCTAACCTGACCCTGACGCTATCTCCAACCGTAACACTGAACCGAAAACTAACATTAGCCCTAAACTTACTCACTCAAACTTAGTTCAAACGTAACCTAACCTGGAGCCTAAATCAAACCATGGACCTAACCCTAACCCTAGGCGGACACCTCAAGCTAGCCCCAACCCTAACCTGACCCTGACGCTAACTCCAACCATAATACTGAACCGAAAACAACAAGTAGCCGTAAACTTACTCCCTCAAACTAAGTTCAAACCTAACCTAACATGAAGCCTAAATCAAACCATACACCTAACCCTAACAATAGGCGGAAACCTTAAGCTCAACCCCAACCCTAAACTGACCCTGACGCTAACTCCAACTGTAACAGTTACCAGAAAACTAACAGTAGCCCTAAACTTACTCCCTCAAACTAAGTTCAAACCTAACCTAACCTGAAGCCTAAATCAAACCATACACCTAACCCTAACCCTAGGCGGACACCATAAGCTCAACCCCAACCCTAACCTACCCTCACGCTAACTCCAACCGTAACACTGAACCGAAAACTAACAGTAGCCCTAATTTTACTCCCTCAGACTAAGTTCAAACCTAACCTAACCTGAAGCCTAACTCAAACCATAGACCTAACCCTAACCCTAGGCGGACACCTGAAGTTCAAACCCAACACTAACCTGACCCTCACGCTAACTCCAACTGTAACACTGAACCGAAAACTAACAGTAGCCCTAAACTTACTCCCTCAAACTAAGTTCAAACATAACCTAACCTGAAGCCTAACTAAAATCATAGACCTAACAATAACAATAGGCGGACACCTGAAGCTCAACCCCAACCCTAATCTGACCCTGACGCTATCTCCAACCGTAACACTGAACCGAAAACTAACAGTAGCCCTAAACATACTCACTCAAACTAAGTTCAAACGTAACCTAACCTGAAGCCTAAATCAAACCACAGACCTAACCCTAACCCTAGGCGGACACCTTAAGCTACACTCCAACCCTAACCTGACCCTGACGCTATCTCCAACAGTAACACTGAACCGAAAACTAACAGTAGCCCTAAACTTACTCACTGAAACTAAGTTCAAACCAAACCTAACCTGGAGCCTAAATCAAACCATGGACCTAACCCTAACCCTAGGCGGACACCTCAAGCTAACCCCAACCCTAACCTGACCCTGACGCTAACTCCAACCATAATACTGAACCGAAAACTAACAGTAGCCCTAAACTTACTACCTCAAACTAACTTCAAACCTAACCTAACCTGAAGCCTAAATCAAACCATACCCCTAACCCTAACCCTAGGCGGACACCTTAACTTCAACCCCAAACCTAACCTGACCCTGAAGCTTACTCCAACTGTAACAGTTAACCGAAAACTAACAGTAGCCCTAAACTTACACCCTCAAACTAAGTTCAAACATAACCTAACCTGAAGCCTAAATCAAACCATACACCTAACCCTATCCCTAGGCGGACACCTTAAGCTAAACCCCAACCCTAACATGACCTCCCGGCTAACTCCAACCCTATCACTTAACCCAAAACTAAGAGTAGCCCTAAACTTACTCCCACAAACTAAGTTCAATCCTAACCTAACCTGAAGCCTAAATGAAACCATAGACCTAACCCTAACCCTAGGCGGACACCTTATGTTTAACCCCCACGATAACCTGACCCTGAATCTTACTCCAACCGTAACAGTTAAACGAAAACTAACGGTAGCCCTAAACTTACTCCCTCAAACTAAGTTCAAACCTAACCTAACCTGAAGCCTATCTCAAACCACAGACCTAACCCTAACCCTAGCTGGACACCGTAAGCTCAACTCCAACGCTAACCTGACCCTGACGCTTACTCCAACCGTAACAGCTAACCGAAAACTAACAGTAGCCCTAAACTGACTCCCTCAAAGTAAGTTCAAACCAAACCTAACCTGTAGCCTAAATCAAATCATAGACCTAACCCTAACCCTAGGCAGACACCTTAAGCTCAACCCCAACCCTAACCTGACCCTGACGCTATCTCCAACCGTAACACTAAACCGAAAACTAACAGTAGCCCTAAACTTACTCACTCAAACTAAGTTCAAACGTAACATAACCTGAAGCCTAAATCAAACCACAGACCTAACCCTAACCCTAGGCGGACACCTTAAGCTCCACTCCAACCCTAACCTGACCCTGACGCTAACTCCAACCTTAATACTGAACCGAAAACTAACAGTAGCCGTAAACTTACTCCCTCAAACTAAGTTCAAACCTAACCTAACCTGAAGCCTAAATCAAACCATACACCTAACCCTAACCCTAGGCGGACACCTTATGCTCAACCCCAAACCTAACCTGACCCTGACGCTTACTCCAACCGTAACAGTTAACCGAAAACTAACAGTAGCCCTAAAGTGAGTCCCTCAAACTAAGTTCAAACCTAACCTAACCTGAAACCTAAATCAAACAATAGACCTAACTCTAACCCTAGGCGGACACCTTAAGCTTAACCCCTAACCTGACCCTGAAGTTAAATCCAACCGTAACACTGAACCAAAAACTAACAGTAGCCCTAAACTTACTCCCTCAAACTAAGTTCAAACCTAACCTAACCTGAAGCCTAAATCAAACCATAAACCTAACCCTAACACTAGGCGGACACCTTAAACTCAACCCCAAACCGAACCTGACCCTAACGCTTACTCCAACCGTAACACTTAACCGAAAACTAACAGTAGCCCTAAACTTACTCCCTCAAACTAAGTTCAAACCTAACCTAACCTGAAGCCTAAATCAAACCACACACCTAACCCTAACCCTAGGCGGACACCTGAAGTTCAAACCCAACCCTAACCTGACCCTCACGCTAACTCCAACCGTAACACTGAACCGAAAACTAACAGTAGCCCTAAACTTACTCCATAAAACTAAGTTCAAACCTAACCTAACCTGAAGCCTAGCTCAAACCATAGACCTAACCCTAACCCTAGGCGGACACCTTATGCTTAACCCCCACCCTAACCTGACCCTGACGCTTACTCCAACCGTAACAGTTAAACGAAAACTAAGAGTAGCCCTAAACTTACTCCCTCAAACTAAGTTCAAACCTAACCTAACCTGAAGCCTAACTCAAACCATAGACCTAACCCTAGTCCTAGGCGCACACCTGAATCTCAACCCCAACCCTAACTTGAACCTGACGCTATCTCCAACCGTAACACTGAACCGAAAACTAACAGTAGCCCTAAACTTACTCCTTCAAACTAAGTTCAAACCTAACCTAACCTGAAGTCTAACTCAAACCACAGAACTAACCCTAACCCTGGGCGGACACCTTAAGCTCAACCCCAAACCTAACCTGAGCCTCACGCTAACTCCAACCGTAACACTGAACCGAAAACTAACAGTAGCCCTAAACTTACTCCCTCAAGCTAAGTTCAAAACTAACATAACCTGAAGCCTAACTCAAACAATAGACCTAACCCTAACCCTAGGCGGACACCTTAAGCTTAACCCCAACCCTAACCTGACCCTGAGGCTAAATCCAACCATAACACTGAACCGAAAACTAACAGTAGCCCTAAACTTACTCCCTCAAACTATGTTCAATCCTAACCTAACCTGAAGCCTAAATGAAACCATAGACCTAACCCTAACCCTAGGCGGACACCTTATGCTTAACCCCCACCCTAACCTGACCCTGACGCTTACTCCAACCGTAACAGTTAAACGAAAACTAACAGTAGCCCTAAACTTACTCCCTCAAACTAAGTTCAAACCTAACCTAACCTGAAGCCTAAATCAAACCATACACCTAACCCTAACCCTAGGCGGACACCTTAAGCTCAACCCCAACCCTAACCTGTCCCTGACGCTTATTCCAACCGTAACAGTTAACCGAAAACTAACAGTAGCCCTAAACTGACTCCCTCTAACTAAGTTCAAACCTAACCTATCCTGCAGCCTAAATCAAATCATAGACGTAACCCTAACCCAAGACGTACACCTTATGCTTAACCCCCACCCTACCCTGACCCTGACGCTTACTCCAACTGTAACAGTTAACGGAAAACTAACAGTAGCCCTAAACTTACTCCCTCAACTAAGTTCAAACCTAACCTAACCTGAAACCTAAATCAAACAATAGACCTAACCCTAACCCTAGGCGGACACCTTAAAGCTTAACCGCAAACCTAACCTGGCCCTGAGGTTAAATCCAACCGTAACACTGAACCAAAAACTAACAGTAGCCCTAAACTTACTCCCTCAAACTAAGTTGAAACCTAACCTAACCTGAAGCCTAAATCAAACCATAGACCTAACCCTAACCCTAGGCGGAAACCTGACTCTCAACCCCAACCCTAACCTGACCCTGACGCTATCTCCACCCGTAACACTGAACCGAAAACTAACAGTAGAGCTAAACTTACTCCCTCAAACTAAGTTCAAACCTAACCTAACCTGAAGCCTAACTCAAACCATAGACCTAACCCTAACCCTAGGCGGACACCTGAAGCTCAACCACAACCCTAACCTAACCCTGAAGCTATCTCCAACCGTAACACTGATCCGAAAACTAATGGTAGCCCTAAACTTACTCCCTCAAACTAAGTTCAAACCTAACGTAACCTGAAGCCTAACTCAAACCACAGACCTAACCCTAACCCTAGGCGGACACCTTAAGCTCAACCCCAACCCTAACCGGACCCTCACGCTAACTCCAAACGTAACACTGAACCGAAAACTAACAGTAGCCCTAAACATACTCCCTCAAACTAAGTTCAAACCTAACCTAACCTGAAGCCTAACTCAAACAATAGACCTAACCCTAACCCTAGGCGGACACCTTAAGCTTAACCCCAACACTAACCGGACCCTGAGGCTAAATCCAACCGTAACACTGAACCGAAAACTCACCGTAGCCCTAAACTTACTCCCTCAAACAAAGTTCAAACCTAACCTAACCTGAAGCCTAACTCAAACCACAGACCTAACCCTAACCCTTGGCCGACACTTTAAGCTCATCCCCAACCCTAACCTAACCCTCACGCTAACACCAACCGTAACACTGAACCGAAAACTAACAGTAGAGCTAAACTTACTCCCTCAAACTAAGTTCAAACCTAACCTAACCTGAAGCCTAACTCAAACAATAGACCTAACCCTAACCCTAGGCGGACACCTTAAGCTTAACCCCAAACCTAACCTGACCCTGAGGCTAAATACAACCGAAACACTAAACCGAAAACTAACAGTAGGCCTAAACTTATTCCCTTAAACTAAGTTCAAACCTAACCTAACCTGAAGCCTAACTCAAACAATAGACCTAACCCTAACCCTAGGCAGACACCTTATGCTTAACCCCCACGCTAACCTGACCCTGACGCTTACTCCAACCGTAACAGTTAAACGAAAACTAACAGTAGCCCTAAACTTACTCCCTCAAACTAAGTTCAAACCTAACGTAACCTGAAGCCTAAATCAAACCATACACCTAACCCTAACCCTAGGCGGACACCTTAAGCTCAACCCCAAACCTAACCTGACCCTGACGCTTACTCCAACCGTAACAGTTAACCGGAAACTAAGAGTAGCCCTAAACTGACTCCCTCAAACTAAGTTCAAACCTAACCTAACCTGAAGCATAAATCAAACCATACACCTAACCCTAACCCTAGGCGGACACCTTAAGCTCAACCCCAAACCTAACCTGACCTCCAGGCTAACTGCAACCATATCACTGAACCGAAAACTAAGAGTAGCCCTAAACTTACTCGCTCAAACTAAGTTCAAACCTAACCTAACCTGAAGCCTAACTCAAATCATAGACCTAACCCTAACAATAATCGGACACCTGAAGCTCAACCCCAACCCTAACCAGACCCTGACGGTATCTCCAACCGTAACACTGAACCGAAAACTAACAGTAGCCCTAAACATACTCACTCAAACTAAGTTCAAACGTAACCTAACCTGAATCCTAAATCAAACCACAGACCTAACCCTAACCCTAGGCGGACACCTTAAGCTCAACTCCAACCCTAACCTGACCCTGACGCTAACTCCAACCATAATACTGAACCGAAAACTAACAGTAGCCCTAAACTTACTCCCTTCAAGTAAGTTCAAACCTAACATAACCTGAAGCCTAAATCAAACCATACACCTAACCCTAACCCTAGGCTGAACCTTAAGCTCAACCCCAACCCTAACCTAACCCTCACGCTAACTCGAACCGTAACACTGAACCGAAAACTAACAGTAGAGCTAAACTTACTCCCTCAAACTAAGTTCAAACCTAACCTAACCTGAAGCGTAACTCAAACAATAGACCTAACCCAAACCCTAGGCGGACACCTTAAGCTTCACCCCAACCCTAACCTGACCCTGAGGCTAAATCCAACCGTAACACTGAACCGAAAACTAACAGTAGGCCTAAACTTACTCCCTCAAACTAAGTTCAAACCTAACCTAACCTGAAGCCTCACTCAAACCACAGACCTAACCCTAACCCTAGGCGGACACCTTAAGCTCAACCCCAATGCTAACCTGACCCTCTCGCTAACTCCAACCGTAACACTGAACCGAAAACTAACAGTAGCCCTAAACTTACACCCTCAAAATAAGTTCAAACCTAACCTAACCTGAAGCCTAACTCAAACAATAGACCTAACCCTAACCCTAGACGGACACCTTAAGTTTAACCCCAACCCTAACCTGACCCTGAGGCTAAATCCAACCCTAACAGTGAACCGAAAAATACAGTAGCCCTAAACTTACTCCCTCAAACTAAGTTCAATCCTAACCAAACCTGAAGCGTAAATGAAACCATAGACCTAACCCTAACCCTAGGCAGACACCTTAAGCTCAATCCCAACCCTAACCTGGCCCTGACGCTAACTCCAACCGTAACAGTTACCCGAAAACTAACAGTAGCCCTAAACTTACTCCCTCAATCTAAGTTCAAACCTAACCTAACCTGAAGCCTAAATCTAACCATACACCTAACCCTAATCCTAGGCGGACATCTTAAGCTCAACCCCAACCCTAACCTGACCCTCACGCTAACTCCAACCATATCAGTGAACCGAAAACTAAGAGTAGCACTATACTGACTCCCTCAAACTAAGTTCAAACCTAACCTAACCTGAAGCCTAAATCAAATCTTACACCTAACCCTAACCCTAGGTGGACACCTGAAGCTCAAACCCAACCCTAACCTGACCCTCACGCTAACTCCAACCGTAACACTGAACCTAAAACTAACAGTAGCCCTATACTTAATCCCTAAAACTAAGTTCAACCCTAACCTAACCTGAAGCCTAACTCATACCACAGACCTAACCCTAACCCTAGGCGGACACCTTAAGCTCAACCCCAACCCTAACCTGACCCTCACGCTAACTCCAACCGTAACACTGAACCGAAAACTAACAGTAGCCCTAAACTTACTCCCTCAAACTAAGTTCAAACCTAACCTAACCTGAAGCCTAACTCAAACAATAGACCTAACCCTAACCATAGGCGGACACCTTAAGCTTAAACCCAATCCTAACCTGACCCTGACGCTATCTCCAACCTTAACACTGAACCGAAAACTAACAGTAGCCCTAAACTTACTCCCTCAAACTAAATTCAAACCTAACCTAACCTGAAGACTAACTCAAACCACCGACCTAAACCTAACCATATGCGGACACCTTAAGCTCAACCCCAACCCTAACCTGACCCTCACGCTAACTCCAACCATAACACTGAACCGAAAACTAACAGTAGCCCTAAACTTATTCCCTCAAACTAAGTTCAATCCTAACCTAACCTGAAGACTAAATGAAACCATAGACCTAACCCTAACCCTAGGCGGACACCTTATGCTTAACCCCACCGTAACCTGACCCTGACGCTTATTCCAACCAAAACTGTTAAAGGAAAACTAAAAGTAGCCCTAAACTTACTCCCTCAAACTAAGTTCAAACCTAACCTAACCTGAAGCCTAAATCAAACCATACACCTAACCCTAACCCTAGGCGGACACCTTAAGCTCAACCCCAAACCTAACCTGACCCTGACGCTTACTCCAACCGTAACACTTAACCGAAAACTAACAGTAGACCTAAACTGACTCCCTCAAACTAAGTTCAAACCTAACCTAACCTGAAGCCTAAATCAAATCATAGACCTAACCCTAACCCTAGGCGGACACCGTATGCTTAAACCCCACCCTAACTTGACCCTGACATTTACTCCAACTGTAACAGTTAACCGAAAACTAACAGTAGCCCTAAACTTATTCCCTCAAACTAAGTTCAAACCTAACCTAACCTGAAGCCTAAATCAAACCATATACCTAACCCTAACCCTAGGCGGACACCTTAAGCTCAAACCCAACCCTAACCTGACCCTCACGCTCACTCCAACCGTAACACTGAACCAAAAACTAACAGTAGCCCTAAACTTACTCCCTCAAACTAAGTTCAAACCTAACCTAACCTGAAGACTAACTCAAACCATAGACCTAAGCCTAACAATGGGCGGACACCTTATGCTTAACCCCCAGCCTAACCTGACCCTGACGCTTACTCCAACTGTAACAGTTAACCAAAAACTAACAGTAGCCCTAAACTTACTCCCTCAAACTAAGTTCAAACCTAACCTAACCTGAAGCATAAATCAAACCATACACCTAACCCTAACCCTAGGCGGACACCTTAACTTCAAACCCAAACCTATCCTGACCCTAACGCTTACTCCAACTGTAACAGTTAACCGAAAACTAACAGTAGCCCTAAACTTACTCCCTCAAAATAAGTTCAAACATAACCTAACCTGAAGCCTAAATCAAACCATACAACTAAACCTAACCCTAGGTGGACACCTTAAGCTCAACCCCAACCCTAACCTGGCCGTGACGCTAACTCAAACCATAACAGTTACCCGAAAACTAAGAGTAGCCCTAAACTTACTCCCTCAAACTAAGTTCAAACCTAACCTAACCTGAAGCCTAACTCAAACCATAGACCTAACCCTGACTGTAGGCGGACACCTGAAGCTCAACCACAACCCTAACCTGAACCTGACGCTATCTCCAACCGTAGCACTGAACCGAAAACTAACAGTAGCCCTAAACTTACTCCCTCAAAGTAAGTTCAAACCTAACCTAACCTGATGCCTAACTCAAACCACAGACCTAACCCTAACCCTAGGCGGACACCTTAAGCTCAACCCCAACCCTAACCGGACCTTCACGCTAACTCCAAATGTAACACTGAACCAAAAACTAACAGTAGCCCTAAACTTACTCCCTGAAACTAATTTCAAACCTAACCTAACCTGAAGCCTAACTCAACAAATAGACCTAACCCTAACCCTAGGCGGACACCTTAAGCTTAACCACAACCGTAACCTGTCCATGAGGCTAAATCCAACCGTAACACTGAACCGAAAACTAACAGTAGCCCTAAACTTACTCCCTCAAACAAAGTTCAATCCTAACCTAACCTGAAGCCTAAATGAAACCATAGACCTAACCCTAACCCTAGGCCGACACCTTATGCTTAACCCCCACCCTAAACTGACCCTGACGCTTACTCCAACTGTAACAGTTAACCGAAAACTAACAGTAGCCCTAAACTGACTCCATCAAACTAACTTCAAACCTAACCTAATCTTAAGCCTAAATGAAACCATACACCTAACCCTAACCCTAGGCGGACACCTTAATCTCAAGCCCAACCCTAACCTGGCCCTGAAGCTAACACCAACCCTAACATTTTCCCGAAAACTAACAGTAGCCCTAAACTTACTCCCTCAAACTAAGTTCAAACCTAACCTAACCTGAAGCCTAAATCAAACAATACACCTAACCCTATCCCTAGGCGGACACCTTAAGCTCAACCCCAACCCTAACCTGACCTCCAGGCTACCTCCAACCATATCACTGAACCGAAAACTAAGAGTAGCCCTAAACTTACTCGCTCAAACTAAGTTCAAACCTAACCTAACCTGAAGACTAACTCAAACCATAGATGTAAGCCTAACCCTGGGCGGACACCTTATGCTTAACCCCCAGCCTAACCTGACCCTGACCCTTACTCCAACTGTAACAGTTAACCGAAAACTAACAGTAGCCCTAAACTTACTCCCTCAAACTAAGTTCAAACCTAACCTAACCTGAAGCCTAAATCAAACCATACACCTAACCCTAACCCTAGGCGGACACCTTAACTTCAACCCCAAACCTAACCTGACCCTAACGCTTACTCCAACTGTAACAGTTAACCGAAAACTAACAGTAGCCCTAAACTTACTCCCTCAAAATAAGTTCAAACATAACCTAACCTGAAGCCTAAATCAAACCATACAACTAAACCTAACCCTAGGCGGACACCTTAAGCTCAACCCCAACCCTAACCTGGCCGTGACGCTAACTCAAACCGTAACAGTTACCCGAAAACTAAGAGTAGCCCTAAACTTACTCCCTCAAACTAAGTTCAAACCTAACCTAACCTGAAGCCTAACTCAAACCATAGACCTAACCCTAACCGTAGGGGGACACCTTAAGCTCAACCCCAACCCTAACCTGACCTCCAGGCTACCTCCAACCATATCAGTGAACCGAAAACTAAGAGTAGCCCTAAACTTACTCGCTCAAACTAAGTTCAAACCTAACCTAACCTGAAGACTAACTCAAACCATAGACCTAAGCCTAACCCTGGGCGGACACCTTATGCTTAACCCCCAGCATAACCTGACCCTGACGCTTACTCCAACTGTAACAGTTAACCGAAAACTAACAGTAGCCCTAAACTTACTCCCTCAGACTAAGTTCAAACCTAACCTAACCTGAAGCCTAACTCAAACCATAGACATAACCCTAACCGTAGGCGGACACCTGAAGCTCAACCACAACCCTAACCTGACCCTGACGCTATCTCCAACCGTAACACTGAACCGAAAAGTAACAGTAGCCCTAAACTTACTCCCTCAAACTAAGTTCAAACCTAACCTAACCTGATGCCTAACTCAAATCACAGACCTAACCCTAACCCTAGGCGGACACCTTAAGCTCAACCCCAACCCTAACCGGACCTTCACGCTAACTCCAAATGTAACACTGAACCAAAAACTAACTGTAGCCCTAAACTTACTCCCTCAAACTAAGTTCAATCCTAACCTAACCTGAAGCCTAACTCAAACAATAGACCTAACCCTAACCCTAGGCGGACACCTTAAGCTTAACCACAACCTGTAACCTGACCATGAGGCTAAATCCAACCGTAACACTGAACCGAAAACTTACAGTAGCCCTAAACTTAGTCCCTCAAACTAAGTTCAATCCTAACCTAACCTGAAGCCTAAATGAAACCATAGACCTAACCCTAACACTAGGCCGACACCTTATGCTTAACCCCCACCCTAAACTGACCCTGACGCTTACTCCAACTGTAACAGTTAACTGAAAACTAACAGTAGCCCTAAACTTACTCCATCAGACTAACTTCAATCCTAACCTAACCTTAAGCCTAAATGAAACCATACACCTAACCCTAACCCTAGGCGGACACCTTAATCTCAAGCCCAACCCTAACCTGGCCCTGAAGCTAACTCCAACCCTAACATTTTCCCGAAAACTAACAGTAGCCCTAAACTTACTCCTTCAAACTAAGTTCAAACCTAACCTAACTTGAAGCCTAAATCAAACAATACACCTAACCCTAACCCTAGGCGGACACCTTAAGCTCAACCCCAACCTTAACCTGGCCGTGACGCTAACTCAAACCGTAACAGTTACCCGAAAACTAACAGTAGCCCTAAACTTACTCCCTCAAACTAAGTTCAAACCTAACCTAACCTGAAGCCTAAATCAAACCATACACCTAACCCTAACCCTGGGCGGTCACCTGAAGCTCAAAACCAACCCTAACCTGACCCTCATGCTAACTCCAACCGTAACACTGAACCTAAAACTAACAGTAGCCCTAAACTTACTCCCTACAACTAAGTTCATACCTAACCTAACCTGAAGCCTAACTCAAACAATAGACCTAACCCTAACCCTAGGCCGACACCTGAAGCTCAACCCCAACCCTAACCTGACCCTGACGCTATCTCCAACCGTAACACTGAACCGAAAACTAACAGTAGCCCTAAACTTACTCCCTAAAACTAAGTTCAAACCTAACCTAACCTGAAGCCTAACTCAAATCACAGACCAAACCCTAAACCTAGGCGGACACCTTAAGCTCAACCACAACACTAACCGGACCCTAACAGTAACTCCAAATGTAACACTGAACCGAAAACTAACAGTAGCTCTAAACTTACTCCCTCAAACTAAGTTCAATCCTAACCTAACCTGAAGCCTAAATGAAACCATAGACCTAACCCTAACCCTAGGCGGACACCTTATGCTTAACCCCCACCCTAACCTGACCCTGACGCTTACTCCAACCGTAACAGTTAACCGAAAACTAAGAGTAGCCCTAAACTTACTCCCTCAAACTAAGTTCAATAATAACCTAACCTGAAGCCTAAATGAAACCATAGACCTAACCCTAACACTAGGCGGAAACCTTATGCTTAACACCCACCCTAACCTGACCCTGACGCTTACTCCAACCGTAACAGTTAAACGAAATCTAACAGTAGCCCTAAACTTACTCCCTCAAACTAAGTTCAAACCTAACCTAACCTGAAACCTAAATCAAACCATACACCTAACCCTAACCCTAGGCGGACACCTTAAGCTCAACCCCAAACCTAACCTGACCCTGGCACTTACTCCAACCGTAACAGATAACCGAAAACTAACAGTAGCCCTAAACTGACTCCCTCAAACTAAGTTCAAACCTATCCTAACCTGAAGCCTAAATCAAACCATACACCTAACCCTAACCCTAGGCGGACACCTTAAGCTTAACCCCAACCATAACTTGACCCTGAGGCTAAATACAACCGTAACACTGATCCGAAAACTAACAGTAGCCCTAATCTTACTCACGCAAACTAAGTTCAATCCTAACCTAACCTGAAGCCTAACTCAAACCATAGACCTAACCCTAACGCTAGGCGGACACCTGAAGCTCAACCACAACCCTAACATGACCCTGAAGCTAACTCCAACCGTAACAGTTACCCAAAAACTAACAGTAGCTCTAAACTTACTCCCTCAAACTAAGTTCAAACCTAACCTAACCTGAAGCCTAAATCAAACCATAAAACTAACCCTAACTCTAGGCGGCCACCTTAAGCTCAATCCCAACCCTAACCTGACCATGGAGTTTACTCCAACCGTAACAGTTAAAAGAAAACTAACAGTAGCCCTAAACTTACTCCCTCAAACTAAGTTCAAACCTATCCTAAGCTGAAGCCTAAATCAAAACATACACCTAACCCTAACCCTAGGTGGATACCTTAAGCTCAACCCCAAACCTAACCTGACCTCCAGGCTAAATCCAACCATATCACTGAACCGAAAACTAAGAGTAGCACTATACTGACTCCCTAAAACTAAGTTCAAACCTAACCTAACCTGAAGTCTAAATCAAATCATAGACCTAACCCGAACCCTAGGCGGACACCTTATGCTTAACCCCCACCCTAACCTGACCCTGACGCTTACTCCAACTGTAACAAATAACCGAAAACTAACAGTAGCCCTAAACTTACTCCCTGAAAGTAACTTTAAACCTAACCTAACCTGAAGACTAAATCAAACCATGCACCTAACCATAACCCTAGGCAGACACCTTAAGTTCAATCGCAACCCTAACCTGGCCCTGACGCTAACTCCAACCGTAACAGTTACCCGAAAACTAACAGTAGCCCTAAACTTACTCCCTCAAACTAAGTTCAAACCTAACCTAACCTGAAGCCTAACTCAAACCATAGAGCTTACCCTAACGCTCGGCGGACACCGGAAGCTCAACCACATACCTAACCTGACCCTCACGCTTACTCCAACCGTAACAGTTAACCGAAAACGAAGAGTAGCCCTAAACTGACTCCCTCATACTAAGTTCAAACCTAACCTAACCTGAAGCATAACTCAAACCATAGACCTCACCCTAACCCTATGCGGACACCTTATGCATAACCCCCACTCTAACCTGACCCTGACGCTTAATCCAACCGTAACAGTTAAACGAAAACTAACAGTAGCCCTAAACTAACTCACTCAAACTAAGTTCAAACCTAACCTAACCTGAAGCCTAAATCAAACCATACACCTAACCCTAACCCTAGGCGGACACCTGAAGCTCAACCCCAAACCTAACCTGACCTCCAGGCTAACTCCAACCATATCACTGTACCGAAAACTAAGAGTAGCACAATACTGACTCCCTCAAACTAAGTTCAAACCTAACCTAACCTGAAGCCTAAAACAAATCTTAGACCTAACCCTAACCCTAGGCGGACACCTTAAGCTCAACTCCAAACCTAAACTGACCCTGACGCTATCTCCAACCGTAACACTGAACCGAAAACTAACAGTAGTCCTAAACTTACTCACTCAAACTAAGTTCAAAGGTAACCTAACCTGAAGCCTAAATCAAACCATGGACCTTACCCTAACCCTAGGCGGACACCTCAAGCTAACCCCAACCCTAACCTGAACCTGACGCTAACTCCAAACATAATACTGAACCGAAAACTAACAGTAGTCCTAAACTTACTCCCTCAAACTAATTTCGAACCTAACCTAACGTGAAGCCTAAATCAAACCATACACCTAACCCTAACCCTAGGCAGACACCTTAACTTCCACCCCAAACCTAACCTAATCCTGACGCTTACTCCAACTGTAACAGTTAACTGAAAACTAACAGTAGCCCTAAACTTACTCCCTCAAACTAAGTTCAAACCTAACCTAACCTGAAGCCTAAATCAAACCATACACCTAACCCTAAGCCTCGGCGGACACCTGAAGCTCAAACCCAACCCTAACCTGACCCTCACGCTAACTCCAACCGTAACACTGAACCTAAAACTAACAGTAGCCCTAAACTTAATCCCTAAAACTAAGTTCAACCCTAACCTAACCTGAAGCCTAACTCAAACCATAGAGCTAACCCTAACCTTAGGCCGACACCTGAAGGTCAACCCTAACCCTAACCTGACCCTGACGCTATCACCAACCGTAACACTGAACCGAAAACTAACAGTAGCCCTAAACTGACTCCCTCAAACTAAGTTCAAACCTAACCTAACGTGAAGTCTAAATCAAATCATAGACCTAACCCTAAACCTAGGCGGACACCTTATGCTTAACCCCCACCCTAACCTGACCCTGACGCTTACTCCAACTGTAACAATTAACCGAAAACTAACAGTAGCCCTAAACTTACTCCCTGAAACTAACTTTAAACCTAACCTAACCTGAAGACTAAATCAAACCATGCACCTAACCCTAACCCTAGGCAGACACCTTAAGCTCAATCCCAACCCTAACCTGGCCCTGACGCTAACTCCAACCGTAACAGTTACCCGAAAACTAACAGTAGCCCTAAACTTACTCCCTCAAACTAAGTTCAAACCTAACCTAACCAGAAGCCTAAATCTAACCATACACCTAACCCTAACCCTAGGCGGACACCTTAAGCTCAACCCCAACCCTAACCTGACCCTCACGCTAACTCCAACCGTAACACTGAACCGAAAACTAAGAGTAGCCCTAAACTTACTCCCTCAAACTAAGTTCAAACCTAACCTAACCTGAAGCCTAACTCAAACCATAGACCTAACCCTAACGCTAGGCGGACACCTGAAGCTCAACCACAACCCTAACCTGACCCTGAGGCTAAATCCAACCGTAACACTGAACCGAAAACTAACAGTAGCCCTAAACTTACTCCCTCAAACTAAGTTCAAACCTAACCTAACCTGAAGCCTAACTCAAACCACAGACCTAACCCTAAACCTAGGCGGACACCTTAAGCTCAACACCAACCCTAAACTGACCCTCACGCTAACTCCAACCATAACACTGAACCGAAAACTAACAGCAGCCCTAAACATACTCCCTCAAACTAAGTTCAAACCTAACCTAACCTGAAGCCTAACTCAAACAATAGACCTAACCCTAACCCTAGGAGGACACCTTAAGCTTAACCCCAAACCTAACCTGACCCTGAGGATAAATCCAACCTTAACACTAAACCGAAAAATACAGAAGTCCTAAACTTACTCCCTCAAACTAAGTTCAATCCTAACCTAACCTGTAGACTAAATGAAACCATAGACCTAACCCTAACCATTGGCGGACACCTTATGCTTAACCCCCACCCTAACCTGACCCTGACGCTTACTCCAATCGTAACAGTTAAACGAAAACTAACAGTAGCCCTAAACTTACTTCCTCAAACTAACTTCAAACGTAACCTAACCTGAAGCCTAAATCAAACCAAACACCTAACCCTAATCCTAGGCGGACACCTTAGGCTCAACCCCAACCCTAACCTGGCCCTGACGCTAACTCCAACAGTAACAGTTACCCGAAAAATAACAGTAGCCCTAAACTTACTCCCTCAAACTAAGTTCAAACCTAACCTAACCTGAAGCCTAAATTTAAACCATACACTTAACCCTAACCCTAGGCGGACACCTTAAGCTCAACCCCAACCCTAACCTGACCCTCACGCTAACCCCAACCGTAACACTGAACGGAAAACTAACAGTAGCCCTAAACTTTCTCCCTCAAACTAAGTTCAAACCTAACCTAACCTGAAGCCTAACTCAAACCATAGACCTAACCCTAAACCTAGGCGGACACCTAAAGCTCAACCCCAACCCTAACCTGACCCTGACGCTATCTCCAACCGTAACACTGAACTGAAAACCAACAGTAGCCCAAAACTTACTCCCTCAAACTAAGTTCAAACCTAACCTAACCTGAAGCCTAACTCAAACCACAGACCTAACCCTAACCCTAGGCTGACCCCATAAGCTCAACCCCAACCCTAACCTAACCCTCACGCTAACTCCAACCGTAACACTGAACCGAAAACTAACAGTAGCCCTAAACTTACTCCCTCAAACTAAGTTGAAACCTAACCTAACCTGAATCCTAACTCAAACAATAGACCTAACCCTAACCCTAGGCGGACACCTTAAGCTTAACCCCAACCCTAACCTGACCCTGAGGCTAAATCCAACCATAACAATGAACCAAAAACTAACAGTAGGCCTAAACTTACTCCCTCAAACTAAATTCAAGCCTAACCTAACCTGAAGCATAACTCAAACCATAGACCTCACCCTAACCCTATGCGGACACCTTATGCATAACCCCCACCCTAACCTGACCCTGACGCTTACTCCAACCGTAACAGTTAAACGAAAACTAACAGTAGCCCTAAACTTACTCCCTAAAACTAAGTTCAAACCTAACCTAACCTGAAGCCTAAATCAAACCATACACCTAACCCTAACCCTAGGCGGACACCTGAAGCTCCACCCCAAACCTAACCTGACCCTGACGCTTACTACAACCGTAACAGTTAACCGAAAACTAACAGTAGCCCTAAACTTACTCCCTCAAACTAAGTTCAAACCTAACCTAACCTGAAGCCTAAATCAAATCATAGACCTAACCCTAACCCTAGGCGGACACCTTATGCTTAACCCCAACCCTAACCTGACCCTGACGCGTACTCCAACTGTAACACTTAACCGAAAACTAACAGTAGCCCTAAACTTACTCCCTCAAACTAACTTCAAACCTAACCTAACCTGAAACCTAAATCAAACCATACACCTAACCCTAACCCTAGGCGGACACCTTAAGCTCAACCCCAACCCTAACCTGTCCCTGATGCTAACTCCAACAGTAACAGTTACCCGAAAACTAACAGTAGCCCTAAACTTACTCCCTCAAACTAAGTTCAAACCTAACCTAACCTGAAGCCTAAATCTAACCATACACCTAACCCTAACCCTAGGCGGACACCTTAAGCTCAACCCAAACCCTAACCTGACCCTCACGCTAACTCCAACCGTAACACTGATCCGAAAACTAACAGTAGCTCTAAACTTACTCCCTCAAACTTAGTTCAAACCTAACCTAACCTGAAGCCTAACTCAAACCATAGAGCTTACCCTAACGCTCGGCGGACACCTGAAGCTCAACCACAATCCTAACCTGACCCTCACGCTTACTCCAACCGTAACAGTTAACCGAAAACGAAGAGTAGCCCTAAACTGACTCCCTCATACTAAGTTCAAACCTAACCTAACCTGAAGCCTAACTCAAACCATAGACCTAACCCTAAATCTAGGCGGACACCTGAAGCTCAACCCCAACCCTAACCTGACCCTGAAGCTATCTCCAACCGTAAAACCGAACCGAAATCTAACAGTAGCCCTAAACTGACTCCCTCAAACTAAGTTCAAACCTAACCTAACCTGAAGCCTAAATCAAATCATAGACCTAACCCTAACCCTAGGCGGACACCTTATGTTTAAACCCCACCCTACCCTGACCCTGACGTTTACTCCAACTGTAACAGTTAACCGAAAACTAACTGTAGCCCTAAACTTACTCCCTCAAACTAACTTCAAACCTAACCTAACCTGAAGACTAAATCAAACCATACACCTAACCCTAACACTAGGCGGACACCTTAAGCTCAAACCCAAACCTAACCTGACCCTGATGCTAACTCTAACCGTAACAGTTTCCCGAAAACTAATAGTAGCCCTAAACTTACTCCCTCAAACTAAGTTCAAACCCAACCTAACCTGAAGCCTAAATCAAACCATACACCTAACCCTAACCCTTGGCTGACACCTTAAGCTCAACCCCAAACCTAACCTGACCTCCAGGCTAACTCCAACCATATCACTGAACCGAAAAATAAGAGTAGCACTATACTGACTCCCTAAAACTCAGTTCAAACCTAACCTAACCTGAAGCCTAAAACAAATCTTAGACCTAACCCTAACCCTAGGCGGACACCTTAAGCTCAACTCCAACCCTAAACTGACCCTGACGCTATCTCCAACCGTAACACTGAACCGAAAACTAACATTAGTCCTAAACTTACTCACTCAAACTAAGTTCAAATGTAACCTAACCTGAAGCCTAAATCAAACCATGGACCTTACCCTAACCCTAGGCGGACACCTCAAGCTAACCCCAACCCTAACCTGACTCTGACGCTAACTCCAAACATAATACTGAACCGAAAACTAACAGTAGCCCTAAACTTTCTCCCTCAAACTAAGTTCAAACCTAACCTAACCTGAAGCCTAAATCAAACCATACACCTAACCCTAACCCTAGGCGGACACCTGAAGCTCAAACCCAACCCTAACCTGACCCTCACGCTTACTCCAACGGTAACAGTTAACCGAAAACGAAGAGTAGCCCTAAACTGACTCCCTCATACTAAGTTCAAACCTAACCTAACCTGAAGCCTAACTCAAACCATAGACCTAACCCTAAATCTAGGCGGACACCTGAAGCTCAACCCCAACCCTAACCTGACCCTGAAGCTATCTCCAACCGTAAAACTGAACCGAAAACTAACAGTAGCCCAAAGCTTACTCCCTCAAACTAAGGTCAAACCTAACCTAACCTGAATCCTAACTCAAATCACAGACCTAACCCTAACCGTAGGCGGACCACATAAGCTCAACCCCAACCCTAACCTAACCCTCACGCTAACTACAACTGTAACACTGAACCGAAAACAAACAGTAGCACTAAACTTACTCCCTCAAACTAAGTTGAAACCTAACCTAACCTGAATCCTAACTCAAACAATAGACCTAACCCTAACCCTAGGCGGACACCTTAAGCTTAACCCCAACACTAACCTGACCCTGAGGCTAAATGCAACCATAACACTGAACCGAAAACTAACAGTAGGACTAAACTTACTCCCTCAAACTAAGTTCAAACCTAACCTAACCTGAAGCATAACTCAAACCATAGACCTCACCCTAACCCTATGCGGACACCTTATGCATAACCCCCACCCTAACCTGACCCTGACGCTTAATCCAACCGTAACAGTTAAACGAAAACTAACAGTAGCCCTAAACTTACTCCCTCAAACTAAGTTCAAACCTAACCTAACCTAAAGCCTAAATCAAACCATACACCTAACCCTAACCCTAGGCGGACACCTGAAGCTCAACCCCAACCCTAACCTGACCTCCAGACTAACTCCAACCATATCACTGTACCGAAAACTAAGAGTAGCACTATACTGACTCCCTCAAACTAAGTTCAAACCTATCCTAACCTGAAGCCTAAATCAAATCTTAGACCTAACCCTAACCCTAGGCGGACACCTTAAGCTCAACTCCAACCCTAAACTGACCCTGAGGCTATCTCCAACCGTAACACTGAACCGAAAACTAACAGTAGTCCTAAACTTACTCACTCAAACTAAGTTCAAATGTAACCTAACCTGAAGCCTAAATCAAACCATGGACCTTACCCTAACCCTAGGCGGACACCTCAAGCTAACCCCAACCCTAACCTGAACCTGACGCTAACTCCAAACATAATACTGAACCGAAAACTAACAGTAGTCCTAAACTTACTCCCTCAAACTAAGTTCAAACCTAACCTAACCTGAAGCCTAAATCAAACCATACACCTAACCCTAACCCTAGGCGGACACCTTAACTTCCACCCCAAACCTAACCTGATCCTGACGCTTACTCCAACTGTAACAGTTAACCGAAAACTAACAGTAGCCCTAAACTTACTCCCTCAAACTAAGTTCAAACATAACCTAACCTGAAGCCTAAATCAAACCATACACCTAACCCTAACCCTAGGCGGACACCATAAGCTCAACCCCAACCCTAACCTTTCCCTGACGCTAACTCCAACCGTAACAGTTACCCGAAAACTAACAGTAGCCCTAAACTTACTCCCTCAAACTAAGTTCAAACCTAACCTAACCTGAAGCCTAAATCAAACCATACACCTAACCCTAAGCCTCGGCGGACACCTGAAACTCAAACCCAACCCTAACCTGACCCTCACGCTAACTCCAACCGTAACACTGAACCTAAAACTAACAGTAGCCCTAAACTTAATCCCTAAAACTAAGTTCAACCCTAACCTAACCTGAAGCCTAACTCAAACCATAGAGCTAACCCTAACCCTAGGCCGACACCTGAAGGTCAACCCTAACCCTAACCTGACCCTGACGCTATCACCAACCGTAACACTGAACCGAAAACTAACAGTAGCCCTAAACTGACTCCCTCAAACTAAGTTCAAACCTAACCTAACCTGAAGTCTAAATCAAATCATAGACCTAACCCTAACCCTAGGCGGACACCTTATGCTTAACCCCCACCCTAACCTGACCCTGACGCTTACTCCAACTGTAACAATTAACCGAAAACTAACAGTAGCCCTAAACTTACTCCCTGAAACTAACTTTAAACCTAACCTAACCTGAAGACTAAATCAAACCATGCACCTAACCATAACCCTAGGCAGACACCTTAAGCTCAATCCCAACCCTAACCTGGCCCTGACGCTAACTCCATCCGTAACAGTTACCCGAAAACTAACAGTAGCCCTAAACTTACTCCCTCAAACTAAGTTCAAACCTAACCTAACCTGAAGCCTAAATCTAACCATACACCTAACCCTAACCCTAGGCGGACACCTTAAGCTCAACCCCAAACCTAACCTGACCCTCACGCTAACTCCAACCGTAACACTGAACCGAAAACTAACAGTAGCCCTAAACTTACTCCCTCAAACTAAGTTCAAACCTAACCTAACCTGAAGCCTAACTCAAACCAGAGACCTAACCCTAACGCTAGGCGGACACCTGAAGCTCAACCACAACCCTAACATGACCCTGAGGCTAAATCCAACCGTAACACTGAACCGAAAACTGACAGTAGCCCTAAACTTACTCCCTCAATCTAAGTTCAATCCTAACCTAACCTGAAGCCTAAATGAACCCATAGACCTAACCCTAACCCTAGGCAGACACCTTAAGGTTAACCCCAACCCTAACCTGACCCTGAGGCTAAATCCAACCGTAACACTGAACCGAAAACTAACAGTAGCCCTAAACTGACTCCCTCAAACTAAGTTCAAACCTAACCTAACCTGAAGCCTAAATCAAATCATAGACCTACCCTAACCCTAGGCGGACACCTTATGCTTAAACCCCACCCTACCCTGACCCTGACGTTTACTCCAACTGTAACAGTTAACCGAAAACTAACTGTAGCCCTAAACTTACTCCCTCAAACTAACTTCAAACCTAACCTAACCTGAAGCCTAAATCAAACCATACACCTAACCCTAACACTAGGCGGACACCTTAAGCTCAAACCCAAACCTAACCTGACCCTGACGCTATCTCCAACCGTAACAGTTAACCGAAAACTAACAGTAGCCCTAAACTTACGCCCTCAAACTAGTTCAAACATAACCTAACCTGAAGCCTAAATCAAATCATAGACCTAACCCTAACCCTATGCGGACACCTTATGCTTAACCCCCACCCTAACCTGACCCTGAGGCTTACTCCAACTGTAACAGTTAACCGAAAACTAACAGTAGCCCTAAACTTAATCCATCAAACTAACTTCAAACCTAACCTAACCTTAAGCCTAAATGAAACCATACACCTAACCCTAACCCTAGGCGGACACCTTAATCTCAACCCCAAACCTAACCTGACCCTGACGCTAACTCCAACCGTAACAGTTTCCCGAAAACTAATAGTAGCCCTAAACTTACTCCCTCGAACTAAGTTCAAACCCAACCTAACCTGAAGCCTAAATCAAACCATACACCTAACCATAACCCTTGGCTTACACCTTAAGCTCAACCCCAAACCTAACCTGACCTCCAGGCTAACTCCAACCATATCACTGAACCGAAAACTAAGAGTAGCACTATACTGACTCCCTCAAACTAAGTTCAAACCTAACCTAACCTGAAGCCTAAATCAAACCATACACCTAACCCTAACCCTAGGCGGACACCTGAAGCTCAACCCCAACCCTAACCTGACCCTCACGCTAACTCCAACCGTAACACTGAACGGAAAACTAACAGTAGCCCTAAACTTTCTCCCTCAAACTAAGTTCAAACCTAACCTAACCTGAAGCCTAACTCAAACCATAGACCTAACCCTAAACCTAGGCGGACACCTAAAGCTCAACCCCAACCCTAACCTGACCCTGACGCTATCTCCAACCGTAACACTGAACTGAAAACCAACAGTAGCCCAAAACTTACTCCCTCAAACTAAGTTCAAACCTAACCTAACCTGAAGCCTAACTCAAACCACAGACCTAACCCTAACCCTAGGCGGACCCCATAAGCTCAACCCCAACCCTAACCTAACCCTCACGCTAACTCCAACCGTAACACTGAACCGAAAACTAACAGTAGCCCTAAACTTACTCCCTCAAACTAAGTTGAAACCTAACCTAACCTGAATCCTAACTCAAACAATAGACCTAACCCTAACCCTAGGCGGACACCTTAAGCTTAACCCCAACCCTAACCTGACCCTGAGGCTAAATCCAACCATAACAATGAACCAAAAACTAACAGTAGGCCTACACTTACTCCCTCAAACTAAATTCAAGCCTAACCTAACCTGAAGCATAACTCAAACCATAGACCTCACCCTAACCCTATGCGGACACCTTATGCATAACCCCCACCCTAACCTGACCCTGACGCTTACTCCAACCGTAACAGTTAAACGAAAACTAACAGTAGCCCTAAACTTACTCCCTAAAACTAAGTTCAAACCTAACCTAACCTGAAGCCTAAATCAAACCATACACCTAACCCTAACCCTAGGCGGACACCTGAAGCTCCACCCCAAACCTAACCTGACCCTGACGCTTACTACAACCGTAACAGTTAACCGAAAACTAACAGTAGCCCTAAACTTACTCCCTCAAACTAAGTTCAAACCTAACCTAACCTGAAGCCTAAATCAAATCATAGACCTAACCCTAACCCTAGGCGGACACCTTATGCTTAACCCCAACCCTAACCTGACCCTGACGCGTACTCCAACTGTAACACTTAACCGAAAACTAACAGTAGCCCTAAACTTACTCCCTCAAACTAACTTCAAACCTAACCTAACCTGAAACCTAAATCAAACCATACACCTAACCCTAACCCTAGGCGGACACCTTAAGCTCAACCCCAACCCTAACCTGTCCCTGATGCTAACTCCAACAGTAACAGTTACCCGAAAACTAACAGTAGCCCTAAACTTACTCCCTCAAACTAAGTTCAAACCTAACCTAACCTGAAGCCTAAATCTAACCATACACCTAACCCTAACCCTAGGCGGACACCTTAAGCTCAACCCAAACCCTAACCTGACCCTCACGCTAACTCCAACCGTAACACTGATCCGAAAACTAACAGTAGCTCTAAACTTACTCCCTCAAACTTAGTTCAAACCTAACCTAACCTGAAGCCTAACTCAAACCATAGAGCTTACCCTAACGCTCGGCGGACACCTGAAGCTCAACCACAATCCTAACCTGACCCTCACGCTTACTCCAACCGTAACAGTTAACCGAAAACGAAGAGTAGCCCTAAACTGACTCACTCATACTAAGTTCAAACCTAACCTAACCTGAAGCCTAACTCAAACCATAGACCTAACCCTAAATCTAGGCGGACACCTGAAGCTCAACCCCAACCCTAACCTGACCCTGAAGCTATCTCCAACCGTAAAACCGAACCGAAATCTAACAGTAGCCCTAAACTGACTCCCTCAAACTAAGTTCAAACCTAACCTAACCTGAAGCCTAAATCAAATCATAGACCTAACCCTAACCCTAGGCGGACACCTTATGTTTAAACCCCACCCTACCCTGACCCTGACGTTTACTCCAACTGTAACAGTTAACCGAAAACTAACTGTAGCCCTAAACTTACTCCCTCAAACTAACTTCAAACCTAACCTAACCTGAAGACTAAATCAAACCATACACCTAACCCTAACACTAGGCGGACACCTTAAGCTCAAACCCAAACCTAACCTGACCCTGATGCTAACTCTAACCGTAACAGTTTCCCGAAAACTAATAGTAGTCCTAAACTTACTCCCTCAAACTAAGTTCAAACCCAACCTAACCTGAAGCCTAAATCAAACCATACACCTAACCCTAACCCTTGGCTGACACCTTAAGCTCAACCCCAAACCTAACCTGACCTCCAGGCTAACTCCAACCATATCACTGAACCGAAAAATAAGAGTAGCACTATACTGACTCCCTAAAACTCAGTTCAAACCTAACCTAACCTGAAGCCTAAAACAAATCTTAGACCTAACCCTAACCCTAGGCGGACACCTTAAGCTCAACTCCAACCCTAAACTGACCCTGACGCTATCTCCAACCGTAACACTGAACCGAAAACTAACATTAGTCCTAAACTTACTCACTCAAACTAAGTTCAAATGTAACCTAACCTGAAGCCTAAATCAAACCATGGACCTTACCCTAACCCTAGGCGGACACCTCAAGCTAACCCCAACCCTAACCTGACTCTGACGCTAACTCCAAACATAATACTGAACCGAAAACTAACAGTAGCCCTAAACTTTCTCCCTCAAACTAAGTTCAAACCTAACCTAACCTGAAGCCTAAATCAAACCATACACCTAACCCTAACCCTAGGCGGACACCTGAAGCTCAAACCCAACCCTAACCTGACCCTCACGCTTACTCCAACGGTAACAGTTAACCGAAAACGAAGAGTAGCCCTAAACTGACTCCCTCATACTAAGTTCAAACCTAACCTAACCTGAAGCCTAACTCAAACCATAGACCTAACCCTAAATCTAGGCGGACACCTGAAGCTCAACCCCAACCCTAACCTGACCCTGAAGCTATCTCCAACCGTAAAACTGAACCGAAAACTAACAGTAGCCCAAAGCTTACTCCCTCAAACTAAGGTCAAACCTAACCTAACCTGAATCCTAACTCAAATCACAGACCTAACCCTAACCGTAGGCGGACCACATAAGCTCAACCCCAACCCTAACCTAACCCTCACGCTAACTACAACTGTAACACTGAACCGAAAACAAACAGTAGCACTAAACTTACTCCCTCAAACTAAGTTGAAACCTAACCTAACCTGAATCCTAACTCAAACAATAGACCTAACCCTAACCCTAGGCGGACACCTTAAGCTTAACCCCAACACTAACCTGACCCTGAGGCTAAATGCAACCATAACACTGAACCGAAAACTAACAGTAGGACTAAACTTACTCCCTCAAACTAAGTTCAAACCTAACCTAACCTGAAGCATAACTCAAACCATAGACCTCACCCTAACCCTATGCGGACACCTTATGCATAACCCCCACCCTAACCTGACCCTGACGCTTAATCCAACCGTAACAGTTAAACGAAAACTAACAGTAGCCCTAAACTTACTCCCTCAAACTAAGTTCAAACATAACCTAACCTGAAGCCTAAATCAAACCATACACCTAACCCTAACCCTAGGCGGACACCATAAGCTCAACCCCAACCCTAACCTTTCCCTGACGCTAACTCCAACCGTAACAGTTACCCGAAAACTAACAGTAGCCCTAAACTTACTCCCTCAAACTAAGTTCAAACCTAACCTAACCTGAAGCCTAAATCAAACCATACACCTAACCCTAAGCCTCGGCGGACACCTGAAACTCAAACCCAACCCTAACCTGACCCTCACGCTAACTCCAACCGTAACACTGAACCTAAAACTAACAGTAGCCCTAAACTTAATCCCTAAAACTAAGTTCAACCCTAACCTAACCTGAAGCCTAACTCAAACCATAGAGCTAACCCTAACCCTAGGCCGACACCTGAAGGTCAACCCTAACCCTAACCTGACCCTGACGCTATCACCAACCGTAACACTGAACCGAAAACTAACAGTAGCCCTAAACTGACTCCCTCAAACTAAGTTCAAACCTAACCTAACCTGAAGTCTAAATCAAATCATAGACCTAACCCTAACCCTAGGCGGACACCTTATGCTTAACCCCCACCCTAACCTGACCCTGACGCTTACTCCAACTGTAACAATTAACCGAAAACTAACAGTAGCCCTAAACTTACTCCCTGAAACTAACTTTAAACCTAACCTAACCTGAAGACTAAATCAAACCATGCACCTAACCATAACCCTAGGCAGACACCTTAAGCTCAATCCCAACCCTAACCTGGCCCTGACGCTAACTCCATCCGTAACAGTTACCCGAAAACTAACAGTAGCCCTAAACTTACTCCCTCAAACTAAGTTCAAACCTAACCTAACCTGAAGCCTAAATCTAACCATACACCTAACCCTAACCCTAGGCGGACACCTTAAGCTCAACCCCAAACCTAACCTGACCCTCACGCTAACTCCAACCGTAACACTGAACCGAAAACTAACAGTAGCCCTAAACTTACTCCCTCAAACTAAGTTCAAACCTAACCTAACCTGAAGCCTAACTCAAACCAGAGACCTAACCCTAACGCTAGGCGGACACCTGAAGCTCAACCACAACCCTAACATGACCCTGAGGCTAAATCCAACCGTAACACTGAACCGAAAACTGACAGTAGCCCTAAACTTACTCCCTCAATCTAAGTTCAATCCTAACCTAACCTGAAGCCTAAATGAACCCATAGACCTAACCCTAACCCTAGGCAGACACCTTAAGGTTAACCCCAACCCTAACCTGACCCTGAGGCTAAATCCAACCGTAACACTGAACCGAAAACTAACAGTAGCCCTAAACTGACTCCCTCAAACTAAGTTCAAACCTAACCTAACCTGAAGCCTAAATCAAATCATAGACCTACCCTAACCCTAGGCGGACACCTTATGCTTAAACCCCACCCTACCCTGACCCTGACGTTTACTCCAACTGTAACAGTTAACCGAAAACTAACTGTAGCCCTAAACTTACTCCCTCAAACTAACTTCAAACCTAACCTAACCTGAAGCCTAAATCAAACCATACACCTAACCCTAACACTAGGCGGACACCTTAAGCTCAAACCCAAACCTAACCTGACCCTGACGCTATCTCCAACCGTAACAGTTAACCGAAAACTAACAGTAGCCCTAAACTTACGCCCTCAAACTAGTTCAAACATAACCTAACCTGAAGCCTAAATCAAATCATAGACCTAACCCTAACCCTATGCGGACACCTTATGCTTAACCCCCACCCTAACCTGACCCTGAGGCTTACTCCAACTGTAACAGTTAACCGAAAACTAACAGTAGCCCTAAACTTAATCCATCAAACTAACTTCAAACCTAACCTAACCTTAAGCCTAAATGAAACCATACACCTAACCCTAACCCTAGGCGGACACCTTAATCTCAACCCCAAACCTAACCTGACCCTGACGCTAACTCCAACCGTAACAGTTTCCCGAAAACTAATAGTAGCCCTAAACTTACTCCCTCGAACTAAGTTCAAACCCAACCTAACCTGAAGCCTAAATCAAACCATACACCTAACCATAACCCTTGGCTTACACCTTAAGCTCAACCCCAAACCTAACCTGACCTCCAGGCTAACTCCAACCATATCACTGAACCGAAAACTAAGAGTAGCACTATACTGACTCCCTCAAACTAAGTTCAAACCTAACCTAACCTGAAGCCTAAATCAAACCATACACCTAACCCTAACCCTAGGCGGACACCTGAAGCTCAACCCCAACCCTAACCTGACCCTCACGCTAACTCCAACCGTAACACTGAACGGAAAACTAACAGTAGCCCTAAACTTTCTCCCTCAAACTAAGTTCAAACCTAACCTAACCTGAAGCCTAACTCAAACCATAGACCTAACCCTAAACCTAGGCGGACACCTAAAGCTCAACCCCAACCCTAACCTGACCCTGACGCTATCTCCAACCGTAACACTGAACTGAAAACCAACAGTAGCCCAAAACTTACTCCCTCAAACTAAGTTCAAACCTAACCTAACCTGAAGCCTAACTCAAACCACAGACCTAACCCTAACCCTAGGCGGACCCCATAAGCTCAACCCCAACCCTAACCTAACCCTCACGCTAACTCCAACCGTAACACTGAACCGAAAACTAACAGTAGCCCTAAACTTACTCCCTCAAACTAAGTTGAAACCTAACCTAACCTGAATCCTAACTCAAACAATAGACCTAACCCTAACCCTAGGCGGACACCTTAAGCTTAACCCCAACCCTAACCTGACCCTGAGGCTAAATCCAACCATAACAATGAACCAAAAACTAACAGTAGGCCTACACTTACTCCCTCAAACTAAATTCAAGCCTAACCTAACCTGAAGCATAACTCAAACCATAGACCTCACCCTAACCCTATGCGGACACCTTATGCATAACCCCCACCCTAACCTGACCCTGACGCTTACTCCAACCGTAACAGTTAAACGAAAACTAACAGTAGCCCTAAACTTACTCCCTAAAACTAAGTTCAAACCTAACCTAACCTGAAGCCTAAATCAAACCATACACCTAACCCTAACCCTAGGCGGACACCTGAAGCTCCACCCCAAACCTAACCTGACCCTGACGCTTACTACAACCGTAACAGTTAACCGAAAACTAACAGTAGCCCTAAACTTACTCCCTCAAACTAAGTTCAAACCTAACCTAACCTGAAGCCTAAATCAAATCATAGACCTAACCCTAACCCTAGGCGGACACCTTATGCTTAACCCCAACCCTAACCTGACCCTGACGCGTACTCCAACTGTAACACTTAACCGAAAACTAACAGTAGCCCTAAACTTACTCCCTCAAACTAACTTCAAACCTAACCTAACCTGAAACCTAAATCAAACCATACACCTAACCCTAACCCTAGGCGGACACCTTAAGCTCAACCCCAACCCTAACCTGTCCCTGATGCTAACTCCAACAGTAACAGTTACCCGAAAACTAACAGTAGCCCTAAACTTACTCCCTCAAACTAAGTTCAAACCTAACCTAACCTGAAGCCTAAATCTAACCATACACCTAACCCTAACCCTAGGCGGACACCTTAAGCTCAACCCAAACCCTAACCTGACCCTCACGCTAACTCCAACCGAAACACTGATCCGAAAACTAACAGTAGCTCTAAACTTACTCCCTCAAACTTAGTTCAAACCTAACCTAACCTGAAGCCTAACTCAAACCATAGAGCTTACCCTAACGCTCGGCGGACACCTGAAGCTCAACCACAATCCTAACCTGACCCTCACGCTTACTCCAACCGTAACAGTTAACCGAAAACGAAGAGTAGCCCTAAACTGACTCACTCATACTAAGTTCAAACCTAACCTAACCTGAAGCCTAACTCAAACCATAGACCTAACCCTAAATCTAGGCGGACACCTGAAGCTCAACCCCAACCCTAACCTGACCCTGAAGCTATCTCCAACCGTAAAACCGAACCGAAATCTAACAGTAGCCCTAAACTGACTCCCTCAAACTAAGTTCAAACCTAACCTAACCTGAAGCCTAAATCAAATCATAGACCTAACCCTAACCCTAGGCGGACACCTTATGTTTAAACCCCACCCTACCCTGACCCTGACGTTTACTCCAACTGTAACAGTTAACCGAAAACTAACTGTAGCCCTAAACTTACTCCCTCAAACTAACTTCAAACCTAACCTAACCTGAAGACTAAATCAAACCATACACCTAACCCTAACACTAGGCGGACACCTTAAGCTCAAACCCAAACCTAACCTGACCCTGATGCTAACTCTAACCGTAACAGTTTCCCGAAAACTAATAGTAGTCCTAAACTTACTCCCTCAAACTAAGTTCAAACCCAACCTAACCTGAAGCCTAAATCAAACCATACACCTAACCCTAACCCTTGGCTGACACCTTAAGCTCAACCCCAAACCTAACCTGACCTCCAGGCTAACTCCAACCATATCACTGAACCGAAAAATAAGAGTAGCACTATACTGACTCCCTAAAACTCAGTTCAAACCTAACCTAACCTGAAGCCTAAAACAAATCTTAGACCTAACCCTAACCCTAGGCGGACACCTTAAGCTCAACTCCAACCCTAAACTGACCCTGACGCTATCTCCAACCGTAACACTGAACCGAAAACTAACATTAGTCCTAAACTTACTCACTCAAACTAAGTTCAAATGTAACCTAACCTGAAGCCTAAATCAAACCATGGACCTTACCCTAACCCTAGGCGGACACCTCAAGCTAACCCCAACCCTAACCTGACTCTGACGCTAACTCCAAACATAATACTGAACCGAAAACTAACAGTAGCCCTAAACTTTCTCCCTCAAACTAAGTTCAAACCTAACCTAACCTGAAGCCTAAATCAAACCATACACCTAACCCTAACCCTAGGCGGACACCTGAAGCTCAAACCCAACCCTAACCTGACCCTCACGCTTACTCCAACGGTAACAGTTAACCGAAAACGAAGAGTAGCCCTAAACTGACTCCCTCATACTAAGTTCAAACCTAACCTAACCTGAAGCCTAACTCAAACCATAGACCTAACCCTAAATCTAGGCGGACACCTGAAGCTCAACCCCAACCCTAACCTGACCCTGAAGCTATCTCCAACCGTAAAACTGAACCGAAAACTAACAGTAGCCCAAAGCTTACTCCCTCAAACTAAGGTCAAACCTAACCTAACCTGAATCCTAACTCAAATCACAGACCTAACCCTAACCGTAGGCGGACCACAAAAGCTCAACCCCAACCCTAACCTAACCCTCACGCTAACTACAACTGTAACACTGAACCGAAAACAAACAGTAGCACTAAACTTACTCCCTCAAACTAAGTTGAAACCTAACCTAACCTGAATCCTAACTCAAACAATAGACCTAACCCTAACCCTAGGCGGACACCTTAAGCTTAACCCCAACACTAACCTGACCCTGAGGCTAAATGCAACCATAACACTGAACCGAAAACTAACAGTAGGACTAAACTTACTCCCTCAAACTAAGTTCAAACCTAACCTAACCTGAAGCATAACTCAAACCATAGACCTCACCCTAACCCTATGCGGACACCTTATGCATAACCCCCACCCTAACCTGACCCTGACGCTTAATCCAACCGTAACAGTTAAACGAAAACTAACAGTAGCCCTAAACTTACTCCCTCAAACTAAGTTCAAACATAACCTAACCTGAAGCCTAAATCAAACCATACACCTAACCCTAACCCTAGGCGGACACCATAAGCTCAACCCCAACCCTAACCTTTCCCTGACGCTAACTCCAACCGTAACAGTTACCCGAAAACTAACAGTAGCCCTAAACTTACTCCCTCAAACTAAGTTCAAACCTAACCTAACCTGAAGCCTAAATCAAACCATACACCTAACCCTAAGCCTCGGCGGACACCTGAAACTCAAACCCAACCCTAACCTGACCCTCACGCTAACTCCAACCGTAACACTGAACCTAAAACTAACAGTAGCCCTAAACTTAATCCCTAAAACTAAGTTCAACCCTAACCTAACCTGAAGCCTAACTCAAACCATAGAGCTAACCCTAACCCTAGGCCGACACCTGAAGGTCAACCCTAACCCTAACCTGACCCTGACGCTATCACCAACCGTAACACTGAACCGAAAACTAACAGTAGCCCTAAACTGACTCCCTCAAACTAAGTTCAAACCTAACCTAACCTGAAGTCTAAATCAAATCATAGACCTAACCCTAACCCTAGGCGGACACCTTATGCTTAACCCCCACCCTAACCTGACCCTGACGCTTACTCCAACTGTAACAATTAACCGAAAACTAACAGTAGCCCTAAACTTACTCCCTGAAACTAACTTTAAACCTAACCTAACCTGAAGACTAAATCAAACCATGCACCTAACCATAACCCTAGGCAGACACCTTAAGCTCAATCCCAACCCTAACCTGGCCCTGACGCTAACTCCATCCGTAACAGTTACCCGAAAACTAACAGTAGCCCTAAACTTACTCCCTCAAACTAAGTTCAAACCTAACCTAACCTGAAGCCTAAATCTAACCATACACCTAACCCTAACCCTAGGCGGACACCTTAAGCTCAACCCCAAACCTAACCTGACCCTCACGCTAACTCCAACCGTAACACTGAACCGAAAACTAACAGTAGCCCTAAACTTACTCCCTCAAACTAAGTTCAAACCTAACCTAACCTGAAGCCTAACTCAAACCAGAGACCTAACCCTAACGCTAGGCGGACACCTGAAGCTCAACCACAACCCTAACATGACCCTGAGGCTAAATCCAACCGTAACACTGAACCGAAAACTGACAGTAGCCCTAAACTTACTCCCTCAATCTAAGTTCAATCCTAACCTAACCTGAAGCCTAAATGAACCCATAGACCTAACCCTAACCCTAGGCAGACACCTTAAGGTTAACCCCAACCCTAACCTGACCCTGAGGCTAAATCCAACCGTAACACTGAACCGAAAACTAACAGTAGCCCTAAACTGACTCCCTCAAACTAAGTTCAAACCTAACCTAACCTGAAGCCTAAATCAAATCATAGACCTACCCTAACCCTAGGCGGACACCTTATGCTTAAACCCCACCCTACCCTGACCCTGACGTTTACTCCAACTGTAACAGTTAACCGAAAACTAACTGTAGCCCTAAACTTACTCCCTCAAACTAACTTCAAACCTAACCTAACCTGAAGCCTAAATCAAACCATACACCTAACCCTAACACTAGGCGGACACCTTAAGCTCAAACCCAAACCTAACCTGACCCTGACGCTATCTCCAACCGTAACAGTTAACCGAAAACTAACAGTAGCCCTAAACTTACGCCCTCAAACTAGTTCAAACATAACCTAACCTGAAGCCTAAATCAAATCATAGACCTAACCCTAACCCTATGCGGACACCTTATGCTTAACCCCCACCCTAACCTGACCCTGAGGCTTACTCCAACTGTAACAGTTAACCGAAAACTAACAGTAGCCCTAAACTTAATCCATCAAACTAACTTCAAACCTAACCTAACCTTAAGCCTAAATGAAACCATACACCTAACCCTAACCCTAGGCGGACACCTTAATCTCAACCCCAAACCTAACCTGACCCTGACGCTAACTCCAACCGTAACAGTTTCCCGAAAACTAATAGTAGCCCTAAACTTACTCCCTCGAACTAAGTTCAAACCCAACCTAACCTGAAGCCTAAATCAAACCATACACCTAACCATAACCCTTGGCTTACACCTTAAGCTCAACCCCAAACCTAACCTGACCTCCAGGCTAACTCCAACCATATCACTGAACCGAAAACTAAGAGTAGCACTATACTGACTCCCTCAAACTAAGTTCAAACCTAACCTAACCTGAAGCCTAAATCAAACCATACACCTAACCCTAACCCTAGGCGGACACCTGAAGCTCAAACCCAACCCTAACCTGACCCTCACGATAACTCCAACCGTAACACTGAACCTAAAACTAACAGTAGCCCTAAACTTAATCCCTAAAACTAAGTTCAACCCTAACCTAACCTGAAGCCTAACTCAAACCATAGAGCTAACCCTAACACTAGGCCGAGACCTGAAGGTCAACCCTAACCCTAACCTGACCCTGACGCTATCACCAACCGTAACACTGAACCGAAAACTAACAGTAGCCCTAAACTTACTCCGTAAAACTAAGTTCAAACCTAACCTAACCTGAGGCCTAACTCAAATCACAGACCTAACCCTAACCCTAGGCGGACACCTTAAGCTCAACCCCAACCCTAACCTGACCCTCACGCTAACTCCAAACGTAACACTGAACAGAAAACTAACAGTAGCCCTAAACTTACTCCCTCAAACTAAGTTCAATCCTAACCTAACCTGAAGACTAAATGAAACCATAGACCTAACCCTAACCCTAGCGGACACCATATGCTTAACCCCCAACCTAATCTGACCCTGACGCTTACTCCAACCGTAACAGTTAACCGAAAACTAACAGTAGCCCTAAACTGACTCTCACAAACTAAGTTCAAACCTAACATAACCTGAAGCCTAAATCAAATAATAGACCTAACCCTAACCCTAGGCGGACACCTTATGCTTAACCCCCACCCTAACCTGACCTTGACGCTTACTCCAACTGTAAAAATTAACCGAAAACTAACAGTAGCCCTAAACTTACTCCCTGAAACTCTCTTTATACCTAACCTAACCTGAAGCCTAAATCAAACCATGCACCTATACCTAACCCTATGCAGACACCTTAAGCTCAATCCCAACCCTAACCTGGCCCTGACGCTAACTCCAACCGTAACAGTTACCCAAAAACTAACAGTAGCCCTAAACTTACTACCTCAAACTAAGTTCAAACCTAACCTAACCAGAAGACAAAATCAAACCATACACCTAACCCTAACCCTAGGCGGACACTTTAAGCTCAACCCCAACCCTAACCTGACCCTGTCGCTATCTCCAACCGTAACACTGAATCGAAAACTAACAGTAGCCCTAAACTTACTCCCTCAAACTAAGTTCAAACCTAACATAACCTGAAGCCTAACTCATACCACAGACCCAAGCCTAACCCTAGGCGGACACCTTAAGCTCAACCCCAACCCTAACCTGACCCTCACGCTAACTCCAACCGTAACACTGAACCGAAAACTAACAGTAGCCCTAAACTTACTCCCTCAAACTAAGTTCAAACCTAACCTAACCTGAAGCCTAACTCAAACAATAGACCTAACCCTAACCCTAGGCGGACACCTTAAGCTTAAACCCAATCCTAACCTGACCCTGACGCTATCTCCAACCGTAACACTGAACCGAAAACTAACAGTAGCCCTAAACTTACTCCCTCAAACTAAGTTCAAACCTAACCTAACCTGAAGCCTAACTCAAACCACCGACCTAACCCTAACACTAGGCGGACACCTTAAGCTCAACCCCAACCCTAACCTGACCCTCACGCTAACTCCAACCTTAACACTGAACCGAAAACTAACAGTAGCCCTAAACTTACTCCCTCAAACTAAGTTCAAACCTAACCTAACCTGAAGCCTAACTCACACAATAGACCTAACCCTAACCCTAGGCGGACACCTTAAGCTTAACCCAAACCTTAACCTGACCCTGAGGCTAAATCCAACGGTAACACTGATCCGAAAACTAACAGTAGCCCTAAACTTACTCACTCAAACTAAGTTCAATCAAACCTAACCTGAAGCCTAAATGAAACCATAGACCTAACCCTAACCCTAGGCGGACACCTTATGCTTAACCCCCACCCTAACCTGACCCTGACGCTTATTCCAACCAAAACAGTTAAAGGAAAACTAAAAGTAACCCTAAACTTACTCCCTCAAACTAAGTTCAAACCTAACCTAACCTGAAGCCTAAATCAAACCATAAACCTAACCCTAACCCTAGGCGGACACCTTAAGCTCAACCCCAAACCTAACCTGACCCTGACGCTTACTCCAACCGTAACACTTAACCGAAAACTAACAGTAGACCTAAACTGACTCCCTCAAACTAAGTTCAAACCTAACCTAACCTGAAGACTAACTCAAACCATAGACCTAAGCCTAACCCTGGGCGGACACCTTATGCTTAACCCCCAGCCTAACCTGACCCTGACGCTTACTCCAACTGTAACAGTTAACCGAAAACTAACCATAGCCCTATACTTACTCCCTCAAACTAAGTTCAAACCTAACCTAACCTGAAGCCTAAATCAAACCATACACCTAACCCTAACCCTAGGCGGACACCTTAACTTCAACCCCAAACCTAACCTGACCCTAACGCTTACTCCAACTGTAACAGTTAACCGAAAACTAACAGTAGCCCTAAACTTACTCCCTCAAAATAAGTTCAAACATAACCTAACCTGAAGCCTAAATCAAACCATACAACTAAACCTAACCCTAGGCGGACACCTGAAGCTCAACCACAACCCTAACCTGACCCTGACGCTATCTCCAACCGTAACACTGAACCGAAAACTAACAGTAGCCCTAAACTTACTCCCTCAAACTAAGTTCAAACCTAACCTAACCTGATGCCTAACTCAAACCACAGACCTAACCCTAACCCTAGGCGGACACCTTAAGCTCAACCCCAACCCTAACCGGACCTTCAAGCTAACTCCAAATGTAACACTGAACCAAAAACTAACAGTAGCCCTAAACTTACTCCCTCAAACTAAGTTCAAACCTAACCTAACCTGAAGCCTAACTCAAACAATAGACCTAACCCTAACACTAGGCCGACACCTTAAGCTTAACCACAACCCTAACCTGACCATGAGGCCAAATCCAACCGTAACACTGAACCGAAAACTAACAGTAGCCCTAAACTTAGTCCCTCAAACTAAGTTCAATCCTAACCTAACCTGAAGCCTAAATGAAACCATAGACCTAACCCTAACCCTAGGCCGACACCTTATGCTTAACCCCCACCCTAAACTGACCCTGACGCTTACTCCAACTGTAACAGTTAACCGAAAACTAACAGTAGTCCTAAACTTACTCCATCAAACTAACTTCAAACCTAACCTAACCTTAAGCCTAAATGAAACCATACACCTAACCCTAACCCTAGGCGGACACCTTAATCTCAAGCCCAACCCTAACCTGGCCCTGAAGCTAACTCCAACCCTAACATTTTCCCGAAAACTAACAGTAGCCCTAAACTTACTCCCTCAAACTAAGTTCATACCTAACCTAACCTGAAGCCTAAATCAAACAATACATCTAACCCTAACCCTAGGCGGACACCTTAAGCTCAACCCCAACCCTAACCTGGCCGTGACGCTAACTCCAACCGTAACACTGAACCTAAAACTAACAGTAGCCCTAAACTTACTCCCTAAAACAAAGTTCAAACCTAACCTAACCTGAAGCCTAACTCAAACAATAGACCTAACCCTAACCCTAGGCCGTCACCTGAAGCTCAACCCCAACCCTAACATGACCCTGACGCTATCTCCAACCGTAAAACTGAACCGAAAACTAACAGTAGCCCTAAACTTACTCCCTAAATCTAAGTTCAAATCTAACCTAACCTGAAGCCTAACTCAAATCACAGACCAAACCCTAAACCTAGGCGGACACCTTAAGCTCAACCACAACACTAACCGGACCCTAACGCTAACTCCAAACGTAACACTGAACCGAAAACTAACAGTAGCTCTAAACTTACTCCCACAAACTAAGTTCAATCCTAACCTAACCTGAAGCCTAAATGAAACCATAGACCTAACCCTAACCCTAGGCGGACACCTTATGCTTAACCCCCACCCTAACCTGACCCTGACGCTTACTCCAACCGTAACAGTTAACCGAAAACTAAGAGTAGCCCTAAACTTACTCCATCAAACTAAGTTCAATAATAACCTAACCTGAAGCCTAAATGAAACCATAGACCTAACCCTAACCCTAAGCGGAAACCTTATGCTTAACCCCCACCCTAACCTGACCCTGACGCTTACTCCAACCATAACAGTTAAACGAAAACTAACAATAGCCCTAAACTTACTCCCTCAAACTAAGTTCAAACCTAACCTAACCTGAAACCTAAATCAAACCATACACTTAACCCTAACCCTAGGCGGACACCTTAAGCTCAACCCCAAACCTAACATGACCCTGGCACTTACTCCAACCGTAACAGATAACCGAAAACTAACAGTAGCCCTAAACTGACTCCCGCAAACTAAGTTCAAACCTAACCTAACCTGAAGCCTCACTCAAACAATAGACCTAACCCTAACCCTAGGCAGACACCTTAATCTCAACCCCAAACATAACCTGACCCTGAGGCTAAATCCAACCGTAACACTGATCCGAAAACTAACAGTAGCCCTAAACTTTCTCCCTAAAACTAAGTTCAAACCTAACGTAACCTGAAGCCTAACTCAAATCACAGACCAAACCCTAAACCTAGGCGGACACCTTAAGCTTAACCCCAACCATAACCTGACCCTGAGGCTAAATCCAACCCTAACACTGATCTGAAAACTAACATTAGCCCTAAACTTACTCACTCAAACTAAGTTCAATCCTAACCTATCCTGAAGCCTAAATGAAACCGTAGACCTAACCCTAACCCTAGGCGGACACCTGAAGCTCACCCCCAACACTAAATTGACCCTGACGATATCTCCAACCGTAACACTGAACCGAAAACTAACAGTAGCCCTAAACTTACTCCCTCAAACTAACTTCAAACCTAACCTAACCTGAAGCCTAAATCAAACCACAGACCTAACCCTAACCCTAGGGGGACACCTTAAGCTCAACCCCAACCCTAACATGACCCTCATGCTAACTCCAACCGTAACATTGAACCGAAAACTAACAGTAGCCCTAAACTTACTCCCTCAAACTAAGTTCAAACCTAACCTAACCTGAAGCCTAAATCACACCACAGACCTAACCCTAACCCAAGGAAGACACCTTAAGCTCAACTCCAACCCTAACCTGACCCTGACGCTATCTCCAACCGTAACACTGAACAGAAAACTAACAGTAGCCCTATACTTACTCCCTCAAACTAAGTTCAAACGTAACCTAACCTGGAGCCTAAAACAAACCATGGACCTAACCCTAACCCTAGGCAGACACCTCAAGCTAACCCCAACCCTAACCTGACCCTGACCCTAACTCCAACCATAATACTGAACCGAAAACTAACAGTAGCCCTAAACTTACTCCCTCAAACTAAGTTCAAACCTAACCTAACCTGAAGCCTAAATCAAACCATACACCTAACCCTAACCCTAGGCGGACACCTTAACTTCACCCCCAAACCTAACCTGATCCTAACGCTTACTCCAACTGTAACAGTTAACCGAAAACTAACAGTAGCCCTAAACTTACTCCCTCAAACTAAGTTCAAACCTAACCTAACCTGAAGCCTAAATCAAACCAGACACCTTACCCTAACCCTGGGCAGACACCTGAAGCTCAAACCCAACCCTAACCTGACCCTCATGCTAACTCCAACCGTAACACTGAACCTAAAACTAAGAGTAGCCCTAAACTTACTCCCTAAAACTAAGTTAAAACCTAACCTAACCTGAAGAATAACTCAAATCATAGACCTAACCCTAACCCTAGGCCGACACCTGAAGCTCAACCCCAACCCTAACCTGACCCTGACGCTATCTCCAACCGTAACACTGAACCGAAAACTAACAGTAGCCCTAAACTGACTCCCTCAAACTAAGTTCAAACCTAACGTAACCTGAAGACTAACTCAAACAATAGACCTAACCCTAACCCTAGGCGGACACCTTAAGCTTAACCCCAACCATAACCTGACCCTGAGGCTAAATCCAACCATAACACTGATCCGAAAACTAACAGTAGCCCTAAACTTACTCACTCAAACTAAGTTCAATCCTAACCTAACCTGAAGCCTAAATGAAACCGTGGACCTAACCCTAACCATAGGCGGACACTTATGCTTAAACCCCACCCTATTCTGACCCTGACACTTACTCCAACTGTAACAGTTAACCGAAAACTAACAGTAGCCCTAAACTTACTCCATCAAATTAAGTTCAAACCTAACCTAACCTGAAGCCTAAATCAAACCATACACCTAACCCTAACCCTAGGCGGACACCTTAAGCTCAACCTCAAACCTAATCTGACCCTGGCACTTACTCCAACCGTAACAGTTAACCGAAAACTAACAGTAGCCCTAAACTGACTCCCTCAAACTAAGTTCAAACCTAACCTAACCTGAAGCCTAACTCAAACAATAGACCTAACCCCAACCCTAGGCGGACACCTTAAGCTTAACCCCAACCATAACCTGACCCTGAGGCTAAATCCAACAGTAACACTGATCCGAAAACTAACAGTAGCCCTAAACTTACTCCCTCAAACTAAGTTCAAACCTATCCTATCCTGAAGCCTAAATCAAACCACAGACCTAACCCTAAAACTAGGCGGACACCGTAAGCTCAACTCCAACCCTAACCTGACCCTGACGCTATCTCCAACCGTAACACTGAACAGAAAACTAACAGTAGCCCTAAACTTACTCCCTCAAACTAACTTCAAACCTAAACTAACCTGAAGCCTAAATCAAACCACAGACCTAACCCTAACCCTAGGGGGACACCTTAAGCTCAACCCCAACCCTAACCTGACCCTCATGCTAACTCCAACCGTAACATTGAACCGAAAACTAACAGTAGCCCTAAACTTACTCCCTCAAACTAAGTTCAAACCTAACCTAACCTGAAGCCTAAATCACACCACAGACCTAACCCTAACCCTAGGCGGACACCTTAAGCTCAACTCCAACCCTAACCTGACCCTGACGCTATCTCCAACCGTAACACTGAACAGAAAACTAACAGTAGCCCTATACTTACTCCCTCAAACTAAGTTCAAACGTAACCTAACCTGGAGCCTAAAACAAACCATGGACCTAACCCTAACCCTAGGCGGACACCTCAAGCTAACCCCAACCCTAACCTGACCCTGACCCTAACTCCAACCATAATACTGAACCGAAAACTAACAGTAGCCCTAAACTTACTCCCTCAAGCTAAGTTCAAACCTAATCTAACCTGAAGCCTAAATCAAACCATACACCTAACCCTAACCCTAGGCGGACACCTTAACTTCAGGCCCAAACCTAACCTGACCCTAACGCTTACTCCAACTGTAACAGTTACCCGAAAACTAACAGTAGCCCTAAACTTACTCCCTCAAACTAAGTTCAAACCTAACCTAACCTGAAGCCTAAATCAAACCATACACCTAACCCTAACCCTGGGCGGACACCTGAAGCTCAACCCCAACCCTAACCTGACCCTGACGCTATCTCCAACCGTAACACTGAACCGAAAACTAACAGTAGCTCTAAACTTACTCCCTAAAACTAAGTTCATACCTAACCTAACATGATGCCTAACTCAAATCACAGACCAAACCCTAAACCTAGGCGGACACCTTAAGCTCAACCCCAACACTAACCGGACCCTAACGCTAACTCCAAACCTAACACTGAACCGAAAACTAACAGTAGCTCTAAACTTACTCCCTCAAACTAAGTTCAATCCTAACCTAAGCTGAAGCCTAAATGAAACCATAGACCTAACCCTAACCCTAGGCGGACACCTTATGCTTAACCCCCACCCTAACCTGACCCTGACGCTTACTCCAACCGTAACAGTTAACCGAAAACTAACAGTAGCCCTAAACTTACTCCCTCAAACTAAGTTCAATCCTAACCTAACCTGAAGCCTAAATGAAACCATAGACCTAACCCTAACCCTAGGCGGAAACCTTATGCTTAACCCCCACCCTAACCTGACCCTGACGCTTACTCCAACCGTAACAGTTAAACGAAAACTAACAGTAGCCCTAAACTTACTCCCTCAAACTAAGTTCAAACCTAACCTAACCTGAAGCCTAAATCAAACCATACACCTAACCCTAACCCTAGGCGGACACCTTAAGCTCAACCCCAAAGCTAACCAGACCCTGGCACTTACTCCAACCGTAACAGTTAACCGAAAACTAACAGTAGCCCTAAACTTACTCCCTCAAACTAAGTTCAAACCTAACCTAACCTGAAGCCTAAATCAAACCAGACACCTAACCCTAACCCTGGGCAGACACCTGAAGCTCAAATCCAACCCTAACCTGACCCTCATGCTAACTCCAACCGTAACACTGAACCTAAAACTAAGAGTAGCCCTAAACTTACTCCCTAAAACTAAGTTAAAACCTAACCTAACCTGAAGAATAACTCAAATCATAGACCTAACCCTAACCCTAGGCCGACACCTGAAGCTCAACCCCAACCCTAACCTGACCCTGACGCTATCTCCAACCGTAACACTGAACCGAAAACTAACAGTAGCCCTAAACTGACTCCCTCAAACTAAGTTCAAACCTAACGTAACCTGAAGCCTAACTCAAACAATAGACCTAACCCTAACCCTAGGCGGACACCTTAAGCTTAACCCCAAACATAACCTGACCCTGAGGCTAAATCCAACCATAACACTGATCCGAAAACTAACAGTAGCCCTAAACTTACTCACTCAAACTAAGTTCAATCCTAACCTAACCTGAAGCCTAAATGAAACCGTGGACCTAACCCTAACCATAGGCGGACACTTATGCTTAAACCCCACCCTATTCTGACCCTGACACTTACTCCAACTGTAACAGTTAACCGAAAACTAACAGTAGCCCTAAACTTACTCCATCAAATTAAGTTCAAACCTAACCTAACCTGAAGCCTAAATCAAACCATACACCTAACCCTAACCCTAGGCGGACACCTTAAGCTCAACCTCAAACCTAATCTGACCCTGGCACTTACTCCAACCGTAACAGTTTACCGAAAACTAACAGTAGCCCTAAACTGACTCCCTCAAACTAAGTTCAAACCTAACCTAACCTGAAGCCTAACTCAAACAATAGACCTAACCCCAACCCTAGGCGGACACCTTAAGCTTAACCCCAACCATAACCTGACCCTGAGGCTAAATCCAACAGTAACACTGATCCGAAAACTAACAGTAGCCCTAAACTTACTCCCTCAAACTAAGTTCAAACCTATCCTATCCTGAAGCCTAAATCAAACCACAGACCTAACCCTAAAACTAGGCGGACACCGTAAGCTCAACTCCAACCCTAACCTGACCCTGACGCTATCTCCAACCGTAACACTGAACAGAAAACTAACAGTAGACCTAAACTTACTCCCTCAAACTAACTTCAAACCTAAACTAACCTGAAGCCTAAATCAAACCACAGACCTAACCCTAACCCTAGGGGGACACCTTAAGCTCAACCCCAACCCTAACCTGACCCTCATGCTAACTCCAACCGTAACATTGAACCGAAAACTAACAGTAGCCCTAAACTTACTCCCTCAAACTAAGTTCAAACCTAACCTAACCTGAAGCCTAAATCACACCACAGACCTAACCCTAACCCTAGGCGGACACCTTAAGCTCAACTCCAACCCTAACCTGACCCTGACGCTATCTCCAACCGTAACACTGAACAGAAAACTAACAGTAGCCCTATACTTACTCCCTCAAAATAAGTTCAAACGTAACCTAACCTGGAGCCTAAAACAAACCATGGACCTAACCCTAACCCTAGGCGGACACCTCAAGCTAACCCCAACCCTAACCTGACCCTGACCCTAACTCCAACCATAATACTGAACCGAAAACTAACAGTAGCCCTAAACTTACTCCCTCAAGCTAAGTTCAAACCTAATCTAACCTGAAGCCTAAATCAAACCATACACCTAACCCTAACCCTAGGCGGACACCTTAACTTCAGGCCCAAACCTAACCTGACCCTAACGCTTACTCCAACTGTAACAGTTACCCGAAAACTAACAGTAGCCCTAAACTTACTCCCTCAAACTAAGTTCAAACCTAACCTAACCTGAAGCCTAAATCAAACCATACACCTAACCCTAACCCTGGGCGGACACCTGAAGCTCAACCCCAACCCTAACCTGACCCTGACGCTATCTCCAACCGTAACACTGAACCGAAAACTAACAGTAGCTCTCTACTTACTCCCTAAAACTAAGTTCATACCTAACCTAACATGATGCCTAACTCAAATCACAGACCAAACCCTAAACCTAGGCGGACACCTTAAGCTCAACCCCAACACTAACCGGACCCTAACGCTAACTCGAAACATAACACTGAACCGAAAACTAACAGTAGCTCTAAACTTACTCCCTCAAACTAAGTTCAATCCTAACCTAAGCTGAAGCCTAAATGAAACCATAGAACTAACCCTAACCCTAGGCGGACACCTTATGCTTAACCCCCACCCTAACCTGACCCTTATGCTTACTCCAACCGTAACAGTTAACCGAAAACTAAGAGTAGCCCTAAACTTACTCCCTCAAACTAAGTTCAATCCTAACCTAACCTGAAGCCTAAATGAAACCATAGACCTAACCCTAACCCTAGGCGGAAACCTTATGCTTAACCCCCACCCTAACCTGACCCTGACGCTTACTCCAACCGTAACAGTTAAACGAAAACTAACAGTAGCCCTAAACTTACTCCCTCAAACTAAGTTCAAACCTAACCTAACCTGAAGCCTAAATCAAACCATACACCTAACCCTAACCCTAGGCGGACACCTTAAGCTCAACCCCAAAGCTAACCAGACCCTGGCACTTACTCCAACCGTAACAGTTAACCGAAAACTAACAGTAGCCCTAAACTGACTCCCTCAAACTAAGTTCAAACCTAACCTAACCTGAAGCCTAACTCAAACCATAGACCTAACCCTAACCCTAGGGGACACCTCAAGCTAACCCCAACCCTAACCTGACCCTGACACTAACTCCAACCATAATACTGAACAGACAACTAACAGTAGCCCTAAACTTACTCCGTCAAACTAATTTCAAACCTAACCTAACCTGAAGCCTAAATCGAACAATACACCTAACCCTAAACCTAGGCGGACACCTTAAGCTCAACCCCAAACCTAACCTGACCCTGACGCTTACTCCAACCATAACAGTTAACCGAAAACTAACAGTAGCCCTAAACTTACTCCCTCAAACTAAATTCAATCATAACCTAACCTGAAGCCTAAATCAAACCATACTCCTAACCGTAACCCTAGGCGGACACTTTAAGCTCAACCCCAACCCTAACCTGACCCTCACGCTAAGTCCAACCGTAACACTGAAACGAAAACTAAGAGTAGCCCTAAACTTACTCCCTCAAACTGAGTTCAAACCTAACCTAACCTGAAGCCTAACTCAAACCATAGACCTAACCCTAACCCTAGGAGGACACCTGAAGCTCAACACCACCCATAACCTGACCCTGACGCTATCTCCAAACATAACACGGAACCGAAAACTACCAGTAGCCCTAAACTTACTCCCTCAAACTAAGTTCAATCCTAAACTTACCTGAAGCCTAAATGAAACCATATACCTAACCCTAACCCAAGGCGGACACCTTAAGCTCAACCCCAACCCAAACCTGGCCCTGACACTAACTCCAACAGTAACAGTTACCCGAAAACTAAGAGTAGCCCTAAACTTACTCCCTCAAACAAAGTTCAAAGCTAACCTAACCTGAAGCCTAAATCAAACCATACACCTAACCCTAACCCTAGGCGGACACCTTATGCTTAACCCCCACCCTACCCTGACCCTGACGCTTACTCCAACTGTAACAGTTAACCGAATACTAACAGTAGCCCTAAACTTACTCCCTCAAACTAAGTTCAAACGAACCTAACCAGAAGCCAAAATCAAATCATAGACCTAACCCTAACCCTAGGCGGACACCTTATGCTTAACCCCCACCCTAACCTGACCATGAAGCTTACTCCAACTGTAACAATTAACCGAAAACTAACAGTAGCCCTAAACTTACTCCCTCAAACTAAGTTCAAACATAACCTAACCTGAAGCCTAAATCAAACCATACACCTAACCGTAACCCTAGGCGAACACCTTAAGCTCAACCCCAACTCTAACCTGACCCTCACGCTAACGCCAACCGTAACACTGAATCGAAAACTAAGAGTAGCCCTAAACTTACTCCCTCAAACTAAGTTCAAACCTAACCTAACCTGAAGCCTAACTCAAACCACAGACCTAACCATAACCCTAGGCGGACACCTTAAGCTTAACCCTAACCCTAACCTGACCCTGAGGCTAAATCCAACCGTAACACTGAACAGAAAACTAACCGTTGCCCTAAACTTACTCCCTCAAACTAAGTTCAATCCAAACCTACCCTGAAGCCTATATGAAACCATAGACCTAACCCTAACCCTAGGCGGACACCTTATGCTTAACCCCCACCCTAACCTGACCCTGACGCTTACTCCATCCGTAACAGTTAAACGAAAACTAACAGTAGCCCTAAACTTACTCCCTCAAACTAAGTTCAAACCTAAGCTAACCTGAAGCCTAAATCAAATCATACACCTAACCCTAACCCTATGGGGATACCTTGAGCTCAACCCCAAACCTAACCTGACCCTGACGCTTACTCCAACCGTAACAGTTAACCGAAAACTAACAGTAGCCCTAAACTTACTCCCTCAAACTAAGTTCAAACCTAACCTAACCTGAAGCCTAACTCATACCACAGACCTAAACCTAACCCTAGGCGGACATCTTAAGCTCAACCCCAAACCTAACCTGACCCTCACGCTAACTCCAACCGTAACACTGAACGGAAAACTAACAGTAGCCCTAAATTTACTCCCTCAAACTAAGTTCAAACCTAACCTAACCTGAAGCCTAACTCAAACCATAGACCTAACCCTAACCCTAGGCGGACAACTGAAGCTCAACCCCAACCCTAACCTGACCCTGACGCTATCTCCAACCGTAACACTGAACTGAAAACTAACAGTAGCCCTAAACTTACTCCCACAAACTAAGTTCAAACATAACCTAACCTGAAGCCTAACTCTAACCACAGACCTAACCCTAACCCTAGGCGGACCCCATAAGCTCAACCCCAACCCTAACCTTACCCTCACGTTAACTCCAACCGTAACACTGAACCGAAAACTTACAGTAGCCCTAAGCTTACTCCCTCAAACTAAGTTCAAACCTAACCTAACGTGAAGCCTAAATCAAACCATACACCTAACCGAAACCCTAGGCAGACACCTTAAGCTCAACCGCAAACCTAACCTGACCCTGACGCTTACTCCAACCGTAACAGTTAACCGAAAACTAACAGTAGCCCTAAACTGACTCCCTCAAACTAAGTTCAAACCTAACCTAACCTGAAGGCTAAATCAAACCGTACACCTAACCCTAACCCTAGGCGGACACCTTAAGCTCAACCCCAAAACTAACCTGACCCTGACGCTTACTCCAACCGTAACAGTTAACCGGAAACTAACAGTAGCCCTAAACTGACTCCCTCAAACTAAGTTCAAACCTAACCTAACCTGAAGCCTAAATCAAACCATACACCTAACCCTAACCCTAGGCGGACACCTTAAGCTCAACCCCAACCTTAACCTGACCTCCAGGCTAACTCCAACCATATCACTGAACCGAAAACTAAGAGTAGCCCTAAACTTACTGGCTCAAACTAAGTTCAAACCTAGCCTAACCTTAAGCCTAACTCAAATCATAGACCTAACCCTAAAAATAGGCGGACACCTGAAGCTCAACCCCAACCCTATCCTGAGCCTGACGGTATCTCCAACCGTGACACTGAACCGAAAACTAACAGTAGCCCTAAACATACTCACTCAAACTAAGTTCAAACGTAACCTAACCTGAATCCTAAATCAAACCACAGACCTAACCCTAACCCTAGGCGGACACCTTAAGCTAAACTCCAACCATAACCTGACCCTGACGCTATATCCAAACGAAAAACTGAACCGAAAACTAACAGTAGCCCTAAACTTACTCATTCAAACAAAGTTCAAACGTAACCTAACCTGGAGCCTAAATCAAACCATGGACCTAACCCTAACCCTAGGCGGACACCTCAAGCTAACCCCAACCCTAACTTGACCCTGACGCTAACTCCAAACATAATACTGATCCGAAAACTAACAGTAGCCCTAAACTTACTCCCACCAAGTAAGTTCAAACCTAACCTATCCTGAAGCCTAAATGAAACCATAGACCTAACCCTAACCCTAGGCGGACACCTTATGCTTAACCCCCACCCTAACCTGACCCTGACGCTTACTCCAACCGTAACAGTTAACCGAAAACTAACAGTAGCCCTAAACTTACTCCCTCAAACTAACTTCAAACCTAACCTAACCTGAAGCCTAAATCAAACCATACATTTAACCCTAACCCTAGGCGGATACCTTAAGCTCAACCCCAACCCTAACCTGGCCCTAATGCTAACTCCAACAGTAACAGTTACGCGAAAAATAACAGTAGCCCTAAACTTACTCCCTGAAACTAACTTCAAACCTAACCTAACCTGAAGCCTAAATCAAACCATACACCTAACCCTAACCCTAGGCGGACACCTGAAGCTCAACCCCAAACCTAACCTGATCCTGGCGCTTACTCCAACCGTAACAGTTACCCGAAAACTAACAGTAGCCCTAAACTTACTCCCTCAAACTAAGTTCAAACCTAAACTACCTGAAACCTAACTCAAACCATAGACCTAACCCTAACCCTAGGCGGACACCTGAAACTCAACCCCAACCCTAACCTGACCCTGACGCTATCTCCAACCGTAACACTGAACCGAAAACTAACAGTAGCCCTAAACTTACTCAATCAAACTAAGTTCAAACGAAACCTTACGTGGAGCCTAAATCAAACCATGGACCTAACCCTAACCATAGGCGGACACCTCAAGCTAACCCCAACCCTAACCTGACCCTGACGCTAACTCCATCTATAATACTGAACCGAAAACTAACAGTAGCCCTAAACTTACTCCCTCAAACTAAGTTCAAACCTAACCTAACCTGAAGCCTAACTCAAACCATAGACCTAACCCTAACCCTAGGCGGACACCTGAAGCTCAACCCCAACCATAACCTAACCCTGACGCTATCTCCAACCGTAACACTGAGCCGAAAACTACCAGTAGCCCTAAACTTCCTCACTCATACTAAGTTCAATCCTAACCTTACCTGAAGCCTAAATGAAACCATAGACCTAACCCTAACCCTAGGCGGACACCTTAAGCTCAACCCCAACCCTAACCTGACCCTCACGCTAACTCCAACCGTAACACTGATCCGAAAACTAACAATAGGCCTAAACTTACTCCCTGAAACTAAGTTCAACCTAACCTAACCTGAAGCCTAACTCAAACCATAGACCTAACCCTAACCCTAGGTGGACACCTCAAGCTAACCCCAACCCTATCCTGACCCTGACGCTAACTCCAACCATAATACTGAACAGAAAACTAACAGTAGCCCTAAACTTACTCCCTCAAACTAAGTTCAAACCTAACCTAACCTGAAGCCTAAATCAAACCATACACCTAACCCTAAACCTAGGCGGACACCTTAAGCTCAACCCCAAACCTAACCTGACCCTGTCGCTTACTCCAACCATAACAGTTAACCGAAAACTAACAGTAGCCCTAAACTTACTCCCTCAAACTAAGTACAAACATAACCTAACCTGAAGCCTAACTCAAACCATACAGCTAACCGTAACCCTAGGCGGACACCTTAAGCTCAACCCCAAACATAACCTGGCCCTGACGCTAACTCCAATCGTAACAGTTACCCGAAAACTAACAGTAGCCCTAAACTTACTCTCTCAAACTAAGTTCAAACCTAACCTAACCTGAAGCCTAAATCAAACCATACACCTAACCCTAACCCTAGGCGGACACCTTAAGCTAAACCCCAACCCTAACCTGACCCTCACGCTAAGTCCAACCGTAACACTGAACCGAAAACTAACAGTAGCCCTAAACTAACTCCCTCATACTAAGTTCAAACCTAACCTAACCTGTAGCCTAACTCAAATCATAGACCTAACCCTAACCCCAGGCGGACACCTTATGCTTAACCTCCACCCTAATCTCACCCTGACGCTTACCCCAACTGTAACAGTTAACCGAAAACTAACAGTAGCCCTAAACATACTCCCTCAAACTAAGTTCAAACCTAACCTAAGCTGAAGCCTAAATCATACCATAAACCTAACCCTAACCCTAGGCGGACACCTTAAGCTCAACCACAACCCTAACATGTCCCTGACGCTAATTCCAACAGTAACAGTTACCCGAAAACTAAGAGAAGCCCTAAACTTACTCCCTCAAACTAAGTTCAAACCTAACCTAACCTGAAGCCTAAATCTAACCATACACCGAACCCTAACCCTAGGCGGACACCTTAAGCTCAACACCTTCCCTAACGTGACCCTCACGCTAACTCCAACCGTAACACTGAACCGAAAACTAACAGTAGCCCTAAACTTACTCCCTCAAACTAAGTTCAAACCTAAACTACCTGAAACCTAACTCAAACCATAGACCTAACCCTAACCCTAGGCGGACACCTGAAACTCAACCCCAACCCTAACCTGACCCTGACGCTATCTCCAACCGTAACACTGAACCGAAAACTAACAGTAGCCCTAAACTTACTCAATCAAACTAAGTTCAAACGAAACCTTACGTGGAGCCTAAATCAAACCATGGACCTAACCCTAACCATAGGCGGACACCTCAAGCTAACCCCAACCCTAACCTGACCCTGACGCTAACTCCATCTATAATACTGAACCGAAAACTAACAGTAGCCCTAAACTTACTCCCTCAAACTAAGTTCAAACCTAACCTAACCTGAAGCCTAACTCAAACCATAGACCTAACCCTAACCCTAGGCGGACACCTGAAGCTCAACCCCAACCATAACCTAACCCTGACGCTATCTCCAACCGTAACACTGAGCCGAAAACTACCAGTAGCCCTAAACTTCCTCACTCATACTAAGTTCAATCCTAACCTTACCTGAAGCCTAAATGAAACCATAGACCTAACCCTAACCCTAGGCGGACACCTTAAGCTCAACCCCAACCCTAACCTGACCCTCACGCTAACTCCAACCGTAACACTGATCCGAAAACTAACAATAGGCCTAAACTTACTCCCTCAAACTAAGTTCAACCTAACCTAACCTGAAGCCTAACTCAAACCATAGACCTAACCCTAACCCTAGGTGGACACCTCAAGCTAACCCCAACCCTATCCTGACCCTGACGCTAACTCCAACCATAATACTGAACAGAAAACTAACAGTAGCCCTAAACTTACTCCCTCAAACTAAGTTCAAACCTAACCTAACCTGAAGCCTAAATCGAACCATACACCTAACCCTAAACCTAGGCGGACACCTTAAGCTCAACCCCAAACCTAACCTGACCCTGTCGCTTACTCCAACCATAACAGTTAACCGAAAACTAACAGTAGCCCTAAACTTACTCCCTCAAACTAAGTACAAACATAACCTAACCTGAAGCCTAACTCAAACCATACAGCTAACCGTAACCCTAGGCGGACACCTTAAGCTCAACCCCAAACATAACCTGGCCCTGACGCTAACTCCAATCGTAACAGTTACCCGAAAACTAACAGTAGCCCTAAACTTACTCTCTCAAACTAAGTTCAAACCTAACCTAACCTGAAGCCTAAATCAAACCATACACCTAACCCTAACCCTAGGCGGACACCTTAAGCTAAACCCCAACCCTAACCTGACCCTCACGCTAAGTCCAACCGTAACACTGAACCGAAAACTAACAGTAGCCCTAAACTAACTCCCTCATACTAAGTTCAAACCTAACCTAACCTGTAGCCTAACTCAAATCATAGACCTAACCCTAACCCCAGGCGGACACCTTATGCTTAACCTCCACCCTAATCTCACCCTGACGCTTACCCCAACTGTAACAGTTAACCGAAAACTAACAGTAGCCCTAAACATACTCCCTCAAACTAAGTTCAAACCTAACCTAAGCTGAAGCCTAAATCATACCATAAACCTAACCCTAACCCTAGGCGGACACCTTAAGCTCAACCACAACCCTAACATGTCCCTGACGCTAATTCCAACAGTAACAGTTACCCGAAAACTAAGAGAAGCCCTAAACTTACTCCCTCAAACTAAGTTCAAACCTAACCTAACCTGAAGCCTAAATCTAACCATACACCGAACCCTAACCCTAGGCGGACACCTTAAGCTCAACACCTTCCCTAACGTGACCCTCACGCTAACTCCAACCGTAACACTGAACCGAAAACTAACAGTAGCCCTAAACTTACTCCCTCAAACTAAGTTCAAACCTAACCTAACCTAAAGCCTAACTCAAACCACAGACCTAACCCTAACCCTAGGCGGACACCTTAAGCTCAACCCCAACCCTAACAGGACCCTCATGCTAACTCCAAACGTAACACTGAACCGAAAACTAACAGGAGCCCTAAACTTACTCCCTCAAACTAAGTTCAATCCTAACCTAACCTGAAGCCTAAATGAAACCATAGACCTAACCCTAACACTAGGCGGACACCTTATGCTTAACCCCCACCCTAACCTGACCCTGACGCTTACTCCAACTGTAACAATTAACTGAAAATTAACAGTAGCCCTAAACTTACTCCCTGAAACTAACTTCAAACCTAACCTAACCTGAAGCCTAAATCAAACCATACACCTAACCCTAACCCTAGGCAGACACCTGAAGCTCAACCCCAACCCTAACCTGACCATCATGCTAACTCCAACCATATCACTGAACCGAAAACTAAGAATAGTCCTAAACTTACTCGCCCAAACTAAGTTCAAACCTAACCTAACCTGAAGCCTAACTCAAATCATAGACCTAACCCTAACAGTAGGCGGACACCTGAAGCTCAACCCCAACCCTAACCTGACCCTGACGCTAACTCCAACCATAACACTGAACCGAAAACTAACAGTAGCCCTAAAATTACTCCCTCAAACTAAGTTCAAACCTAACCTAACCTGAAGCTTAACTCAAACAATAGACCTAACCCTAACCCTAGGCGGACACCTTAATTTTAACCCCAACCCTAACCTGACACTGAGGCTAAATCCAACCGTAACACTGAACCGAAAAATACAGTAGCCCTAAACTTACTCCCTCAAACTAAGTTCAATCCTAACCTAACCTGAAGCCTAAATGAAACCGTAGACCTAACCCTAACCCTAGGCGGACACCTTATGCTTAACCCCCACCCTAACCTGACCCTGACGCTTACTCCAATCGTAACAGTTAAACGAAAACTAACAGTAGCCCTAAACTTACTCCCTCTATCTAAGTTCAAACCTAACATAACCTGAAGCCTAAATCAAACCATACACCTAACCCTAACCCTAGGCGGACACCTTAAGCTCAACCCCAAACCTAACCTGACCCTGCCGCGTACTCCAACCGTAATAGTTAACCGAAAACTAACAGTAACCCTAAACTTAATCCCTCAAACTAAGTTCAAACATAACCTAACCTGAAGCCTAAATCAAACCATACACCTAACCGAAACCCTAGGCGGACACCTTAAGCTCAACCCCAACCATAACCTGGCCCTGACGCTAACTGCAATCGTAAGAGTTACCCGAAAACTAACAGTAGCCCTAAACTTACTCCCTCAAACTAAGTTCAAACCTAACCTAACCTGAAGCCTAAATCAATCCATAGACCTAACCCTAACCATAGGCGGACACCTTAAGCTCAACCCCAACCCTAACCTGACCCTCACGCTATGTCCAACCGTAACACTGAACAGAAAACTAACAGTAGCCCTAAACTTACTCCCTCAAAATAAGTTCAAGCCTAACCTAACCTGAAGCCTAACTCAAACCATAGACCTAACCCTAACCCTAGGCGGACACCTGAAGCTCAACCCTAACCCTAACCTGACCTCCAGGCAAACTCCAACCATATCACTGAACCGAAAACTAAGTGTAGCCCTAAAATTTCTCGCTCAAACTAAGTTCCAACCTAACCTAACCTGAAGCCTAACTCAAATCATAGACCTAACCCTAACAATAGGCGGACACCTGAAGCTCAACCCCAACCCTAACCTGACCCTGACGCTATCTCCAACCGTAACACTGAACCGAAAAATACAGTAGCCCTAAACTTACTCCCTCAAACTAAGTTCAATCCTAACCTAACCTGAAGCCTAAATGAAACCGTAGACCTAACCCTAACCCTAGGCGGACACCTTATGCTTAACCCCCACCCTAACCTGACCCTGACGCTTATTCCAATCGTAACAGTAAACGAAAACTAACAGTAGCCCTAAACTTCCTCCCTCAAATTAAGTTCAAACCTAACCTAACCTGAAGCCTAAATTTAAACCATACACCTAACCCTACCCCTAGGCGGACACCTTATGCTTAACCCCCACCCTAACCTGACCCTGACGCTTACTCCAACCGTAACAGTTAACCGAAAACTAACAGTAGCCCTAAACTTACTTCCTCAAACTAACTTCAAACCTAACCTAACCTGAAGCCTAAATCAAACCATACATCTAATCCTAACCCTAGGCGGGATACCTTAAGCTCAACCCCAACCCTAACCTGGCCCTGACGCTAACTCCAACAGTAACAGTTACCCGAAAACTAACAGTAGCCCTAAACTTACTCTCTGAAACTAACTTCAAACCTAACCTAACCTGAAGCCTAAATCAAACCATAAACCTAACCCTAACCCTAGGGGGACACCTTAAGCTCAACCCCAACCCTAACTTGACCTCCAGGCTAACTCCAAACATATCACTGAACCAAAAACTAAGAGTAGCCCTAAACTTACTCGCTCAAACTAAGTTCAAACCTAACCTAACCTGAAGCCTAACTCAAATCATAGACCTAACCCTAACAATAGTCGGACACCTGAAGCTCAACCCCAACCCTAACCTGACCCTGACGCTATCTCCAACCGTAACACTAAACCGAAAACTAACAGTAGCCCTAAACTTACTCACTCAAACTAAGTTCAAATGTAACCTAACCTGAAGCCTAAATCAAACCACAGACCTAACCCTAACCCTAGGCGGACACCTTAAGCTCCACTCCAAACCTAACCTGACCCTGACGCTATCTCCAACCGTAACATTGAACCGAAAACTAACAGTAGTCCTAAACTTACTCACTCAAACTAAGTTCAAACGTAACCTAACCTGGAGCCTAAATCAAACCATGGACCTAACCCTAACCCTAGGCGGACACCTCAAGCTAACCCCAACCCTAACCTGACCCTGACGCTAACTCCAACCATAATACTGAACCGAAAACTCACAGTAGCCCTAAACTTACTCCCTCAAACTAAGTTCAAACCTAACCTAACCTGAAGCCTAAATCAAACCATACACCTAACCCTAACACTAGGCGGAAACCTTAAGCTCCACCCCAAACCTAACCTGACCCTGACGCTAATTCCAACCATAACAGTTACCAGAAAACTAACAGTAGCCCTAAATTTACTCCCTCAAACTAAGTTCAAGCCTAACCTAACCAGAAGCCAAAATCAAACCATACACCTAACCCTAACCCTAGACGGACACCTTAAGCTCAACCCCAACCCTAACCTGACCCTCACGCTAACTCCAACCGTAACACTGAACCGAAAGCTAACAGTAGCCCTAATTTTACTCCCTCAAACTAAGTTCAATCCTAACCTAACCTAAAGCCTAAATGAAACCATAGACCTAACACTAACCCTAGGCGGACACCTTATGCTTAACCCCCACCCTAACCTAACCCTGACGCTCACTCCAACCGTAACACTTAAACGAAAACTAACAGTAGCCCTAAACTTACTCCCTCAAACTAAGTTCAAACCTAACCTAACCTGAAGCCTAAATCAAACCATACACCTAACCCTAACCCTAGGCGGACACCTTAAGTTCAACCCCAAACCTAACCTGACCCTGATGCTTACTCCAACCGTAACACTTAACCGAAAACTAACAGTAGCCCTAAACTTACTGCCTCAAACTAAGTTCAAACCTAACCTAACCTGAAGCCTAAATCAAACCATACACCTAACCCAAACCCTTGGCGGACACCTGAAGTTCAAACCCAACCCTAACCGGAACCTCACGCTAACTTTCACCGTAACACTGAACCGAAAACTAACAGTAGCCCTAAACTTACTCCCTCAAACTAAGTTCAAACCTAACCTAACCTGAAGCCTAACTCACACCACAGACCTAACCCTAACCCTAGGCGGACACCTTAAGCTCAACACCAACCCTAACCGGACCCTCACGCTAACTCCAAACGTAACACTGATCCGAAAACTAAAAGTAGCCCTAAACTTACTCCCTCAAACTAAGTTCAATCCTAACCTAACCTGAAGCCTAAATGAAACCATAGACCTAACCCTAACCCTAGGCGGACACCTTATGCTTAACCCCCACCCTAACCTGACCCTGACGCTTACTCCAACCGTAACAGTTAAACGAAAACTAACAGTAGCCCTAAACTTACTCCCTCAAACTAAGTTCAAACCTAACCTAACCTGAAGCCTAAATCACACCATACACCTAATCCTAACCCTAGGCGGTCACCTTAAGCTCAACCCCAAACCTAACCTGACCCTGACGCTTACTCCAACCGTAACAGTTAACCGAAAACTACCAGTAGCCGTAAACTGACTCCCTCAAACTAAGTTCAAAACTAACCTAACCTGAAGCCTAACTCAAACCATAGACCTAACCCTAGCCCTAGGCGTACACCTGAATCTCAACCCCAACCCTAACTTGACCCTGACGCTATCTCCAACCGTAACACTGAACCGAAAACTAACAGTAGCCCTAAACTTACTCCCTCAAACTAAGTTCAATCCTAACCTAACCTGAAGCCTAAATGAAACCATAGACCTAACCCTAACCCTAGGCGGACACCTTAAGCTTAAACCCCACCCTAACCTGACCCTGACACTTACATCAACTGTAACAGTTACCAGAAAACTAACAGTAGCCCTAAACTTACTCCCTCAAACTAAGTTCAAACCTAACCTAACCAGAAGCCAAAATCAAACCATACACCTAACCCTAACCCTAGGCGGACACCTTAAGCTTAACCCCAACCCTAACCTGACCCTGAGGCTAAATCCAAAGGTAAAACTGAATCGAAAAATACAATTGGCCTAAAATTACTCCCTCAAACTAAGTTCAAACCTAACCTAACCTGAAGCCTAACTCAAACCATAGACTTCACCCTAGCCCTAGGCGGACACCTGAATCTCAACCCCAACCCTAACTTGACCCTGACGCTATCTCCAACCGTAACACTGAAACGAAAACTAACAGTAGCCCTAAACTTAGTCCCTCAAACTAAGTTCAAACCAAACCTAACCTGAAGCGTAACTCAAACCATAGACCTAACCCTAACCCTAGGCGGACACCTGAAGTTCAAACCCAACCCTAACCTGACCCTCACGCTAACTCCAAACGTAACACTGAACCGAAAACTAACAGTAGCCCTAAACTTACTCCTTCAAAATAAGTTCAAACCTAACCTAACCTGAAGTCTATCTCAAACCACAGACCTAACCCTAACCCTAGGCGGACACCTTAAGTTCAACCCCAACCCTAACCTGACCCTCATGCTAACTCAACCGAAACACTGAACCGAAAACTAACAGTAGCCCTAAACTTACTCCCTCTAACTAAGTTCAAAACTAAAATAACCTGAAGCCTAGCTCAAACCATAGACCTAACCCTAACCCTAGGCGGACACCTTAAGCTTAACCCCAACCCTAACCTGACCCTGAGGCTAAATCCAACCGTAACACTGAACCGAAAATTAACAGTAGCCCTAAACTTACTCCCTCAAACTATGTTAATCCTAACCTAACCTGAAACCTAAATGAAACCATAGACCTAACCCTAACCCTATTCTGACACCTTATGCTTAACCCCCACCCAAACCTGACCCTGACGCTTACTCCAACCGTAACAGTTAAACGAAAACAAACAGTAGCCCTAAACTTACTCCCTCAAACTAAGTTCAAACCTAACCTAACCTGAAGCCTAAATCAAACCATACACCTAACCCTAACCCTAGGCGGACACCTTAAGCTCAACCCCAAACCTAACCTGACCCTGAAGCTTACTCCAACCGTAACAGTTAACCGAAAACAAACAGTAGCCCTAAACTGACTCCCTCAAACTAAGTTCAAACCTAACCTAACCTGTAGCCTAAATCAAATCATAGACCAAACCCTAACCCTAGGCGGACACCTTAAGCTCAACCCCAACCCTAACCTGACCCTCACGCTAACTCCAACCGTAACACTGAACCGAAAACTAACAGTAGCCCTAAACTTACTCCCTCAAAGTAAGTTCAAACCTAACCTAACCTGAAGCCTATCTCAAACCACAGACCTAACCCTAACCCTAGGCGGACACCGTAAGCTCAACTGCAACCCTAACCTGACCCTGACGCTATCTCCAACCGAAACACTGATCCGAAAACTAACAGTAGCCCTAAACTTACTCCCTCAAACTAAGTTCAAACCAAACCTAACCTGAAGCCTAAATCACACCATACACCTAATCCTAACCCTAGGCGGTCACCTTAAGCTCAACCCCAAACCTAACCTGACCCTGACGCTTACTCCAACCGTAACAGTTAACCGAAAACTACCAGTAGCCGTAAACTGACTCCCTCAAACTAAGTTCAAAACTAACCTAACCTGAAGCCTAACTCAAACCATAGACCTAACCCTAGCCCTAGGCGGACACCTGAATCTCAACCCCAACCCTAACTTGACCCTGACGCTATCTCCAACCGTAACACTGAACCGAAAACTAACAGTAGCCCTAAACTTACTCCCTCAAACTAAGTTCAATCCTAACCTAACCTGAAGCCTAAATGAAACCATAGACCTAACCCTAACCCTAGGCGGACACCTTAAGCTTAAACCCCACCCTAACCTGACCCTGACACTTACATCAACTGTAACAGTTACCAGAAAACTAACAGTAGCCCTAAACTTACTCCCTCAAACTAAGTTCAAACCTAACCTAACCAGAAGCCAAAATCAAACCATACACCTAACCCTAACCCTAGGCGGACACCTTAAGCTTAACCCCAACCCTAATCTGACCCTGAGGCTAAATCCAAAGGTAAAACTGAATCGAAAAATACAATTGGCCTAAAATTACTCCCTCAAACTAAGTTCAAACCTAACCTAACCTGAAGCCTAACTCAAACCATAGACCTCACCCTAGCCCTAGGCGGACACCTGAATCTCAACCCCAACCCTAACTTGACCCTGACGCTATCTCCAACCGTAACACTGAACCGAAAATTAACAGTAGCCCTAAACTTACTCCCTCAAACTATGTTAATCCTAACCTAACCTGAAACCTAAATGAAACCATAGACCTAACCCTAACCCTATTCTGACACCTTATGCTTAACCCCCACCCTAACCTGACCCTGACGCTTACTCCAACCGTAACAGTTAAACGAAAACTAACAGTAGCCCTAAACTTACTCCCTCAAACTAAGTTCAAACCTAACCTAACCTGAAGCCTAAATCAAACCATACACCTAACCCTAACCCTAGGCGGACACCTTAAGCTCAACCCCAAACCTAACCTGACCCTGAAGCTTACTCCAACCGTAACAGTTAACCGAAAACAAACAGTAGCCCTAAACTGACTCCCTCAAACTAAGTTCAAACCTAACCTAACCTGTAGCCTAAATCAAATCATAGACCAAACCCTAACCCTAGGCGGACACCTTAAGCTCAACCCCAACCCTAACCTGACCCTCACGCTAACTCCAACCGTAACACTGAACCGAAAACTAACAGTAGCCCTAAACTTACTCCCTCAAACTAAGTTCAAACCTAACCTAACCTGAAGCCTATCTCAAACCACAGACCTAACCCTAACCCTAGGCGGACACCGTAAGCTCAACTGCAACCCTAACCTGACCCTGACGCTATCTCCAACCGAAACACTGATCCGAAAACTAACAGTAGCCCTAAACTTACTCCCTCAAACTAAGTTCAAACCTAACCTAACCTGAAGCCTAACTCAAACAATAGACCTAAACCTAACCCTAGGCGGACAGCTTAAGCTTAACCTCAACCCTAACCTGACACTGAGGATAAATCCAACCGTAACACTGAACCGAAAAATACAATAGGCCTAAACTTACTCCCTCAAACAAGTTCTAACGTAACCTAACCTGAAGCCTAACTCAAACCATAGACCTAACCCTAGCCCTGGGCAGACACCTTAAGCTCAACCCCAACCCTATACAGACACTGACGCTAACTCCAAATGTAACACTGAACCAAAAACTAACAGTAGCCCTAAACTTGCTCCCTCAAACTAAGTTCAAACCTAACCTAACCTGAAGCCTAAATCAAACCAAACACCTAACCCTAACCCTAGGCGGACACCTTAAGCTCAACCCCAATCCTAACCTGACCCTGACGCTTACTCCAACCGTAACAGTTAACCGAAAACTAACAGTAGACCTAAACTGACTCCCTCAAACTAAGTTCAAACCTAACCTAACCTGAAGCCTAAATCAAATCATAGACCTAACCCTAACCCTAGGCGGACACCTTAAGCTCAACCCCAACCCTAACCTGGCCGTGACTCTAACTACAACCGTAACACTTACCCGAAAACTAACAGTAGCCCTAAACTTACTCCCTCAAACTAAGTTCAAACCTAACCTAACCTGAAACCTAAATCAAAACATACACCTAACCCTAACCCTAGGCGGACACCTTAAGCTCAACCCCAACCCTAACCGGACCCTCATGCTAACTCCAAACGTAACACTGAACCGAAAACTAACAGTAGCCCTAAACTTACTCCCTCAAACTAAGTTCAATCCTAACCTAACCTGAAGCCTAAATGAAACCATAGACCTAACCCTAACCCTAGGCGGACACCTTATGCTTAACCCCCACCCTAACCTGACCCTGACGCTTACTCCAACTGTAACAGTTACCCGAAAACTAACAGTAGCCCTAAATTTACTCCCTCAAACTAAGTTCAAACCTAACCTAACCAGAAACCAAAATCAAGCCATACACCTAACCCTAACCCTAGGCGGACACCTTAAGCTCAACCCCAACCCTAACCTGACCCTCATGCTAACTCCAACCTTAACACTGAACCGAAAACTAACAGTAGCCCTAAACTTACGCCCTCAAACTAAGTTCAAACCTAACCTAACCTGAAGCCTAACTCAAACCATAGACCTAACCCTAACCCTAGGCGGACATCTGAAGCTCAATCACAACCCTAACATGACCCTGACGCTATCTCCAACCGTAACACTGAACCGAAAACTAACAGTAGCCCTAAACTTACTCCCTCAAACTAAGTTCAAACCTAACCTAACCTGAAGCCTAACTCAAACCACAGACCTAACCCTAACCCTAGGAGGACACCTTAAGCTCAACCCCAACCCTAACCTGACCCTCACGCTAACTCCAACCGTAACACTGAACCGAAAACTAACAGTAGCCCTAAACTTACTCCCTCAAACAAAGTTCAAACCTAACCTAACCTGAAGCCTAAATCAAACCATACACCTAACCCTAACCCTAGGCGGACACTTTAACTTCAACCCCAAACCTAACCTGACCCTGACGCTTACTCCAACTGTAACAGTTAACCGAAAACTAACAGTAGCCCTAAACTTACTCCCTCAAACAAAGTTCAAACCTAACCTAACCTGAAGCCTAAATCAAACCATACACCTAACCCTAACCCTAGGCGGACTCTTTAACTTCAACCCCAAACCTAACCTGACCCTGACGCTTACTCCAACTGTAACAGTTAACCGAAAACTAACAGTAGCCCTAAACTTACTCCCTCAAACTAAGTTCAAACATAACATAACCTGAAGCCTAAATCAAATCATACACCTAACCCTAACCCTAGGCGGACACCTTAAGCTCAACCCCAACCCTAACCGGACCCTCATGCTAACTCCAAACGTAACACTGAACCGAAAACTAACAGTAGCCCTAAACTTACTCCCTCAAACTATGTTCAATCCTAACCTAACCTGAAGCCTAAATGAAACCATAGACCTAACCCTAACCCTAGGCGGACACCTTATGCTTAACCCCCACCCTAACCTGACCCTGATGCTTACTCCAACTGTAACAGTTAACCGAAAACTAACAGGAGCCCTAAACTTACTCCCTGAAACTAACTTCAAACCTAACCTAACCTGAAGCCTTAATCAAACCATACACCTAACCCTAACCCTAGGCGGACACCTTAAGCTCAACCACAAACCTAACCTGACCCTGACGCTAACTCCAACCATAACAGTTACCCGAAAACTAACAGTAGCCCTATATTTACTCCCTCAAACTAAGTTCAAACCTAACCTAACCCGAAACCAAAATCAAACCTTACACCTAACCCTAACCCTAGGCGGACACCTTAAGCTCAACCCCAACCCTAACCTGACCCTCACGCTAACTCCAACCGTAACACCGAACCGAAAACTAACAGTAGCCCTAAACTTACTCCCTCAAATTAAGTTCAAACCTAACCTAACCTGAAGCCTAACTCAAACCATAGACCTAACCCTAACCCTAGGCGAACACCTGAAGCTCAACAACAACCCTAACCTGACCCTGACGCTATCTCCAACCGTAACACTGAACCGAAAACTAACAGTAGCCCTAAACTTACTCCCTCAAGCTAAGTTCAAACCTAACCTAACCTGAAGCCTAACTCAAACCATAGACCTAACCCTAACCCTAGGCGAATACCTTAAGCTCAACCCCAAACCTAACCTGACCCTGACACTTACACCAATTGTAACAGTTAACCGAAAACTAACAGTAGCCCTAAACTTACTCCCTCAAACTAACTTCAAACCTAACCTAACCTGAAGCCTAAATCAAACCATACACCTAACCCTAACCGTAGGCGGACACCTTAAGCTCAACCCCAACCCTAACCTGGCCCTGACGCTAACTCCAACAGTAACAGTTACCCGAAAACTAACAGTAGCCCTAAACTTACTCTCTCAAACTAACTTCAAACCTAACCTAACTTGAAGCCTAACTCAAACCATAGTCCTAACCCTAACCCTAGGCGGACACCTGAAACTCAACCACAACCCTAACTTGACCATGACGCTATCTCCAACCGTAACACTGAACCGAAAACTAACAGTAGCCCTAAACTTACTCCCTCAAACTAAGTTCAAACCTAACCTAATCTGAAGCCTAACTCAAATCATAGACCTAATCCTAACAATAGACGGAAATCTGAAGCTCAACCCCAAACCTAACCTGACCCTGACGCTATCTCCAATCGTAACACTGAACCGAAAACTAACAGTAGCGCTAAACTTACTCACACAAACTAAGTTCAAACGTAACCTAACCTGAAGCCTAAATCAAACCACAGACCTAACCCTAACCCTAGGCGGACACCTGAAGCTCAACTCCAACCCTAACCTGACCCTGACGCTTACTCCAACTGTAAGTGTTAACCGAAAACTAACAGTAGCCCTAAACTTACTCCCTCTAACTAACTTCAAACCTAACCTAACCTGAAGCCTAAATCAAACCATACACCTAACCCTAACCCTAGGCGGACACCTTAAGCTCAACCCCAACCCTAACGTGGCCCTGACGCTAACTCCAACAGTAACAGTTACCCGAAAACTAACAGTAGCCCTAAACTTACTCCCTCAAACTAACTTCAAACCTAACCTAACTTGAAGCCTCACTCAAACCATATACCTAACCCTAACCCTAGGCGGACACCTGAAACTCAACCACAACCCTAACCAGACCCTGACGCTATCTCCAACCGTAACACTGAACCGAAAACTAACAGTAGCCGTAAACTTACTCCCTCAAACTAAGTTCAAACCTAACCTAACCTGAAGCATAACTCAAACCATAGACCTAACCCTAACCCTAGGCGGACACCTGAAGCTCAATCACAACCCTAACCTGACCCTGACGCTATCTCCAACCGTAACACTGAACCGAAAACTAACAGTAGCCCTAAACTTACTCCCTCAAACTAAGTTCAAACCTAACCTAACCTGAAGCCTAACTCAAACCACAGACCTAACCCTAACCCTAGGAGGACACCTTAAGCTCAACCCCAACCCTAACCTGACCCTCACGCTAACTCCAACCGTAACACTGAACCGAAAACTAACAGTAGCCCTAAACTTACACCCTCAAACTAAGTTCAAACCTAACCTAACCTGAAGCCTAAATCAAACCATACACCTAACCATAACCCTAGGAGGACACTTTAACTTCAACCCGAAACCTAACCTGACCCTGACGCTTACTCCAACTGTAACAGTTAACCGAAAACTAACAGTAGCCCTAAACTTACTCCCTCAAACTAAGTTCAAACATAACATAACCTGAAGCCTAAATCAAACCATACACGTAACCCTAACCCTAGGCGGACACCTTAAGCTGAACCCCAACCCTAACCTGGCCATGACGCTAACTCCAACCGTAACACTTACTCGAAAACTAACAGTAGCCCTAAACTTACTCCCTCAAACTAAGTTCAAACCTAACCTAACCTGAAACCTAAATCAAATCATACACCTAACCCTAACCCTAGGCGGACACCTTAAGCTCAACCCCAACCCTAACCGGACCCTCATGCTAACTCCAAACGTAACACTGAACCGAAAACTAACAGTAGCCCTAAACTTACTCCCTCAAACTAAGTTCAATCCTAACCTAACCTGAAGCCTAAAGGAAACCATAGACCTAACCCTAACCCTAGGCGGACACCTTATGCTTAAGCCCCACCCTAACCTGACACTGAAGCTTACTCCAACTGTAAGAGTTAACCAAAAACTAACAGTAGCCCTAAACTTACTCCCTGAAACTAACTTCAAACCTAACCTAACCTGAAGCCTAAATCAAACCATACACCTAACCCTAACCCTAGGCGGACACCTTAAGCTCAACCCCAACCCTAACCTGACCTCCAGGCTAACTCCAACCATATCACTGAACCGAAAACTAAGAGTAGCCCTAAACTTACTCCCTCAAACTAAGTTCAATCCTAACCTAACCTGAAGCCTAAATGAAACCATAGACCTAACCCTAACCCTAGGCGGACACCTTATGCTTAACCCCCACCCTAACCTGACCCTGACGCTTACTCCAACTGTAACAGTTACCCGAAAACTAACAGTAGCCCTAAATTTACTCCCTCAAACTAAGTTCAAACCTAACCTAACCAGAAACCAAAATCAAACCATACACCTAACCCTAACCCTAGGCGGACACCTTAAGCTCAACCCCAACCCTAACCTGACCCTCACGCTAACTCCAACCTTAACACTGAACCGAAAACTAACAGTAGCCCTAAACTTACGCCCTCAAACTACGTTCAAACCTAACCTAACCTGAACCCTATCTCAAACCACAGACCTAACCCTAACTCTAGGTGTACACCTTAAGCTCAACCCCAACCCTATCCAGACACTGACGCTAACTCCAAATGTAACACTGAACCAAAAACTAACAGTAGCCCTAAACTTGCTCCCTCAAACTAAGTTAAAACCTAACCTAACCTGAAGCCTAAATCAAACCATACACCTAACCCTAACCCTAGGCGGACACCTTAAGCTCAACCCCAATCCTAACCTGACCCTGACGCTTACTCCAACCGTAACAGTTAACCGAAAACTAACAGTAGACCTAAACTGACTCCCTCAAACTAAGTTCAAACCTAACCTAACCTGAAGCCTAAATCAAATCATAGACCTAACCCTAACCCTAGGCGGACAACTTATACTTTACCCCCACCCTAACCTGACCCTGACGCTTACTCCAACTGTAACAGTTAACCGAAAACTAACAGTAGCCCTGAACTTACACCCTCAAACTAACTTCAAACCTAATCTAACCTGAAGCCTAACTCATACCATAGACCTAACCCTAACCCTAGGCGGACAACTTAAGCTCAACTCCAACCCTAACCTGACCCTGACGCTATCTCCAACCGTAACACTGAACCGAAAACTAACAGTAGCCCTAAACTTACTCCCTCAAACTAACTTCAAACCTAACCTAACCTGAAGCCTAAATTAAACCATACACCTAACCCCAACCCTAGGCGGACACCTTAAGCTCAACCCCAACCCTAACCTGACCTCCAGGCTAACTCCAACCATATCACTGAACCGAAAACTAAGAGTAGCCCTAAACTTACTCCCTCAAACTAAGTTCAATGCTAACCTAACCTGAAGCCTAAATGAAACCATAGACCTAACCCTAACCCTAGGCGGACACCTTATGGTTAACCCCCACCAAAACCTGACCCTGACACTTACTCCAAACGTAACAGTTAAACGAAAACTAACAGTAGCCCTAAACTTACTCCCGCAAACTAAGTTAAAACCTATCCTAACCTGAAGCCTAAATCAAACCATACACCTAACCCTAACCCTAGGCGAATACCTTAAGCTCAACCCCAAACCTAACCTGACCCTGACACTTACACCAATTGTAACAGTTAACCGAAAACTAACAGTAGCCCTAAACTTACTCCCTCAAACTAACTTCAAACCTAACCTAACCTGAAGCCTAAATCAAACATACACCTAACCCTAACCCTAGGCGGACACCTTAAGCTCAACCCCAAACCTAACCTGGCCCTGACGCTAACTCCAACAGTAACAGTTACCCGAAAACTAACAGTAGCCCTAAACTTACTCTCTCAAACTAACTTCAAACCTAACCTAACTTGAAGCCTAACTCAAACCATAGTCCTAACCCTAACCCTAGGCGGACACCTGAAACTCAACCACAACCCTAACTTGACCATGACGCTATCTCCAACCGTAACACTGAACCGAAAACTAACAGTAGCCCTAAACTTACTCCCTCAAACTAAGTTCAAACCTAACCTAATCTGAAGCCTAACTCAAATCATAGACCTAATCCTAACAATAGGCGGAAATCTGAAGCTCACCCCAACCCTAACCTGACCCTGACGCTATCTCCAATCGTAACACTGAACCGAAAACTAACAGTAGCGCTAAACTTACTCACACAAACTAAGTTCAAACGTAACCTAACCTGAAGCCTAAATCAAACCACAGACCTAACCCTAACCCTAGGCGGACACCTTAAGCTCAACTCCAACCCTAACCTGACCCTGACGCTATCTCCAACCGTAACACTTAACCGAAAAATAACAGTAGCCCTAAACTTACTCACTCAAACTAAGTTCAAATGTAACCTAATCTGGACCCTAAATAAAACCATGGACCTAACCCTAGAACTAGGTGGACACCTCAAGCTAACCCCAACCCTAACCTGACCCTAACGCTAAATCCAACCATAATACTGAACCGAAAACAAACAGTAGACCTAAACTTACTCCCTCAAACTAAGTTCAAACCTAACCTAACCTGAAGCCTAAATCAAACCATACACCTAACCCTAACCATATGCGGACACTTTAACTTCAACCCCAATCCTAACCTGACCCTGACGCTTACTCCAACTGTAACAGTTAACCGATAACTAACAGTAGCCCTAAACTTACTCCCTCAAACTAAGTTCAAACATAACATAACCTGAAGCCTAAATCAAACCATACACCTAACCCTAACCATAGGCGGACACCTTAAGCTCAACCCCAACCCTAACCTGGCCGTGACGCTAACTCCAACCGTAACACTTACCCGAAAACTAAGAGTAGCCCTAAACTTACTCCCTCAAACTAAGTTCAAACCTAACCTAACCTGAAACCTAAATCAAAACATACACCTAACCCTAACCCTAGGCGAACACCTTAAGCTCAACCCCAACCCTAACCGGACCCTCATGCTAACTACAAACGTAACACTGAACCGAAAACTAACAGTAGCCCTAAACTTACTCCCAAAAACAAAGTTCAATCCTAACCTAACCTGAAGCCTAAATGAAACCATACACCTAACACTAACCCTAGGCTGACACCGTATGCTTAACCCCCACCCTAACCTGACCCTGACGCTTACTCCAACTGTAACAGTTAACCGAAAACTAACAGTAGCCCTAAACTTACTCCCTGAAACTAACTTCAAACCTAACCTAACCTGAAGCCTAAATCAAACCATACACCTAACCCTAACCCTAGGCGGACACCTTAAGCTCAACCCCAACCCTAACCTGACCTCCCAGCTAACTCCAACCATATCACTGAACTGAAAACTAAGAGTAGCCCTAAACTTACTCCCACAAACTAAGTTCAATCGTAACCTAACCTGAAGCCTAAATGAAACCATAGACCTAACCCTAACCCTAGACGGACACCTTATGGTTAACCCCCACCATAACCTGACCCTGACGCTTACTCCAACCGTAACAGTTAAACGAAAACTAACAATAGCCCTAAACTTACTCCCTGAAACTAAGTTCAAACCTATCCTAACCTGAAGCCTAAATCAAACCATACACCTAACACTAACCCTAGGCCGATACCTTAAGCTCAACCCCAAACCTAACCTGACCTTGACACTTACACCAACAGTAACAGTTAACCGAAAACTAACAGTAGCCCTAAACTGACTCCCTCAAACTAAGTTCAAACCTAACCTAACCTGAAGCCTAAATCAAATCTTAAACCTAACCCTAACCCTAGGCGGACACCTTATGCTTAACCCCCACCCTAACCTGACCCTGACGCTTACTCCAACCGAAACAGTTAACCGAAAACTAACAGTAGCCCTAAACTTACTCCATCAAACTAACTTCAATCCTAACCTAACCTTAAGCCTAAATGAAACCATACAACTAACCCTAACCCTAGGCGGACACCTTAATCTCAACCCCAAACCTAACCTGACCCTGACGCTATCTCCAACCGTAACACTGAACCGAAAACTAACAGGTGCCCTAAACTTACTCCCTCAAACTAAGTTCAAACCTAACCTAACCTGAAGCCTAACTCAAACCACAAACCTAACCCTCACCCTAGGCGGACACCTTAAGCTCAACCCCAACCCTAACCGGACCGTCATGCTAACTCCAAACGTAACACTGAACCGAAAACTAAGAGTAGACCTAAACTTACTCGCTCAAACTAAGTTCAAACCTAACCTAACCTGAAGCCTAATTCAAACCACTGACCTAACCCTAACCCTAGGCGGACACCTTAAGCTCCACTCCAAACCTAACCTGACCCTGACAATATCTCCAACCGTAACACTGAACCGAAAACTAACAGTAGCCCTAAACTTACTCACTCAAACTAAGTTCAAACGTAACCTAACCTGGAGCCTAAATCAAACCATGGACCTAACCCTAACCCTAGGCGAACACCTCAAGCTTACCCCAACCCTAACCTGACCCTGACGCTAACTCCAACCATAATACTGAACCGAAAACTAACAGTAGCCCTAAACTTACTCCCTCAAGCTAAGTTCAAACCTAACCTAACCTGAAGCCTAAATCAAACCATACAGCTAACCCTAACCCTAGGCGGACACCTTAACTTCAACCCGAAACCTAACCTGACCCTGACGCTTAATCCAAATGTAACAGTTAACTGAAAACTAACAGTAGGCCTAAACTTACTCCCTCAAACTAAGTTCAAACATAACCTAACCTGAAGCCTAAATCAAACCATACACCTAAACGTAACCCTAGGCGGACACCTTAAGCTCAACCCCAACCCTAACCTGGCCGTGACGCTAACTCCAACCGTAACAGTTACCCGAAAACTAACAGTAGCCCTAAACTTACTCCCTCAAACTAAGTTCAAACCTAACCTAACATGAAGCCTAATTCAAACCATACACCTAACCCTAACCCTTGGCGGACACCTGAAGCTGAAACCCAAACCTAACCTGACCCTCACGCTAACTCCAACCGTAACACTGAACCTAAAACTAACAGTAGCCCTAAACTTACTCCCTAAAACAAGTTCAAACCTAACCTAACCTGAAGCCTATCTCAAACCATAGACCTAACCCTAACCGTAGGCGGACACCTGAAGCTCAACCCCAACCCTAACCTGACCCTGACGCTATCTCCAACCGTAACACTGAACCGAAAACTAACAGTAGCCCTAAACTTACTGCCTCAAACTAAGTTCAAACCTAACCTAACCTGAAGCCTAACTCAAACCACAGACCTAAACCTAACCCTATGCGGACACCTTAAGCTCAACCCCAACCCTAACCGGACCCTCATGCTAACTCCAAACGTAACACTGAACCGAAAACTAACAGTAGCCCTAAACTTACTCCCTCAAACTAAGTTCAATCCTTACCTAACCTGAAGCCTAAATGAAACCATACACCTAACCCTAACCCTAGGCGGACACCTTATGCTTAACCCCCACCCTAACCTGACCCTGACGCTTACACCAACTGTAACAGTTAACCGAAAACCAACAGTAGCCCTAAACTTACTCCCTGAAACTAACTTCAAGTCTAACCTAACCTGAAGCCTAAATCAAACCATACACCTAACCCTTACCCTAGGCGGACACCTTAAGCTCAACCCCAACCCTGACCTGACATCCCAGCTAACTCCAACCATATCACTGAACTGAAAACTAAGAATAGCCCTAAACTTACTCCCACAAACTAAGTTCAATCCTAACCTAACCTGAAGCCTAAATGAAACCATAGACCTAACCCTAACCCTAGGCGGACACCTTATGGTTAACCCCCAACATAACCTGACCCTGACGCTTACTCCAACCGTAACAGTTAAACGAAAACTAACAATAGCCCTAAACTTACTCCCTCAAACTAAGTTCAAACCTATACTAACCTGAAGCGTAAATCAAACCATACACCTAACACTAACCCTAGGCGGATACCTTAAGCTCAACCCCAAACCTAACCTGACCTTGACACTTACACCAACAGTAACAGCTAACCGAAAACTAACAGTAGCCCTAAACTGACTCCCTCAAACTAAGTTCAAACCTAACCTAACCTGAACCTAAATCAATTCTTAGACCCAACCCTAACCCTAGTCGGACCCCTTAAGCTCAACCCCAACCCTAAACTGACCCTCACGCTAACTCCAACCGTAACACTGAACCAAAAACTAACAGTAGCCCTAAACTAACTCCATCAAACTAAGTTCAAACCTAACCTAACCTGAAGCCTAACTCAAACCATAGACCTAACCCTAACCCTAGGCAGACACCTGAAGCTCAACCACAACCCTAACCTGACCCTGACGCTATCTCCAACCGTAACACTGAACCGAAAACTAACAGTAGCCCTAAACTTACTCCCTCAAACTAACTTCAAACCTAACCTAACCTGAAGCCTATCTCAAACCACAGACCTAACCCTAACGATAGGTGGACACCGTAAGCTCAACCCCAACACTAACCGGACACTCACGCTAACTCCAAATGTAACACTGAACCAAAAACTAAGAGTAGCCCTAAACTTACTCCCTCAAACTAAGTTCAAACCTAACCTAACCTGAAGCCTAACTCAAATCATAGACCTAACCCTCAAAATAGGCGGACACCTGAAGCTCAACCCCAACCCTAACCTGACCCTGACGCTATCTCCAACCGTAACACTGAACCGAAAACTAACAGTAGCCCTAAACTTACTCCTTCAAACTAAGTTCAAACCTAACCTAACCTGAAGTCTAACTCAAACCACAGACCTAACCCTAACCCTAGGCGGACACCTTAAGCTCAACCCCAACCCTAACATGACCCTCACGCTAACTCCAACCGTAACACAGAACCGAAAACTAACAGTAGCCCCAAACCTACTCCCTCAAACTAAGTTCAAACCTAACATAACCTGAAGCCTAACTCAAACAATAGACCTAACCCTAACCCTAGGCGGACACCTTAAGCTTAACCCCAACACTAACCTGACCCTGAGGCTAAATCCAACCGTAACACTGAACCGAAAACTAACAGTAGCCCTAAACTTACTCCCTCAAACTAACTTCAAACCTAACCTAACCTGAAGCCTAAGTCAAACCATACACCTAACCCTAACCCTAGGCGGACACCTTAATCTCAACCCCAACCCTAACCTGGCCCTGACGCTAACTCCAACCGTAACAGTTACCCGAAAACTAACAGTAGCCCTAAACTTACTGCCTCAAACTAAGTTCAAACCTAACCTAACCTGAAGCCTAAATCAAACCATACACCAAACCTAACCCTAGGCGGACACCTGAAGTTCAAACCCAACCCTAACCTGACCCTCAAGCTAACTCCAACCGTAACACTGAACCGAAAACTAACAGTAGCCCTAAAGTTACTCCCTCAAACTAAGTTCAAACCTAACCTAACCTGAAGCCTAAGTCAAACCATAGACCTAACCCTAACCCTAGGAGTACACCTAAAGCACAACCCCAACCCTAACCTGACCCTGAAACTATAACCAACCGTAAAACTGAACCGAAAACTAACAGTAGCCCTAAACTTACTCCCTCAAACTAAGTTCAAACCTAACCTAACCTGAAGCCTAACTCAAACCACAGACCTAACCCTAACCCTAGGCGGACACCTTAAGCTCAACCCCAACCCTAACCGGACCCTCACGCTAACTCCAAACGTAACATTGAACAGAAAACTAACAGTAGCCCTAAACTTACTCCCGCAAACTAAGTTCAATCCTAACCTAACCTGCAGCCTAAATGAAAGCATAGACCTAACCCTAACCCTAGGCGGACACCTTATGCTTAACCCCCACCCTAACCTGATCCTGACGCTTACTCCAACCGTAACAGTTAAACGAAAAGTAACAGTAGCCCTAAACTGTCTCCCTCAAACTAAGTTCAAACCTAACCTAATCTGAAGCCTAACTCAAATCATAGACCTAATCCTAACAATAGGCGGAAATCTGAAGCTCAACCCCAACCCTAACCTGACCCTGACGCTATCTCCAATCGTAACACTGAACCGAAAACTAACAGTAGCGCTAAACTTACTCACACAAACTAAGTTCAAACGTAACCTAACCTGAAGCCTAAATCAAACCACAGACCTAACCCTAACCCTAGGCGGACACCTTAAGCTCAACTCCAACCCTAACCTGACCCTGACGCTATCTCCAACCGTAACACTTAACCGAAAAATAACAGTAGCCCTAAACTTACTCACTCAAACTAAGTTCAAATGTAACCTAATCTGGACCCTAAATAAAACCATGGACCTAACCCTAGAACTAGGTGGACACCTCAAGCTAACCCCAACCCTAACCTGACCCTAACGCTAAATCCAACCATAATACTGAACCGAAAACAAACAGTAGACCTAAACTTACTCCCTCAAACTAAGTTCAAACCTAACCTAACCTGAAGCCTAAATCAAACCATACACCTAACCCTAACCATATGCGGACACTTTAACTTCAACCCCAATCCTAACCTGACCCTGACGCTTACTCCAACTGTAACAGTTAACCGATAACTAACAGTAGCCCTAAACTTACTCCCTCAAACTAAGTTCAAACATAACATAACCTGAAGCCTAAATCAAACCATACACCTAACCCTAACCATAGGCGGACACCTTAAGCTCAACCCCAACCCTAACCTGGCCGTGACGCTAACTCCAACCGTAACACTTACCCGAAAACTAAGAGTAGCCCTAAACTTACTCCCTCAAACTAAGTTCAAACCTAACCTAACCTGAAACCTAAATCAAAACATACACCTAACCCTAACCCTAGGCGAACACCTTAAGCTCAACCCCAACCCTAACCGGACCCTCATGCTAACTACAAACGTAACACTGAACCGAAAACTAACAGTAGCCCTAAACTTACTCCCAAAAACAAAGTTCAATCCTAACCTAACCTGAAGCCTAAATGAAACCATACACCTAACCCTAACCCTAGGCTGACACCGTATGCTTAACCCCCACCCTAACCTGACCCTGACGCTTACTCCAACTGTAACAGTTAACCGAAAACTAACAGTAGCCCTAAACTTACTCCCTGAAACTAACTTCAAACCTAACCTAACCTGAAGCCTAAATCAAACCATACACCTAACCCTAACCCTAGGCGGACACCTTAAGCTCAACCCCAACCCTAACCTGACCTCCCAGCTAACTCCAACCATATCACTGAACTGAAAACTAAGAGTAGCCCTAAACTTACTCCCACAAACTAAGTTCAATCGTAACCTAACCTGAAGCCTAAATGAAACCATAGACCTAACCCTAACCCTAGACGGACACCTTATGGTTAACCCCCACCATAACCTGACCCTGACGCTTACTCCAACCGTAACAGTTAAACGAAAACTAACAATAGCCCTAAACTTACTCCCTGAAACTAAGTTCAAACCTATCCTAACCTGAAGCCTAAATCAAACCATACACCTAACACTAACCCTAGGCCGATACCTTAAGCTCAACCCCAAACCTAACCTGACCTTGACACTTACACCAACAGTAACAGTTAACCGAAAACTAACAGTAGCCCTAAACTGACTCCCTCAAACTAAGTTCAAACCTAACCTAACCTGAAGCCTAAATCAAATCTTAAACCTAACCCTAACCCTAGGCGGACACCTTATGCTTAACCCCCACCCTAACCTGACCCTGACGCTTACTCCAACCGAAACAGTTAACCGAAAACTAACAGTAGCCCTAAACTTACTCCATCAAACTAACTTCAATCCTAACCTAACCTTAAGCCTAAATGAAACCATACAACTAACCCTAACCCTAGGCGGACACCTTAATCTCAACCCCAAACCTAACCTGACCCTGACGCTATCTCCAACCGTAACACTGAACCGAAAACTAACAGGTGCCCTAAACTTACTCCCTCAAACTAAGTTCAAACCTAACCTAACCTGAAGCCTAACTCAAACCACAAACCTAACCCTCACCCTAGGCGGACACCTTAAGCTCAACCCCAACCCTAACCGGACCGTCATGCTAACTCCAAACGTAACACTGAACCGAAAACTAAGAGTAGACCTAAACTTACTCGCTCAAACTAAGTTCAAACCTAACCTAACCTGAAGCCTAACTCAAATTATAGACCTAACCCTAACAATAGGCGGACACCTGAAGCTCAACCCCAACCCTAACCTGACCCTGACGCTATCTCCAAACGGAACACTGAACCGAAAACTAACAGAAGCCCTAAACTTACTCACTCAAACTAAGTTCAAACGTAACCTAACCTGAAGCCTAAATCAAACCACTGACCTAACCCTAACCCTAGGCGGACACCTTAAAATCCACTCCAAACCTAACCTGACCCTGACAATATCTCCAACCGTAACACTGAACCGAAAACTAACAGTAGCCCTAAACTTACTCACTCAAACTAAGTTCAAACGTAACCTAACCTGGAGCCTAAATCAAACCATGGACCTAACCCTAACCCTAGGCGAACACCTCAAGCTTACCCCAACCCTAACCTGACCCTGACGCTAACTCCAACCATAATACTGAACCGAAAACTAACAGTAGCCCTAAACTTACTCCCTCAAGCTAAGTTCAAACCTAACCTAACCTGAAGCCTAAATCAAACCATACAGCTAACCCTAACCCTAGGCGGACACCTTAACTTCAACCCGAAACCTAACCTGACCCTGACGCTTAATCCAAATGTAACAGTTAACTGAAAACTAACAGTAGGCCTAAACTTACTCCCTCAAACTAAGTTCAAACATAACCTAACCTGAAGCCTAAATCAAACCATACACCTAAACGTAACCCTAGGCGGACACCTTAAGCTCAACCCCAACCCTAACCTGGCCGTGACGCTAACTCCAACCGTAACAGTTACCCGAAAACTAACAGTAGCCCTAAACTTACTCCCTCAAACTAAGTTCAAACCTAACCTAACATGAAGCCTAATTCAAACCATACACCTAACCCTAACCCTTGGCGGACACCTGAAGCTGAAACCCAAACCTAACCTGACCCTCACGCTAACTCCAACCGTAACACTGAACCTAAAACTAACAGTAGCCCTAAACTTACTCCCTAAAACAAGTTCAAACCTAACCTAACCTGAAGCCTATCTCAAACCATAGACCTAACCCTAACCGTAGGCGGACACCTGAAGCTCAACCCCAACCCTAACCTGACCCTGACGCTATCTCCAACCGTAACACTGAACCGAAAACTAACAGTAGCCCTAAACTTACTGCCTCAAACTAAGTTCAAACCTAACCTAACCTGAAGCCTAACTCAAACCACAGACCTAAACCTAACCCTATGCGGACACCTTAAGCTCAACCCCAACCCTAACCGGACCCTCATGCTAACTCCAAACGTAACACTGAACCGAAAACTAACAGTAGCCCTAAACTTACTCCCTCAAACTAAGTTCAATCCTTACCTAACCTGAAGCCTAAATGAAACCATACACCTAACCCTAACCCTAGGCGGACACCTTATGCTTAACCCCCACCCTAACCTGACCCTGACGCTTACACCAACTGTAACAGTTAACCGAAAACCAACAGTAGCCCTAAACTTACTCCCTGAAACTAACTTCAAGTCTAACCTAACCTGAAGCCTAAATCAAACCATACACCTAACCCTTACCCTAGGCGGACACCTTAAGCTCAACCCCAACCCTGACCCGACATCCCAGCTAACTCCAACCATATCACTGAACTGAAAACTAAGAATAGCCCTAAACTTACTCCCACAAACTAAGTTCAATCCTAACCTAACCTGAAGCCTAAATGAAACCATAGACCTAAACCTAACCCTAGGCGGACACCTTATGGTTAACCCCCAACATAACCTGACCCTGACGCTTACTCCAACCGTAACAGTTAAACGAAAACTAACAATAGCCCTAAACTTACTCCCTCAAACTAAGTTCAAACCTATACTAACCTGAAGCGTAAATCAAACCATACACCTAACACTAACCCTAGGCGGATACCTTAAGCTCAACCCCAAACCTAACCTGACCTTGACACTTACACCAACAGTAACAGCTAACCGAAAACTAACAGTAGCCCTAAACTGACTCCCTCAAACTAAGTTCAAACCTAACCTAACCTGAACCTAAATCAATTCTTAGACCCAACCCTAACCCTAGTCGGACCCCTTAAGCTCAACCCCAACCCTAAACTGACCCTCACGCTAACTCCAACCGTAACACTGAACCAAAAACTAACAGTAGCCCTAAACTAACTCCATCAAACTAAGTTCAAACCTAACCTAACCTGAAGCCTAACTCAAACCATAGACCTAACCCTAACCCTAGGCAGACACCTGAAGCTCAACCACAACCCTAACCTGACCCTGACGCTATCTCCAACCGTAACACTGAACCGAAAACTAACAGTAGCCCTAAACTTACTCCCTCAAACTAACTTCAAACCTAACCTAACCTGAAGCCTATCTCAAACCACAGACCTAACCCTAACGATAGGTGGACACCGTAAGCTCAACCCCAACACTAACCGGACACTCACGCTAACTCCAAATGTAACACTGAACCAAAAACTAAGAGTAGCCCTAAACTTACTCCCTCAAACTAAGTTCAAACCTAACCTAACCTGAAGCCTAACTCAAATCATAGACCTAACCCTCAAAATAGGCGGACACCTGAAGCTCAACCCCAACCCTAACCTGACCCTGACGCTATCTCCAACCGTAACACTGAACCGAAAACTAACAGTAGCCCTAAACTTACTCCTTCAAACTAAGTTCAAACCTAACCTAACCTGAAGTCTAACTCAAACCACAGACCTAACCCTAACCCTAGGCGGACACCTTAAGCTCAACCCCAACCCTAACATGACCCTCACGCTAACTCCAACCGTAACACAGAACCGAAAACTAACAGTAGCCCCAAACCTACTCCCTCAAACTAAGTTCAAACCTAACATAACCTGAAGCCTAACTCAAACAATAGACCTAACCCTAACCCTAGGCGGACACCTTAAGCTTAACCCCAACACTAACCTGACCCTGAGGCTAAATCCAACCGTAACACTGAACCGAAAACTAACAGTAGCCCTAAACTTACTCCCTCAAACTAACTTCAAACCTAACCTAACCTGAAGCCTAAGTCAAACCATACACCTAACCCTAACCCTAGGCGGACACCTTAATCTCAACCCCAACCCTAACCTGGCCCTGACGCTAACTCCAACCGTAACAGTTACCCGAAAACTAACAGTAGCCCTAAACTTACTGCCTCAAACTAAGTTCAAACCTAACCTAACCTGAAGCCTAAATCAAACCATACACCAAACCTAACCCTAGGCGGACACCTGAAGTTCAAACCCAACCCTAACCTGACCCTCAAGCTAACTCCAACCGTAACACTGAACCGAAAACTAACAGTAGCCCTAAAGTTACTCCCTCAAACTAAGTTCAAACCTAACCTAACCTGAAGCCTAAGTCAAACCATAGACCTAACCCTAACCCTAGGAGTACACCTAAAGCACAACCCCAACCCTAACCTGACCCTGAAACTATAACCAACCGTAAAACTGAACCGAAAACTAACAGTAGCCCTAAACTTACTCCCTCAAACTAAGTTCAAACCTAACCTAACCTGAAGCCTAACTCAAACCACAGACCTAACCCTAACCCTAGGCGGACACCTTAAGCTCAACCCCAACCCTAACCGGACCCTCACGCTAACTCCAAACGTAACATTGAACAGAAAACTAACAGTAGCCCTAAACTTACTCCCGCAAACTAAGTTCAATCCTAACCTAACCTGCAGCCTAAATGAAAGCATAGACCTAACCCTAACCCTAGGCGGACACCTTATGCTTAACCCCCACCCTAACCTGATCCTGACGCTTACTCCAACCGTAACAGTTAAACGAAAAGTAACAGTAGCCCTAAACTGTCTCCCTCAAACTAAGTTCAAACCTAACCTAATCTGAAGCCTAACTCAAATCATAGACCTAATCCTAACAATAGGCGGAAATCTGAAGCTCAACCCCAACCCTAACCTGACCCTGACGCTATCTCCAATCGTAACACTGAACCGAAAACTAACAGTAGCGCTAAACTTACTCACACAAACTAAGTTCAAACGTAACCTAACCTGAAGCCTAAATCAAACCACAGACCTAACCCTAACCCTAGGCGGACACCTTAAGCTCAACTCCAACCCTAACCTGACCCTGACGCTATCTCCAACCGTAACACTTAACCGAAAAATAACAGTAGCCCTAAACTTACTCACTCAAACTAAGTTCAAATGTAACCTAATCTGGACCCTAAATAAAACCATGGACCTAACCCTAGAACTAGGTGGACACCTCAAGCTAACCCCAACCCTAACCTGACCCTAACGCTAAATCCAACCATAATACTGAACCGAAAACAAACAGTAGACCTAAACTTACTCCCTCAAACTAAGTTCAAACCTAACCTAACCTGAAGCCTAAATCAAACCATACACCTAACCCTAACCATATGCGGACACTTTAACTTCAACCCCAATCCTAACCTGACCCTGACGCTTACTCCAACTGTAACAGTTAACCGATAACTAACAGTAGCCCTAAACTTACTCCCTCAAACTAAGTTCAAACATAACATAACCTGAAGCCTAAATCAAACCATACACCTAACCCTAACCATAGGCGGACACCTTAAGCTCAACCCCAACCCTAACCTGGCCGTGACGCTAACTCCAACCGTAACACTTACCCGAAAACTAAGAGTAGCCCTAAACTTACTCCCTCAAACTAAGTTCAAACCTAACCTAACCTGAAACCTAAATCAAAACATACACCTAACCCTAACCCTAGGCGAACACCTTAAGCTCAACCCCAACCCTAACCGGACCCTCATGCTAACTACAAACGTAACACTGAACCGAAAACTAACAGTAGCCCTAAACTTACTCCCAAAAACAAAGTTCAATCCTAACCTAACCTGAAGCCTAAATGAAACCATACACCTAACCCTAACCCTAGGCTGACACCGTATGCTTAACCCCCACCCTAACCTGACCCTGACGCTTACTCCAACTGTAACAGTTAACCGAAAACTAACAGTAGCCCTAAACTTACTCCCTGAAACTAACTTCAAACCTAACCTAACCTGAAGCCTAAATCAAACCATACACCTAACCCTAACCCTAGGCGGACACCTTAAGCTCAACCCCAACCCTAACCTGACCTCCCAGCTAACTCCAACCATATCACTGAACTGAAAACTAAGAGTAGCCCTAAACTTACTCCCACAAACTAAGTTCAATCGTAACCTAACCTGAAGCCTAAATGAAACCATAGACCTAACCCTAACCCTAGACGGACACCTTATGGTTAACCCCCACCATAACCTGACCCTGACGCTTACTCCAACCGTAACAGTTAAACGAAAACTAACAATAGCCCTAAACTTACTCCCTGAAACTAAGTTCAAACCTATCCTAACCTGAAGCCTAAATCAAACCATACACCTAACACTAACCCTAGGCCGATACCTTAAGCTCAACCCCAAACCTAACCTGACCTTGACACTTACACCAACAGTAACAGTTAACCGAAAACTAACAGTAGCCCTAAACTGACTCCCTCAAACTAAGTTCAAACCTAACCTAACCTGAAGCCTAAATCAAATCTTAAACCTAACCCTAACCCTAGGCGGACACCTTATGCTTAACCCCCACCCTAACCTGACCCTGACGCTTACTCCAACCGAAACAGTTAACCGAAAACTAACAGTAGCCCTAAACTTACTCCATCAAACTAACTTCAATCCTAACCTAACCTTAAGCCTAAATGAAACCATACAACTAACCCTAACCCTAGGCGGACACCTTAATCTCAACCCCAAACCTAACCTGACCCTGACGCTATCTCCAACCGTAACACTGAACCGAAAACTAACAGGTGCCCTAAACTTACTCCCTCAAACTAAGTTCAAACCTAACCTAACCTGAAGCCTAACTCAAACCACAAACCTAACCCTCACCCTAGGCGGACACCTTAAGCTCAACCCCAACCCTAACCGGACCGTCATGCTAACTCCAAACGTAACACTGAACCGAAAACTAAGAGTAGACCTAAACTTACTCGCTCAAACTAAGTTCAAACCTAACCTAACCTGAAGCCTAACTCAAATTATAGACCTAACCCTAACAATAGGCGGACACCTGAAGCTCAACCCCAACCCTAACCTGACCCTGACGCTATCTCCAAACGGAACACTGAACCGAAAACTAACAGAAGCCCTAAACTTACTCACTCAAACTAAGTTCAAACGTAACCTAACCTGAAGCCTAAATCAAACCACTGACCTAACCCTAACCCTAGGCGGACACCTTAAGCTCCACTCCAAACCTAACCTGACCCTGACAATATCTCCAACCGTAACACTGAACCGAAAACTAACAGTAGCCCTAAACTTACTCACTCAAACTAAGTTCAAACGTAACCTAACCTGGAGCCTAAATCAAACCATGGACCTAACCCTAACCCTAGGCGAACACCTCAAGCTTACCCCAACCCTAACCTGACCCTGACGCTAACTCCAACCATAATACTGAACCGAAAACTAACAGTAGCCCTAAACTTACTCCCTCAAGCTAAGTTCAAACCTAACCTAACCTGAAGCCTAAATCAAACCATACAGCTAACCCTAACCCTAGGCGGACACCTTAACTTCAACCCGAAACCTAACCTGACCCTGACGCTTAATCCAAATGTAACAGTTAACTGAAAACTAACAGTAGGCCTAAACTTACTCCCTCAAACTAAGTTCAAACATAACCTAACCTGAAGCCTAAATCAAACCATACACCTAAACGTAACCCTAGGCGGACACCTTAAGCTCAACCCCAACCCTAACCTGGCCGTGACGCTAACTCCAACCGTAACAGTTACCCGAAAACTAACAGTAGCCCTAAACTTACTCCCTCAAACTAAGTTCAAACCTAACCTAACATGAAGCCTAATTCAAACCATACACCTAACCCTAACCCTTGGCGGACACCTGAAGCTGAAACCCAAACCTAACCTGACCCTCACGCTAACTCCAACCGTAACACTGAACCTAAAACTAACAGTAGCCCTAAACTTACTCCCTAAAACAAGTTCAAACCTAACCTAACCTGAAGCCTATCTCAAACCATAGACCTAACCCTAACCGTAGGCGGACACCTGAAGCTCAACCCCAACCCTAACCTGACCCTGACGCTATCTCCAACCGTAACACTGAACCGAAAACTAACAGTAGCCCTAAACTTACTGCCTCAAACTAAGTTCAAACCTAACCTAACCTGAAGCCTAACTCAAACCACAGACCTAAACCTAACCCTATGCGGACACCTTAAGCTCAACCCCAACCCTAACCGGACCCTCATGCTAACTCCAAACGTAACACTGAACCGAAAACTAACAGTAGCCCTAAACTTACTCCCTCAAACTAAGTTCAATCCTTACCTAACCTGAAGCCTAAATGAAACCATACACCTAACCCTAACCCTAGGCGGACACCTTATGCTTAACCCCCACCCTAACCTGACCCTGACGCTTACACCAACTGTAACAGTTAACCGAAAACCAACAGTAGCCCTAAACTTACTCCCTGAAACTAACTTCAAGTCTAACCTAACCTGAAGCCTAAATCAAACCATACACCTAACCCTTACCCTAGGCGGACACCTTAAGCTCAACCCCAACCCTGACCCGACATCCCAGCTAACTCCAACCATATCACTGAACTGAAAACTAAGAATAGCCCTAAACTTACTCCCACAAACTAAGTTCAATCCTAACCTAACCTGAAGCCTAAATGAAACCATAGACCTAACCCTAACCCTAGGCGGACACCTTATGGTTAACCCCCAACATAACCTGACCCAGACGCTTACTCCAACCGTAACAGTTAAACGAAAACTAACAATAGCCCTAAACTTACTCCCTCAAACTAAGTTCAAACCTATACTAACCTGAAGCGTAAATCAAACCATACACCTAACACTAACCCTAGGCGGATACCTTAAGCTCAACCCCAAACCTAACCTGACCTTGACACTTACACCAACAGTAACAGCTAACCGAAAACTAACAGTAGCCCTAAACTGACTCCCTCAAACTAAGTTCAAACCTAACCTAACCTGAACCTAAATCAATTCTTAGACCCAACCCTAACCCTAGTCGGACCCCTTAAGCTCAACCCCAACCCTAAACTGACCCTCACGCTAACTCCAACCGTAACACTGAACCAAAAACTAACAGTAGCCCTAAACTAACTCCATCAAACTAAGTTCAAACCTAACCTAACCTGAAGCCTAACTCAAACCATAGACCTAACCCTAACCCTAGGCAGACACCTGAAGCTCAACCACAACCCTAACCTGACCCTGACGCTATCTCCAACCGTAACACTGAACCGAAAACTAACAGTAGCCCTAAACTTACTCCCTCAAACTAACTTCAAACCTAACCTAACCTGAAGCCTATCTCAAACCACAGACCTAACCCTAACGATAGGTGGACACCGTAAGCTCAACCCCAACACTAACCGGACACTCACGCTAACTCCAAATGTAACACTGAACCAAAAACTAAGAGTAGCCCTAAACTTACTCCCTCAAACTAAGTTCAAACCTAACCTAACCTGAAGCCTAACTCAAATCATAGACCTAACCCTAAAAATAGGCGGACACCTGAAGCTCAACCCCAACCCTAACCTGACCCTGACGCTATCTCCAACCGTAACACTGAACCGAAAACTAACAGTAGCCCTAAACTTACTCCTTCAAACTAAGTTCAAACCTAACCTAACCTGAAGTCTAACTCAAACCACAGACCTAACCCTAACCCTAGGCGGACACCTTAAGCTCAACCCCAACCCTAACATGACCCTCACGCTAACTCCAACCGTAACACAGAACCGAAAACTAACAGTAGCCCCAAACCTACTCCCTCAAACTAAGTTCAAACCTAACATAACCTGAAGCCTAACTCAAACAATAGACCTAACCCTAACCCTAGGCGGACACCTTAAGCTTAACCCCAACACTAACCTGACCCTGAGGCTAAATCCAACCGTAACACTGAACCGAAAACTAACAGTAGCCCTAAACTTACTCCCTCAAACTAACTTCAAACCTAACCTAACCTGAAGCCTAAGTCAAACCATACACCTAACCCTAACCCTAGGCGGACACCTTAATCTCAACCCCAACCCTAACCTGGCCCTGACGCTAACTCCAACCGTAACAGTTACCCGAAAACTAACAGTAGCCCTAAACTTACTCCCTCAAACTAAGTTCAAACCTAACCTAACCTGAAGCCTAAATCAAACCATACACCAAACCTAACCCTAGGCGGACACCTGAAGTTCAAACCCAACCCTAACCTGACCCTCAAGCTAACTCCAACCGTAACACTGAACCGAAAACTAACAGTAGCCCTAAAGTTACTCCCTCAAACTAAGTTCAAACCTAACCTAACCTGAAGCCTAAGTCAAACCATAGACCTAACCCTAACCCTAGGAGTACACCTAAAGCACAACCCCAACCCTAACCTGACCCTGAAACTATAACCAACCGTAAAACTTAACCGAAAACTAACAGTAGCCCTAAACTTACTC